>JAVRXN010000004.1:14047406-14648221 GCA_033556935.1 Timema podura | reverse complement strand
TTTCATGTCACAGCCAATTAATTCGCTTTTACGGGTTTCCTTTGTTTTCCAATTAGACTCCGTTCACCCTGAAAGGCAGCAGTCTTAGTCTCATGGCCGTAGGAAAAATTTAATTTTTGGGAGAATTCCAAATTGTATGTCTATATTATGTTAATATTTCTGAGAAATAAAAAAAATTACTTTTAAAAGTGGTGATGGAACCTTATTTGTGTGATGGAGAGGGAGATAAAGATGTATTTATATTAGGAATTTTTCTCCCTCCCAGTTTATGTTTAAAAATTGGATGCACTAGAACGTATTTGAAGTGGTTCTCAAAAGGGGAGAGTTTTTGAAAATCATATTAATTTAAGAGAAATTTAGAGTGGAGTTCCCCGATTTTTTTAGAATCTGTATAATTCCAGAATGCTATTTGAAGTAGTCCTCTTCAAGCAAATTTTTGAAAATTGGATGCCTCTAAAAACTATTTTAAATAGCGCTAAACCAGATTTTTTCATAAATTATATTCCTAGAAATAATTATATAGTGGTCCTATTTCAGAAATTTTGATGCCCAAAAAAAAGTTATTTAGAGGGATCCTCACCTTTTTTTTTTTTACTATCAAAGTTAGATGCCTCTGGAAGCTAATTGAAGTGGTCTTCCCCCCGACACATTTTTGAAAAATTGATGATCTTAGATGATAAACTACTATCACTAAAGATCAGATTGCAGAGTCAAATTAATATATTATTATTATTATTTATTATTTATTATATATTACTAGCACCGCGTCTTACTACCCGTTCGGGTTGTACGCACTTACTCTAAGTTTAATGGTAGGGTGATTGTGAGATGAAATGGAGGACCTACAGTTTAACGTGGAATTCGAACCACGGTGGAGGCCTGGCATTCCACACATTCACAAGTTGTGATCAATACACGTCTTGTCAGAGGTGAAGGAAGGGTTTAGCAATCAGATAAATCTATGCCGGGACCGAGGCAAATTAATATAAATAGTTTCACAAACATTATTATGCCATCAACATTAAAAACTTCAGAAATTTTCAAGGAGATGTGGGGGATTTGAACCCCATAATTACCCCCTCGCTACACCCATGCTATATTTCTATCGTATTAGCCACACCATTGTTTAACCATGCAAGGTAGGCCTCCTACCTTTCAGGGTAAACTAAGTTTTACACGTCAACCTTGTAAAGACTCATATTGTGGGAGGCAGCTTAATGGACCTTTAACTAGGGTTAATTAAATATTTAGTATTTCTCTTACAAACCATGTGTACACAATCAAATATATTATCACAACAATGTTTAACTTAAGTTTAAAAATAATAAAATATTTTATTCTAACCAAAACAAGAAAGCACACTAATTTTATTGATGTCGATCTTTTTAATTTCTTAGGGTTGATAAAAATATGTCAAAAATTAAATTTGAACTGATGTTGAAAATCCACCTCATGTTAAAATTAAACTTACAATTATTCAACAGCGAGTGGTTTTTTTTTTTCACTTTGTTTTTATCTGTGACAAAAGGTCAATGAATATCACCCTTTAGCTTTACTATTCTGGTATTGTTTATATTTAAGGCAATCGCAATAAGGCCTAATGTTAGTTACTATATTTTTGTGAAAGAGTTTTTTCTCGTGTGAGAAAAATAGGCTGCAAAATTAGGGCATTTCAGCTTTCTCTTAAATTAATTATAAATGTATGTCTTGATTACTTTAAATTACCAAACTGATGGTAATAAATGTATGTTTTATCTATGGGTTTTGAATTTGCTTGGGAAATATTGGGGAGGGAGGCTTAAGATAGTCCCAGCTCCATAAGATAAAATCAAGGGGGGCTAAAGCACCCTTTACCCCCTGTTCCGGAGCCCCTGCATTATAATCTGCATGTGAAAACTTGAAATAAACAAATATTGCCTTTGTGGTAAAATAAATAATGGACAAATCAAAATATGCACTTTACTATACGAAAATCAAATAAACAAATGTACTTACCTCCTGTCAACTTGAAATCGCCCCCCACTTCAACACAGGACCTCGTGAGAGACATATGTTGCGGCGGCGCGAACTTTTCAAACTTCCCACAAACCAAGGAGGAAGCGCATGTTAAATAAAAACCTGACCAACGCGCATGAGTGAGGCGCACCTATCTCTGAGTCGGGGACGAACGTTCGTCTTCACGCGAGAGAGAAACAAGGGAGTCCCTGATGACGTCATGTACAGTCTATCCGGCATAGAAGTGGTGGTAACTTACAGCCAGAAAAAGTATCTAATGTATCTATTCGCCAAACCACATAATTCGCAAGACCTATTTTGAGCTGGTGTCACTTTTGCAGTCAAAACTTTCACAACAAACAATTTGTTCTCAGCGATTTCTAAGAACTTATGAAAATAACCATTTAAATGTTTCTTTTTTTGTGGAAGCAGATTCTCCAGATTACATAAAAAAATGCTTCACAAACGATAGCTTCTGAAAGACCACGTTCTCTTCACAAATTAAGATGGTGAAACAGACGAAACAAATGCCGCTGATGACGTCATATAAACCATCTTAAGTTGTGTTTACGCGCATCTGTTTTCAAAATAGAAACGTTTTATTTTGAAACCAGTATTTTTATGGCTCTTTTTTTTAAGTTATAAAAACACATTTTTTTTGGGTGGCCAGTTATAACAAAATACAAGTGTGAATATAATAATATTTAATATATTTTTTATGCACTATAATATCGCTTTACTCCTGTAGCCACAGCCACAAAACAAAAGAACATAATTTGATTGATATTTTTGTCCTTTCAATTAGCTACGAACTCTTTAAGTAAGTATTATTAGAAGCGTTCATTTACACTTTTGATTAGTAATATAGAGGAAATAATTATTATTTCCACATAGGTTCACATTAGTGACTTTCAATCAATGTTTGCAATGCCAATTTTTTGCTACTGTTCCGTTATGTTCTTTCCTACGCTGGATAGACTGTAGATGGCTGTTAGCTAATGGCTGTTGCCTCTGCACCAATCAACGGTGGGCATAATACAGGTTTTTATCCTCGTTTGTAATGATAGGAGACGGGAGGGGGCAGAGTAGAGAACCTTAAAATATTTTTTTCCTTTTAGGAATTCCCCTTATCTACAATGACAAATACCTGCATCTTTTTTATTTAGCTAATGAACTAAAAAAAGTTTTTAATAATTAGCATGAGAATGGATATGATTATTGACGAAGAATATAGTTGGGCAAAAGTTTACGTTCATACGACTTCAGCAAAACAGCCCACTCCTAGCGGAGGCAAAGGATACTAACCATAGATAATGATACTAGTCATGCGAGAGTTGAGAGCTAGAGCATTCTATCAGTCAGACCTTAAACTAAATTTGATATTAACGCACTAACGGAGAAATGCTGAGGTGGAGATAAAAGGAACACATGAAAAAGTGTTTTTGCAGTTGTTTTTTTCGCGAAAATAAAGCGAATATTGCTCCAGTAGAAACATAGAGTTTAATTTTCTTTACATGTGATATCAACAGTTCTAGAATATGTATCAAGGTGTCCTGGAATATAGTGACAACTTTTTCTCTTAATTTAAAAAGTTTTTCCTATAATGCCGCCCATGACAAATATTCAACAACAGTTAATATCACGATGTGAAGAAAATTGAACTATATGTTTCTACTGGATTAATATTTATGTTGGCCTAAAATATTGTTTTGCTTTAAAAACTACATAAAAACTTACTTTAACTCGCGTTCTCTATATTCCCACCTAAAGATCACTCAACAATGGCTTTGCTACTCACATGGTAAAAATAATATTTTAAACAGAAAAGACGCCTAATGTGCCACTGAAAATTATGACATCTGGAGATGACTAAAAAAAGTGTACCGTAATCAATCAACATTCTCGATTCAATATCCACAAGTTCTAAAGACCTAAAGATATTACGAATTAAATTAAATCTACATAAACCCAAACCTGTGTTCGGTGGTCACATGGTATTACTAAGATAATGTTGCTCATAATCTTGATAATTGATAAATTGTACGTGCTTGAAGACTACTGGAACACTGTGCTAAGGTGTTTAAAAGTTATACAGGAAAAACATTATTTTTAGGAAATACCATTTTACGACTAAACATAAAAGTCTAAAATTAAGTTATAGGATTTAATGTTGAACAAAACTATATCCCAGAGTCTAATTACAATGAATTACCAAGCTATATTTTTGTTTACTATTGTTAACCTATTAAATGAGATTCAAATATAACTTTTAGTTAAAATAATACAGTGCAGCTCTCTATCAAATCATTTATAAACTACTGGGAGTCTGTATCGATCTCGCTGGCTCATTCGCCACCTTTCATCAATTTTCAAAATTCTTTTAGTCAATTATCTGTTGAATTAGTAAATGTTTGTATTATTATCTTTTATATACAAAATAAAATATATATACTAGAAAATAAAATTATAAAATACTATGAAAAGTAAATATACTACCTTTCTCAGTTGTTTTATTATTAGTTCATCGCAGATAGTTAATAAAAGTTTTAGTATAAGAAATAATAATTTTTTCAATATAATTATACTTACCTGGCGTAGAGGTTACCATGATCATGAAGGTGGTTCCTCCAGGGTGAGGCCTTTGCATTGCACTTCGCTTAGGTTGACCCCTGCGATAGTCCCAAATGTGGATTACTCGGGCGCGTAATTTTTGGTAGTCGGGACTGCGTTCGCGCAGTCCTGGTCCATACATAATCTTCACATTTAACTTTAAATCAATAAGTTTGTTATAACCTAAACTCGGTGCTAGTGTTTACTCTTTACCAACGTCCATATACATAGGCATTGTATAACACAGCTAGCATAGTACCAAATATTCGAACCATCAGTCAGTCACCAGCAAGCCAGTTTTACATAAGAGTGACGCCTTAGACCATTCATTGATTCACAAAACTTGTTTGGCCCCACTAATTAAGGCATACAGAAATCAGCTTTAATATTTATTTTTTTAGCACCGCGGCTTACTGTCCATTCGAGTTTTATATGCACATGTACTAATTACAATAATGTGTTAGGGATGAGGATGGTTAATCTTAGAGGAAGTGCACCTGCATTTGTGTGGAGTGAGAGTGGAAAACATTTAGGAAAAAACATTCTCAGTGCACCCAACCGGAATTCGAACCCTGATCTCCCCGTGATCGGCATTCTAGTCCAACAGATTTGTCAAACTCGCGGCCTGATTCCAGATTCTGCTGCGGACCTTTGGACGAGCCAACATAACAGAGTATTCTGTTTATAAACGTTGAAGGAATAAAGAATTTGGGATAACTGCATTTGGAAATTTAGAGTGTGAGGTTGTTGCAACAAAGTTTTGGTGTTGGAGGACCAAACGCATAGTCGGTGTGTGTGTGTGTGTGGGGTAGAGCCCCCCCTGAAATTTTATGGACAAAATATACATGGTTTTATAAATGGCTCAAACAATATTAAAATTAAGGTAAAATTACAAATTAGAGGGCTGTGTTACCATAAAAAGCACTCAGATAGTTTCTAGAGGTGTTTAATATCTATAATTTGTTCAAGCCTTTGCCAGTTAAGGGGTTATGTTCCCATAAAAACACTTCAGATAACTTCTAGAACTGTCTTATCATTTAGAATTTTTCATAGCCTCGGAATTTGGGGGGATGTGCCCACTAACCCCCCCCCCCCCCCCCCTGAAATTATCGGCTGGCTACGGCCTTATGGAGGACCATCAAATGGAAGTTGTATGCGCTAGGAGACCAGCAAGGCCCTGGGAGTATGGAGGGAGAAGGGTTTAAAAGTAATGCCAGAAAAGCATTATTTTTAAACATTTCCACGATTATAAATACAAGAGAAAAATTAATGTATTAAATTAAAGGTTAAATCAATAAAAAAATCTTACAACCTAATTGAATTGAATTAAATTATAGTTTTTTTTTTTTTGTTATTTTTAAGATCCGAAACCTAATAGTTTTGTTTTATAAATAATTGTCCAAATTTGTTTATTAAAGTTTGGTACAGACTTCCTTTTTTATGTGACTTGTGTCTACTGAGCAGAGATATTACTGCATAGCATGGATAGATATATCTTATTTAATAATTTTGTAACCCGCCTCGGTGGCGTAGTTGGCTAACACGCTAGTCGTGTTAAGCTCGACCGCCGAGGACGGGGAGATCGAGGTTCGAATCTCGGTCGGGTGAACTGGGGGTGGTTTTTACTAAATGGTTTTCCACTCTCCCTCCACGCAAATGCGGGTTCACTTTCTCTCAATTCAACCTTCACAATTCCTAATCCATTAGAGTAATTAGTACTTAAGCGTATAACCCGAACGGGTAGTAAGACGCGGTGATAAATAAATAATTTTGTATTATATTTGATCAACATCTTTCATTCATTTTTATCACAAAACTTCCTGTGGACCATTTGTCAGACCTCCATGGACCATCAGTGGTCCGGAATCACACTTTGAGAAATACTGCTCTATGGTGTCTCTTGCAATAGACTAGACCGCTGATGATGGGGAGAGCTCAGCCGAGTATAATGAAGGGTGTTTTTCCTGAATTGTTTTCCACTTTCTCTCTCCAAGCAAATATGAATACATTTCTTCTAAGTTCAGCCTTGCTAATTACTAACCCATTAGCTTAATAAGTACATGGGTGTATAGACTGAATGGGTATCAACACTCGGTGCCAATTAAAAATCTACATTTATATGTAATAAAAAAGTGTTATAAAATTAAATTTTGTAACTAATGAACCAAATAAACCAAAATAAATACTAACCTTTGCAAGGTAGCTTGTACAGCTTAAGAGGGCGTAAAGATGGATTGGAAGGGCTGAATAAAGCGCAAAAATATTGCCTATTTCTGGCTCAGTTTCCGGGATTATGAAACATCGCAGAAGTGTGTGGTATTTTTTATCTTGTAAATCAAATAAAGTTCTATGTTTGTATTGGAAGATATTTGAATATATCTTAGTAATTAATTTAGTAAATTGATTCAAAGTTGGCACTTTTTCCCTTGTGAGTAGGATCAAATTTCTTCCTATACAATCACAGAGCTTAAGCTAAAATAAAGGTACGTATTTTTTTCCAATTGATAAACCTAATGGAATTATCGTAATTAATGGTATACAATTGTATAAAATAGTTCAGCGATGTCCTGCTAGGATCTCTACGATCGAATACCTACCCCCACCATACACACCTTTCAACTCACCCCTCAGATTTTGTCACCAGCTCTCTTTCTTTGGCCTTGACAGGTACTATTCACGATGTAGGTAGAAACAGATTAACACCCCCTTCTACCTTCTCCCTCCCCCCCTCAGGCCATCCTAATATATCTCGGACTGGGCGCACTTGAGACAAAATAATATTGGTCTCTTCTTACACATCTCGCCTTGTTTGTTTTGAATCGATGCTTTCAACTCTGAATAAGAGTACATGGCATCAAGTTTAAAATATAACTGTAGAGTAAATAATCATTTACACGCACTTTCAAATAATGTTAGTCGTAGTGGTTTTATTTAAACTTTCAAATATTTAATTAGTATAATTATATCGTCGCATAAACTGTTGTAATAAAACTGTTTATATTTAAAAATATATAATACTAGTGTTGAATATGAAAAATTACTAATTATTTTCAACGCAATAAAAACATTATAGGTCTACTAAAATAAAAAAGTTATTTTTCATTTATGTATGTGCATTTTTATAAATCATACCAAGTGGTGAAATATTGATTTGACAAAAAATTGTTATAATCCATTACAACCATGTCTGAAGAAAGTTCAACTTCAATCCAGAAAGATACTTTATCACCTAAACAAAGCAAACATTCGTCTCGCTTCACTGTTAAAAAATCAAAACGTTTAAAACTATCAGCAAAACCGAAGAAAAGACGATTACCGGACCAACTTGTTGAGTACTGGAGAAATAAACAGTAAGTAATGATTTTATGTTATTGTTGGAAAATGTGTCATATAATCTAAAATGAATTTGATAACTTAACTTTTTACTTCATCGAACCCGCCTCTGTGACTGAGTGGTCTAACGCGTCAGTCTCGTGTTGGACTTGGCTGCCGAGGATCGAGTTCGAATCTCGCTCGGGTGAACTGAGGATGGTTTTTTCTAAATGGTTTTCCACTCTCCCTCTACGAAAATGCGGGCTCACTTCCTATAATATCATCCTACCACATCCTTAACCCATTAGAGTAATTAGTACTTAAGTGTATAGCCCGAACGGGTAGTAAGACGCGGTGCAAAAAAAAAACTTCATCGAGATCACTAGGAGAGAAAGTACCTATTGTTATAGTAAAAAAATCTAACTTGAAATTTTGATGAATGTCGATGTTTCATGACCCCCTGAATCCGAAAAAGTTATTTTGCAATGCCGTCTGTCTGTGTCTGTGTGTCTGTGTCTGTCTGTGTGTCTGTGTGTGTCTGTGTGTCTGTGTGTGTCTGTGTGTGTCTGTGTCTGTGTGTGTCTGTGTGTCTGTGTGTGTCTGTGTGTCTGTGTGTGTCTGTGTTTGTCTGTGTGTGTGTTTGTCTGTGTGTCTGTGTGTGTGTTTGTCTGTGTGTCTGTGTGTCTGTGTGTCTGTATGTGTGTCTGTCTGTGTGTCTGTGTGTCTGTCTGTGTGTCTGTGTCTGTCTGTGTGTCTGTCTGTGTGTCTGTGTCTGTCTGTGTGTCTGTCTGTGTGTCTGTCTGTGTGTCTGTCTGTGTGTCTGTCTGTGTGTCTGTGTCTGTCTGTGTGTCTGTGTCTGTGTGTCTGTCTGTGTCTGTGTGTCTGTGTGTGTCTGTGTGTGTCTGTGTGTGTCTGTGTGTGTCTGTGTGTGTCTGTGTGTCTGTGTGTCTGTGTGTCTGTCTCTGTCTCTCTCTCTGTCTGTCTGTCTGTCTGTCTGTTACTGGGGCTAGAGCCGAAACCTTTTTACCGATAGGACTGAAACTTCGTACATAAGATTTTCATAAGGTTTTACAGAGGGTTTTTTGTAATGAGTTATCTACCTCTAAAATTAAGGGTAGTTTACTGAAGGAATAAACAACAAAAAGTAGATTTTCTCTAAATTGGCTCTAACGATTTTCATCTAAAATTGTTTTCCTCGATGGTCTAGTAGTTAGCATGCTCGCTTCTGGACTCAAGGTTCACGGGTTCAATTCCGCCCGAGGGCGATGGATTTTTAGGGTGGGAAAATTCGTAGCATGCCTTCCTTCGGAAGGGAAGTAAAGCCGTGGGTCCCGTGTCGTTAATTCCGACACGTTAAGGGTGTTTAGCCCAAAATTAATATAATAATTATATATATATTATTAGGTCTTCTAAAACCAAACTTGGATCAGTGTATTAAATATAGATTAAATGTATATTTTGAGCACAGTGTTTACTCAAAGTTTGAGATTTTGCCATCTAAAGCAACAATTTTTAGAAAAATCAAATGATGCAAAGATTTCATATTTGGTATGTTAGAAGTACTTGAAGAAGTTTATTAAAAGAAGTAAATATTATTTCAATGAACCTTCAATAAATAGCGTAAAAAATTGCCAAATAAATGAAATATTCAATTAATTATTTTATATACTTAAGCCTATCTAATAAATGGGGGAAGTAAATCCACGCAAATTCTAGTTCACTTCCTCTATATTCAACTTCCTAATTACTTACCCATTAGCGTAATTAGTACTTAAGCGTACAACACTAATGGGTAGTAAGACGCGGTGCTAAGTATGTTTATAAATAGTCTAACAATACATTTTCTGGAGTCAAATGTACTATGTATCATAGCACAGCAACTTGCAGTAGGGCCAAGAACTGATACAGATTATTTTGGTCAATATACATTAATAATACCATGAGCCAGTGATAAAATGTATTTCCGTTTTTTTTACTTTATTTCTTTCCTTTCTTCCATGTCTCGTTAATGGAAATGGCCGATAAATGATTTTTTAAACTCTAATTGTGGCGTTAGTTTTATATCGATGAATAATGAAATATAACCATATTTGAATAAAATGTTCTGTTTTGCGATGTTGAATTCTATATTTATTTTCGTAGGAGAATGGCTTCTAAGTAGTGGGGAATGAGGAAGGGTCTGTTTGAAAAAGCCCACCTATCCATAATATTTTGGTGACAAAAATAAAATGAATTGCGCTGATTTCAGTTATTCGTACCGGTAAGCAGGCAGACAAGTGCAGCAGTCTCATTTAGTCTAGCTTATACCACTAATAAGGAGTCGATTTGATCCCGGCCGGGCGTACTGGAGGTAGAGATGAAAATTTTCCGCAGTGGCAGATTGTGGTAGAGAGGTTGAATTTTAGAGGTGGCACCTAGACCCTATTATATATACATAAAGTCATCAAATAGTATGTTGAGAGAAGAGTGGGTTGATAAGGAAGGGGTGATGGGGGCACTAGGGTCTGTAGGGGTCACGGAGGGGGGGGGGATAGAGGACACGATGCAGGGGTTTTTAGGAGTATATAGTGTGTACTTTGAAAAGGGGGAGGGGGGACAAATGCTGTTAGCAAATAATCGTACCAACCATAAATTTATTTTAACTATCTTACTGTTGATAAACTGAAAATAGAATTCAAACCACCAATTCAGTAACACGCCTCTTCCATCCTATCCTTTTCCCTCAAAGTCATATCCCGAATACTTCCTAACCCTCTCTTTTCACCCTGTCAAGCTCCACCCAATTATAGATTAATATTTTCTGACAAAATTTTCCTATCGTTGATTCCCAGGGATAAGGGATTGCATTCGTGAAGGATTGATCATAATATCGATGTATTTTTATATCTGATCTAGAGCAGACCCAACGTAAGTGACACTTTCAACCACCAAGCGCTGTAGTCGATACGTGAGTGCGAGGAGAGAGCTGAAATAGCTGTAATTACTTTATTTTGAACTCTTTAAAATAGTTGGATTTTTTTCCAGAATCAAATAATTGAAAATTTTCCGAAACGTTAAATTATATTTATATTATATTTAGTTGAACATTTTTCAGGTCGGAAGAAACCACAGGACCATCCATTCCAAATGAAACGATTAAACAATTTGAAACAGATGAGGAGGTTCAAATTTCTGGTCAAATTGATCAAATAAAAAATAGTGTTGACCATAACAAAAGTTATTTGGTCGAGTGTGTCGCTCCTCCCAAAGAGAGAGATGATGAGTGGCACAGTGAAGAGAAAACTGATAGTGCAGACAATGAAGATCTTTTTGTACATACATCCTGTTCTCAGCAAATAGAGAACGTGCATAAAATCACTGGCCGGAGAATAGTAGACATAACACATTTCATAGTGAAAATGCAAGAATTAAATGATCATGGTCCGATTGGCTGTAATCTTAGCAACATGTTTGTAGTTCGTGAAAAGAGGCGCGGCTATAAAAGCGTACTTATTTTTAAATGTCTAATGTGTAATATTGAGTGCCAAGTTGAGACCGAGCCTCGAAATGAACAGGTCATGGACATAAATACTGCAGCCGTTGCAGGCTCTATTTCTGCAGGTGCTGGTTATGCACAACTTGCTGAAATTACTTCAGCCATGAATATACCTACGTTAGCTGCAAATACATATTCAAACTATCAAGACAGTGTTTTTGATGGATTTGAAAAATCTGCGCTAGCGGAAATGGCCAAATCCGCGGAAGAGGAAGCAAAAATAGCTATTCAACATGGGGAGGTTGACAGGAATGGAACACCAATCCTCACCGTTGTAGCAGATGGAAGTTGGCCCAAACGTTCCTTTGGAAAAAACTACAGTTCGCTCTCTGGTGTGGTAAGTTCGAGCTGCAAAAATATACATAATAATGTAGGATAATGTGTTAGTTATTTTGTGAATGGGAATTGTTTGTGTATACACTTAAACTTACAATATACCAAATTTATCAAGATTAATAGTATGCAAATCTTTTTGCTGCTTCTTCTAAATTATAAAGCTATAAACCATAAACAAATACTTCAAAGAAACAAAAAATATTTTTAAAACATTTCCATAGCATGTGATGTTTGTAGGCAGATTATTTTTTTACTAAGAAATGTTGTAGAGTAACGAACAGTGTCCTTGAATTGACCTTAGCTAATTTGAGTAATCAATGTTAATCTAAACCAGTTGGGAGAATTATATTTCCCCATTTTGTTAAAATAATTAAAACTTGTAGTGAAGAGTTATTCCAGTATTTCACACAACACAAAGTGGTTTATGCTCCAATGCTATTTACATAATACAATATTATACAGGATATCTGTTTAAATGTGCTGTAATGCTTTTGGTTAGTGAATTTTACATTCGCAAAATAGAAAATATTACTTATGATTGGTAAAGATCTTGGGGAAACCCATCTATTCTCTTTAGATGACTAGACTTCTCTGATTCGCCTCTTTTTAGTGTAGATATGTACATTGCAAAAGATTATTGTAATAAAACTCCCGTGATTAATGCATAATTCTATTTTTTAGGCTGCCATTGTTGGATTATACACTGGAAAGGTTATTTTTCTGGGATGGAGAAACAAATATTGTACTTTGTGTAATAGAGCAAAGAATGCAGGAATACCAGTAAAAACACACACATGTTATAGAAACTTTTCTGCGAGTTCCACAAGCATGGAAGCAGATGTCATAGTGGATGGTTTTTTGAATAGTGAAGCAATGTATGGAGTAAAATATGGCGTTCTTGTTGCGGATGGGGATTCCAGTGTGTATTCGAAGATCCTACAAGCAAGACCTTATGATGACCTAACTGTAGAAAAAGTTGAGTGCACTAACCATCTTCTTCGCAACTATGGAACAAATTGAGAGATGTAGTTAGAAACGGCAAACTAGGTAACATAATGCTGAGACAAAAAATAGCAGCAAACATTGTTAGACTTAGGAATGCTGTTACAAAAGCTGCAGAATACAGGTCAAAGCAAGGGGATCTAAACAACCAAGAAAAATTAAATGAACTCAAAAAGGATTTGCTGAATTCTCCAAGTCACATATTTGGAGAACACCTTAATTGTAAAGATCGTGGCTACTTTTGTAATGGCCCAAAACAAGAGGACGTTAATCTAGTGCCTAGGTTAACTGAAGAAGGATTGTACATTGTCCTTCAAAAACTTGTTAGTGGTCTTGCTGTGCACTGCCGAAGTTTATTGAGGCACTTGAACAGTAATATTGTGGAACAATTTTTTTCCATCGTAGCGAAGTTTATAGGTGGGAAACGAATAAATTATACACAAAGACGTTCCTACCAGGGGAGATGCACAGCCGCTGTTGTGTCACATAACACGCACACACCAATGTATGTGCTGCACAAAACATTATTTGATAAACAAAGTCCAGGAAAATTTACAAAATTATATGAAGTCCGTCGTCTAAAAGTACTGCAGAACCGTAAAAATAGCACAACGAGACGGAGAAGAAAGTTATTTCCAACAACAGAAATACCTGACAAAGATTATGGGTCTCACGCAGAAAAACCTGATCTTCCACATGATATATTTGAAGAAAAGAAAAAACAATTTCTGGATTCTTTAAAAAGATCAGTGAAAGAAATTCAAGAATTTGAGAGGGCAACAGTTCTTCAAAGAAAATGTGGAATGTGGATGGAAGAAAGGCGGAAACTCCTAACAGCATCAGTTTTTGGAACAGTGTGTTGTAGGCGGCCTTATACAAGCTGTCAGACATTAGTAAAAGCTTTACTTTACACCGATTTTGATTCAATGTCTTTAAAATATGGGCGAGATCATGAAAGCGATGCTCTCCAAGCTATGGAAAAAGTTATAGGGAGTAAAATTAAAGAATGTGGTCTATTAATTGATCACACTCATCAATATTTGGGAGCAACACCTGATGGGCTTGTGGGAGATAGTGCCATCGTTGAGGTCAAGTGTCCAGCTTCTGCAAAAGAGCTTACTCCTGAACAAGCAATTTTGTCAAGGAAAGTTACATTTTGGAATTTAAGTAAAGACAAAAAAGTGATAGTTGATGTCAACAAAAAACACAAGCATTACTTTCAAATCCAAGGTCAATTGCATATAACAAAAAAAGACATTTGTTACTATGGAGTTTGGACCCCACTTGGAATAAAAGTTGAAGCTATCTGCCGCGATGATCAATTTTGGAATAATGAAATGGAAGAAAAACTTAAGAAATTTTACATGGATTGTGTAGTTCCAGAACTTGTAGATTCACGTCAACGTCGCTCAATGCCTATTCGTGACCCTATATATGTGCTACAATCACAAGAACAAAATCAGAGAAAACGAAAACTTTCTTTGGAAAACACGTTTAGAAATAAAAAACCTAAAGAAAGATTGCTTTAATTACGTAAAGATTGCTTTAATACGTAAAGATTGCATGTAAAATACTGTATATATGTTATATTACTGTATATAATGCTACTTTTTATTAATACTTTTCCTTCACAACTGATTTTTTATATTACTTTGTGATATTTATTTATTTTACAGCATAATCAATCATTTAAAACAAATGTTTATGGGCTTGGACTGAGTTGAAGAAATAACTTATAAAAAACCATTCCCAAACAAAATCAAACCCTGATTGAATTGGCTGGAGTTAGGAATTAACGGTCAGGTCTATAAATATGCCTCAAATTCTCGTCCAGATCAATATTTCTTCATTTTTCCCATATGACGGCTATTTCAACTAAAACCGAAATGTCGGAAGTTATTTCTTCAACGCGGCTAACACCCGCTTCGTTTAAATCAACCCCAGGCCACGGAAGCCACTAAAATAATATATTATTGATAAATTTTATTTAAAATTATATTTGTTCATACAACCATAGTTATTGCAGTTATAGCAGATGATGATTGCATTGAACTATTAACTTTATCAGGGTTTATGGTAATATTTTTTGAAATAAAAATTAAATAGTTTTGATTTGTTTTACCTATTTATATATTGACTCTACTTTTTGCTGTTGGTATTGAAATTGATTTAAATTCTATGGCTAGTTGGGTTGAAATTATTTTATAATAAACTTAGTGTTGGGTCAGTTTTGGTTTGTCTGTTCACTCTTTGTTCCTTTTCAATAGATATATAGACTCATATTTGTTTAAAAAGAGTGTGGTATTAAAATGTTCTAAAATGGTTTTATTATTACTATAGGGTGATTCACTCGTGAGTGAACACTAATTCTACATCACACAATTAGGAGCGTCGGGCTATTATGTGTCTGGACGCTGTCGGTGGGCACGTCCAGAATCTTCTATGATACAATCCTACATGCCATGAGGAAAGCGAAGTTTATGACTTTCCAATCATGAGTTTAAAAAATAAATGTACAGTCCCGAATGAATCACCCTACATTATGTGTGGCTGTCTATAGAAGAAACACCGTACTAGAATAGCATCTGACAGCTATAAACGTTACTTAAATTATTATCATGTGTCCATACGTCATGTGATCTAAAGCTGTAACTTTTGATAGGTATTATCAATAACTATCAACTTATACTAATAATATAGTTGAACATTTCAATGTTTACCACAAAAATATGTTTGTATTTTTTAAAAGTTCCTTCTTAGTGTTCTTACTGTACTCAAAACCTTGTGTACAGACTACAGAAACACTTTACCACGGTACGTGCACCACATGTAAGTTAAAAATAATATAATAGGAAACAGATTATTTCTTTATTTTAGAATAAGGTTTCTGCCAATACCTACAAAATACCAAAAATTAAAATTTACCTATATAATATGTTACGGTTTGTCCATAAGAGTCATTTAAAGAAACACCGTGAATCCGAACAATGTACTACGCCAAATTCAAGGCATGTTTATAGAACCAAAGTTTAGTTTTCATTCAAATATAACTAAAAACTATCAACTATACGCGGAAATCGAGCCGGGGAGTTTGGTTTCGTTACCTACTTTAGAGCTGTCAGAAAATGCCACCGATGACTTGGAGTCAAGCGTTTGTTTGGCCCCTTTTACAGTTTCCTTTGTATATTATTGGATATTCGCAATACACATATTGCTAAGAATACGGTCGTTCACTTAGTATTAATATAAATATAAAATAAAAACGACATCTCACTTTAATAGAGCCCTTGACATTTGGCTAAACTTTTGGTTTTTAAATACATTAAATAGGTACCAATTGAACGACCGCAACCCAAACTAAACTAAAATATCAATATGTTGTGTAATAAATAATTTTAGTGTGTTGTCAACTTTTTATAATAGGCCTACAAATATTGGGATGAATCATGTAAGTCGTTTTTCCTCCACGTCTTACTGCTCATTTGGGTTATACGCGTTAATTTACACTAATAGGATAGTGTTGAAAAAGATAGAATTGAGACAAAATTTTACTGGATTTGCATGGAGGAAGAGAAACCACTCATAAAAACCCACTCTTAGTACACCCAGCTGTAGTTTGAACCTCTCTTTCTCCACGTCACTTGCAAACCTGACTAGATGAGTTTGATATTCTGTCTGCGTGCCAACCGGCACGGAACTGTGACGCTTCGTTTCTACATAAAAAATAAATGCAAAATAAATTTATAAAATTTAAATCCAAAAGTGATATTACATTAACTTGGGTTTATCATGTGTATATGCTAATTATTCTGAACGGATACTAAAACATACCTCTTTTTACTGCTACTAAACTATGGCATTACAAGTATGGGCTAAAAACAACTTTAGCTACAGTCCAGTTTCAATAGAAAGGGCTACCTTACCTGACAACTAGAAACTATACTAGATCTATCTGCTTACCCTGTATTGATAAGTCAAGCCGTATGATCTACAGCTGTCACTATATATATATATCATCAATAACTATAAAATAACGCTAAAAATATAGTAAAATGGCAGAAAAATGTATTTTATTACTAAAAAGCTCTCTCAAATAATATAGTAAAATGTTATCAATGTCGATCGTAAGAAAACATGTTTGAATTTTCTATACTGTTTTTCTAACCAAAATCGGGGTATACTTACTCTACATAACACCCAAAAAGATTGAACTGGGAAGATGGGAATAAAATAAGTAAACCCGAAACAAAGGTTCGCGAACGTTTGTCTTCTGCATCCTAAATGTTTTTAGGAATGTTTAGGAATGTTTCCATTTATTTTATTCAACTCTAATAGGTGGGCAATCCAGAAAAGGCGTCAATCTAGTCTTGTCCGGTTTGCCAGTGACGAAGAGTTCGCGATTTGAATCCCGGCAGTTTATACGTAGATGCTTTATTCTTAAATAGCCTTTCACTGTTTATTCACGTAAGTGCGTGTAAACTGCATATTAATAAATTCTACCTTCCTTACCCCGACCTCCTTTGAAAATATATTCAGATAGTTTTTACGGTTAAACAGTTGCAGGTCACGTGAAATAGCACGGAAAAGTGGCCGAATGGTCTAAGAACTTAGCCCTAAATGAAAATCTTCCATGGAATTTAATATTAAAATATATATATATGAGCAGGCAAATTTCTGCAAAACAAAATATATTGTTGCCAATTTTTTTTAGGACATGAATATTGTGATTTCTTTGGTAGATCATAGTGTTTACATTAAAAATTGAAATAACATTTTAAATAATATAAGTAGTTTAAAATTCAAAAGAGTTAAATCTTTACCTTGTAGCTACAATTTTAATATACTAGCTACTAAAACTTTTTAACGAAACAAAATTGTGTAAAAATTATTTTTTTAAATACGATGGGATTGTCAAAACCCCAAATCTAAAATTGATACTACTTTATTAATTTGAAGCAACCGCTGTCACATGCTAGTAATTTAAAATGGGTAGTGAAAAGGTTATTCCAGGAGAGGTGCGTGAGCTAGGCTAGGCTCAGGCTGGCCCCATCAGTTCTTGACACTTTCAAGGAATCCAGAGATAAGCCGGCTGACAGCATTTTAACAGCACTGTCCACTTAACCCCTTCCTCTTTGTCCTTTTTTCCAAAGCAATGTTTCGAAATAACAATACCCCCTTCCCCCCAATGACTGGCGAAACTAGCGACACCTGTTGGTGAGCATAGCAACTATGACTCACCCCAACCCTCACTCTCCACCCCCAAAACTGAAAAGGAGCTCCACTATATCGCACACTTAATTCTCAGTTCTGATTGTCGCCAAATGAGGTGGCCATCACCCAAAAACGGCCTCTGAGATTTAAGAGGTTTTTTTTTTCAATTCTCCACTACCAGAATGTGCTACATGTCCGAAGCAGGGACCATGGCTAGTTAAAGAGGTCAAGACACCAAGGGCCAGTTTAGTAGTCAGGGCTTAACGCCTCAAGTGTGGTGCTGTACTAAATATAGGACGACACCTATCTAGACTCAAACAGAATTGGCCAGTTTCGCACATGAAACAGGCCCATTCCATTCTGGCCTAGGTAGGTGTCATTCTGTGTATATTATAGCACCGCATTTGAGGCTTACTAAGTTTCATTATGAAATTGGCCCATTCCATTCTGGCCTAGGTAGGTGTTGTCCTGTATATATAGTATAGCACCGCATTTGAGGCTTACTAAGTTTCATTATGAAATTGGCCCATTCAATTCTGGCCTAGTTAGGTGTTGTTCTGTGTATAGTATAGCACCGCATTTGAGGCTTACTAAGTTTCATTATGAAATTGGCCCATTCAATTCTGGCCTAGGTAGGTGTCGTTCTGTGTATAGTATAGCACCGCATTTGAGGCTTACTAAGTTTCATTATGAAATTGGCCCATTCAATTCTGGCCTAGTTAGGTGTCGTTCTGTGTATAGTATAGCACCGCATTTGAGGCTTACTAAGTTTCATTATGAAATTGGCCCATTCAATTCTAAAAAAATCTCTAACCAGCTTAGATTAACATGGAAGTGAGCAAATGCTTGTACAATTTAATGTACGTGACCAGCGAAGCTCACCAGATGGAAAGGACCATTAGTCACGGATATAATCTGTATCAAGTATCATATTAGCAAATTCTTAAAAATGACACCTAGACATGGGAATTGAACCCAGGACTCTTGGCTTAGCGTGCCAATGGTTTATAGCTGTGCTATCCAGGAACCACCTCTCAAGTTGTCATTTTTTCAAAATTTGTGGCTTTGATTTCAAGTCAGGATAAAATGCACAGACTTCATTAAGCTAAGATATTATATATATATATATATATGCTTAAAAAATATGTTGGTAGCTAAAAATGAATGTAGGATGATGACTGGTGTAAAAAAAAAGGCATGTATGACAATCATTCTATATAAATACAAGAGAAATTACAAGTTAATAGAGAACTGATGGTACAAAACAATGTTCAGTTAAATTTTAGTTACATGATAGCTTGATAGCTTACAAACTGATGAAATCCAATAGAGGTGTGTAAAGTCAAATTTTTCAATTCGAAGCGAACTCTAATCGAATATATGAAATATTCCCAAAGCCGAATCAAAGCTCGAATATGTTTTGTTAGTTGTTTTATTATTTGGGAAAGTATTATATTGTGGTTAAGTATACATAACTTTGTGTACTAAAATCACTTAGAATTGTTTTATTGCATAAATGTTTGTAATATTTAATTTTAATCTGTAGTTAGTTTCACAACTTACAAGTAAATTACTACAATTTGTTTTTCATATTATCCAATATCCAATATCTCTGTGGCTTTGTATAAAATGATTACTGGAAATATGGGAGAAACTATAGATAACGGTCAAATCGGACAAAAAATGTCCCTTTGATCAACTTATTTAGCAGCACTTGTAGAGTGAGAAAAAGAGAGATATGGTCAATTCTTTATCTCTTCTTCCAGGTGTATTTCCTCCTTGCACCCTCTTGTCCTGGCTTCTTCCTCTCCTTCTTCCGGTAGTCTCGTGTCAGAAGACCCGCTGTAAAAACATTGTGCACACAGTAAACTCTGTCCACCAGTGTAAGAGACGTCACAGACATAGTTCGAGCTAGTGTGAAAGACACAGACATGCAAACTGTGTGGGTTTAATTGCACAATGTGCTTCCTCATTCTTTTTGTCAACATTTTCTAAAAATTATCTTTCTATATAAAATTGTTGTCTCCAGTGATTGGATAATAGTTGTTGACGACCACAATTGACACTGGAGCATCATTACATAAGAATCAGAAAACATTCCTCCCCTCATGGCCTCAGATTTTATCGGAAAATTAAATATGCTCTCTTGCTTATAAAGTTAAACGGTGCCTCGATACGAATTTTAATAAAAATCGTTAAAACCGATTTCTAGAAAATATATATTTTTCTCTCTATGTCCTTAAATAAACTACCCTTAATTTTATGATTAGATAGAAAAATTTCTAAACCCCTCTGGGGAACCCCATGGAAACCCTTGATACCGAGTCTTAGTACAATCGGTAAAATCGTTTTGGATCCAGGCCAAAATACAGACAATATTACTAAAACCACTTCTTTGAGTTCCCGTCCATCACAATACTTCCTCTTCATAGAAGTCTCGAGACAGTAAAATAAACCTCTTCACATGCATTATTATATTATTAATAATTAATACCTATTATATGCATTATTATTATTTCATTTTTTATGTTAAAGCTAACCAAGCATTCAACACAAATTACGAGTATGGCTGGAGTTATCTACAGTGTGGTTTCTTGTTCTCTCGTCTAGTAAATGGAGTACAGATTTCCTTTATATGATTCAAACCAATCAAGTTATCCTTGCGATAGTTTAAAATGGCCACAAAACATCGCAGTCGTTGTATGCAGTCACGTCTGTACTTAACCAGAAAAGATTGTTTTTCCCCTTTCTCCTTACAACAACTCACCAAGTCTCATTTTTTCAACCATCTCCTGGTCGACGAAGCTACGTAACCCCCAAGATATGCCCCACGGATGGCTCCGGCCTGCCCCGAAGTACCCCCACCAGCGACTGTAGCCTCTATGTCCACTGCCCCTAACAGGCCCGTGAAGATGAGGGGGAACAGCAACTGAAACAAGTTCCGACCTTACAGTGGCGGGAAAGCAGGTAGGATACACTCTGTCTACCTTGTAATAGCTTACCGTGACAGGTTACATCATGGTGCAATTTAGGGCCATAGTGTAGTCGGTTAAGGTAAGACTGCTGCCTCTCAAGGTAAAGAGAGTGTACATGTGATTTAGAGCTCACTGGTTGATTTCACCAGGCACTAATAATCCTAACATGATTTCAGAACCTACATACATTACTGTTTCCAGGTTATGGCCTGGGTCAGTTTTTTTATATAAGTCAAATATTTTTTTCCACTATCGGCTTGCTAGGCATGTTACAGTCTTCATATGCCTTATGATCTTAGCTTAAGACTAGGACAGACACAACATCCAGTCCCCGGCCGTCAATGTATCAATGTGGAAGAATAAACCCATATTTTCATCAATGATAACATTTTTTTGCCATGCTGGAATCCAACCTGGGACCCTTAGTTCAGCAGGCAGATACGCTACCAAATGAGCTAAGGTGTCGGAGTGAGTTTAGAACCTAAAAAAGTAATTTATATTCAACAACTCATTTAATGACAATTTTTTAAATTATATAAATTCAATACACTTCATTGTTAATTTTTTTAATACACATTGAGTATAGTAACTAAGAGGTTGAATTGAGATGCAAGGTTGACAGGCCACAAGCAAACAAATTTTTTATAGAAAATAAATATCAGTACTACCTTTCTGTTTTAATCCTCCTCATCCTTTTACAATGAAATGATTACAGGAAAGTTTGAATTAATTTAATTTGTTTTAAACATGCATGGCATGGTATGACATGGTATGACCATTAATTCTTATAGTGTCGCGCCTATTCCAAAATTCATGTGCTAAGAGTGCCAGAGGCCTGTTAGGTTTTGTGTGCGAAGAATGCCAGAGGCCTGTTAGGTTTTGTGTGCGAAGAATGCCAGAGGCCTGTTAGGTTTTGTGTGTGAAGAATGCCAGAGGCCTGTTAGTTTTGTGTGCGAAGAATGCCAGAGGCCTGTTAGGTTTTGTGTGCGAAGAATGCCAGAGGCCTGTTAGGTTTTGTGTGCGAAGAATGCCAAAGGCCTGTTAGGTTTTGTGTGCGAAGAATGCCAGAGGCCTGTTAGGTTTTGTGTGTAAAGAATGCCAGAGGTCTGTTAGGTTTTGTGTGCGAAGAATGCCAGAGGCCTGTTAGATTTTGTGTGCGAAAGAATTCAGAGGCCTGTTAGGTTTTGTGTGCGAAGAATGCCAGAGGTCTGTTAGGTTTTGTGTGCAAAGAATGCCAGAGGTCTGTTAGGTTTTGTGTGCAAAGCATGCCAGAGGTCTGTTAGGTTTTGTGTGCAAAGAATGCCAGAGGCCTGTTAGGTTTTGTGTGCAAAGCATGCCAGAGGTCTGTTAGGTTTTGTGTGCGAAGAATGCCAGAGGCCTGTTAGATTTTGTGTGCGAAGAGTGCCAGAGGCCTGTTAGGTTTTGTGTGCGAAGAATGCCACAGCTATTTCCTCATTTTTCTAATGGTTTGCAAGAAAATTGGCCAAACCTTTATTTATGAAGCGATTATTTTAATTTATATATCATTTTAATCCGCATCTACTGTTATTTAATAACAACCAGTTCAGAAAGTGCATGTTAAAAACCTCAACTAAATGAAATGAAAATATTGGTGGCGAATTAAGTGTGACAAAAATGTGCAAGAAGTGTGCATGTTCACACACCCTCTTGAATGCTGTATCCAACAAACTGACTATACTTACCAGAATACAAATAACCTAAGCAATATTGCACAGCCCCATAATGTCTTAAAACCATATCTTTACCAAGCTGTGTCATTGTTTTTGCTGAAATGTTTACATAAACATGAGCGTCCAAGATAAGGAACCCTCCAATTTTAGCTTATATTTTCATACCCCTACCTGTTCGCGAGGTTGGTTGTCCTTGAAATAGTCAATACCCTCGCCGTTGATCTGTATCTTTCCTGTTCCAGGTGATCTTAAGGTGACCTCCCCTCTGGCAGTCTTCCTCAGACATTCTGGGACACAAAGATTAATAGATCAAGTCCAATGAAGAAAGTCTCGCCCCACATACAACACCTAATTTAGGTAGGTAATACAGCTCAAACCGGATGTCTTAAAGTCCATCTTATATGTTTCTCGCTGGAGGATTCAAATGATCAATTTCTAACTAAAAGGGTTTTATCACTTTAATATTTTCCTTTTGCTGAAACTTGTGCTGTGCGGCTTGCTTGATGAGTGAACTTGTTAAACGTTGTGTGCTCAGCTGTGTATTTAGGAAATAAGATAAAAGAAATATTTCTAATAACAAAGATGCCTTAATACAAAAAGTATTTTTTGGATGTTTTGATACATTTGCAACAAGTAATGATACTATGTGAGAGCCATAAAATAAATTTGCTATCGATCTTTTTTTTTTTTTTTGTGTTCCATGATTAAATTGTGCAAGTACTTCTAGATTGTTCTGTGAGCAGTGGGTCTGGAACAAAGTCAACTCAGCCTTGTGAGGACAAATGAGGAGCTACTTGGATGGGAAAGTAGTGGCACCAGTCTAGAAAACTGAGATTAATGGCCTGAGGGCTCAACGTGCTGACTACATGACACCCTCTATCCACAAAAGTTTGCACTATGTCGGTAAGGCTCGATTGCGGGTCGATGCCGTGGAGTTTTTTTAAAATTAAATTAAAGTGGAAGCTATGCCTAAAGTTATTAACACAATGCAGTATTTATGAATGAAATATCAAATAAATTTATAGTACCAACCTTTTGTAGTGATGTATGCACGGCCATCAGCATCATACAAAGGCTGCAAACAAAATAAATACATAGTTAAATATATTTTTTTTATCACTGCACCTTACTACCTGTTCAGGTTATACACATATGTACTAATTATGCTAATGAGTTAGGGGTGAGGAAGGTTGAATTTAGAGGAAGCATGTATACCTGTATTTGTGTGGAGGGAGAGTGGAAAACAAATTAGGGAAAAAAACCAACCTAAGTTCACCCGATAGAGATTCGAACCTTGACTACCCCATCATCAGTAGTCTAGCCCAGAGGTTCCCAATTTTTTTTGGCCACGGAACCCTAATTGATCATACTTTTTTTTGGCGGAACCCCATTTTGATAATAACAAAAGTGATTGTACCTTGTAGTGTAGTTTGAATATTTTCATGATTGACATGAAAAGAAAGAATTAAATAAAAAATTATTATTATAAGTATTATAAAACATTTATCGTACAAAAAAAAGTAACTATTTAATGTGAAGAATGAAATTTTTTCACATATTTACTTATAATAGCACTAATAGCGCTGTCTCGATAGGTGCACCGCCCCGCCACCCCGCTCCGCCCCACCACCCCGCTCCGCCCGCGCTGTTTGATACTAGATATACTTACAGCGGCGCGGCTATGTTATGACTGTTTTCTACGAACGTTTTAGTTAATACTCAGACAGAACTCGGAACCCCTTTGACCCTTCCACGGAACCCCAGGGTTCCGCGGAACACCTTTTGGGAAACGCTGGTCTAGCCTATTGCGAGAGTGACACCTTAGACCATGCCCCCCCAAAGCAGGTGATTTAATCTTCATTTATTTTTTGAATCCAGAATCTCTAATTTGTATCTTGGAAAAAATTATGAACATTAGAGGAAATAGAAATATCATATAATAATAAAAGATACGAATATTAACTAAATGTTAACATTCTTTCTTATAATCCATAACATTAATACATTCAGTTTAGTGTTAAATTACTTGTCTGGGGTCTGGCTGTTGAGTTTCTTCTATTATTATGTTGGTTTTGAACCACCAATAAACAATATTAGAGCTCTAAAACAAATCTCACTTGAAAAATTGAAAAAAAAAGTTTTTTTTAAGGATTTGAGCCTAGAACCTAATATTTCCTCGAATCTAGAGTATCCTTAAGGATTCAAGGTATTGGAGAGTTCAAGGGTCCCGTCCCTAGTCATAAGCTACGTGAAGCATCTTTATAAAAAGCACTAAGACATGAATTACCTTTGGAATATCATAGGTTTTAGTCTGACTGAGCAAAGGTTTCCGATAGGCCTCGTAAAAACTCTTGACACGATAAGAGTATGGATGTTCCACCAATCGATCCATCAAAACAATAAAGTTCTGGTACTGAAAAATAACAGAAATCAACAAAGCTAGCATGTGATCATACACACACTCTGTTTACCCTGAAAGGCAGCAAACTTACCTAGACTGGTTAATCTATGGTAGAGATTAAAATATAGGGCCATAGTGTAATCTGTCAAGGTAAGATTGATGATACCTTTCAGGGTAATTAAAATGTTCAGGTATTATAATTAGTGCAAATTAGTGGCAGCGTGTTGGCTATGTAATGAGGATGGAAAAGGAGAGAATACCAAAGATAATGATGGAGACGAAGTATAGGAAAAAGAGCGCAAGAAAGACCAAGACAAAGATGGGAGGAGAAGATAACAGCAAGTGTGCAAATGAGAAGAGAAGAATGGTGGAAGGAAAGGGAGAGATGGAGGCATTTTACTAAACTAGTCCGGCAACAGGCTGGAAACAGTTCGTGATAATGATTTATTTCCATCCTGCAGCTTACAACCTGTTCAGGTTATATGCATTATGATAGTTACTCTAATGGATTAGGGATGAAAAAGGAAGCATTTTAGAGGTAATCTAACCTAATTTGCTTGGAGGGAGGGTGGGAAACCATTTTAAGAAAGAACCACCTTCTGCATACCTGACCGAGATTCGAACCCCAATATCCCGTCATCGGAAGACTAGTCTAACATGTAAGTGACACTTTAGATCATTCAGCCATTAAAGTGGGTATGATGATGATGTTGGCTATCAGTGACTTAAGCTAGCTAATCTAAGATCCTAGTACAACCAGCCGAGAATCTCAACGTAACCTCCTGTGAATGAGTCAACAAAGCTAGAGCACAACTAGGTATCTAGGTTACTTTCATATTTATTTATTATTAACCTTTAGGAAAGCAGGAAAAGCTAGTCTTCTTTCCTATCCTTCCATATGCAATGTAATAGAACTTTTTTTTTTCAGCATTGCGTCTTACTACCAGTTTGGGTTATACACTTATGCACTAATTACGCTAATAGTTTTAAGGATTAGGCAGGTTATATTTAGAGGAAGTGTACCCGCACTTGTGCGGAGGGAGAGCGAAAAACCATTTAGGAAAAAACCACCTTTGATGCACCCGACCGAGAGTGAAGCCAACTTTCCCCGTCTTTGGTAGTCTAGTCAAACACGAGAGTAGCCATTAGACCATGTGGTCACTGAAGCAGGTTAGAACATCGTTAAGTTGTTATATATGTAATTATATAAATAAATATGTATATCCATCATATTTAGTTAATGATATATTGTATGATGGCTTAGTTTTTTCGTTGATGTGTGTGCCTACTGTGCTAAGAGTCTCTGGTTTGGTTCCCGGTATGGTCGAATAATGTATCTGTGGTGAGATGTGAGTTTTCCCTTTCAGAGTGATCAATTAACGACCAGGGGAGCTAGATGTTGTGCCTGTTCTAGATTTACGGTAGTTAGTCGGAGGATGTTGGAAGCATCATGTGGCCTTCTGGTATGTTAACAGATTCAGACAAAGAGGAGATGCTGTCATATAGCAGCAAGCGTATTATGATGATTGTAAAACCTTACGATAAAACAGAGAAGCCATATTAGAGCCCGCTTGAAGCGTTTTATTTAATACAGTGGAACCGCCCACATTCGTACCTCTAATATCCGAAACCTGATATATCTGAAATGGCTAACTGCATTTTTGTTTGTATATTTTTTTCAGTAACTGAACTGACAAAGGTTTTTACATTGGTAAAATATTTATTTGTTAAGATATACAAATCGAAAAAAAAGAGTCAAAAGAAAAATTCCAGACTTTTTTAAGAAGAAATGATAAAGTTAAGTTGTGTATTTAACTTTGTTATATTGAATAACCATTTAATTAAATACAGTATGTTCATACACATACAAACATACTTTTCATTAAATATGTAGGCCTATGCCATGTAATTTATATTTTTTTACCTTTTAACTCTTTATAGAGGTATTTATTCCATACCAGAAAAATTTACTTATCAGAAACAGGTTAGGTCCATTTTATTTCGGTTATCAGGGTTTTTACTGTACATATTAGTAGCTATATAATATTAATGTTAAAAAGTTTAATAAATGTATTTTGAATATTAATGTGTAATGTTTTGAATCGTTGTATGATAACCAAACAGAAATTGTGGACTTACATCCTTGTCTGAGAGACTTTCGACCAACAACTTCTCCAGCTGTTCTTTGGGCAACCATTGTGATCCAGTCAAGTTCCTGTGAAAAAATTGTTAGTGGCTACAAAAATATAACTTTTCTAGAAAATATAAAACATTATAACAATGTTATTATTCATGATGGAGAGGCCAGTCCAATTTTAATAGAAAAGGCACTTTAGAGAATATTAAAATAATTCTTTTTTCAGTCAATATTGATAACATTTTACTACATTATTAATGTTGTTTTATAGGTTTGATAATGTCTATAAAAAGTGACAGCTGCAGGTCACGTGACTTATGTATGAACACATGAAAGTAGTTCCAGTAATTTTTCTAGCCATCATTTGCCAGTTCTATGAACATCGAAATGTAGATTACTTACACAGCCTGAAGAGGATCAGGTAGTAAACGTTTTTTAATCATTTTATCTTCAAACTCATTTAGTGAATTCATGTGCGCCACAACATCCTGGAAAAAATAATAATAATAAAAACATAACAATTTGTTTTGGTGTAATGTTTTGGTAAAATTCATTGAAACTATTTATGTATCATATTTTCTAGTATAGTTTATTAATATTTACATAAAACACTTGATAGAAGTTTGGTTTGCTAGTGTAAAACAGGAAATGGTGAGGTCTGCCACTCTCGTCAAACTCGGCGGCTTTCCTTGGAGGGAAAACCTCGTCAGGGTGCTTCATGAGGGGTCTTGCACCAGGAGTGAAAATACCAGATGGAAACAGGTATTGTATCGCGCTCTGAAACAAACCAAAATAGCACCATTAGTAATTTGGAATGTTCTATCGCATCTTATTGATCGTTCAGGTGCTAGAATAGTTAGGCAGAAACTAAGTGGGTTTATTATGTTTCAGGATGGAGCTGTCTGGGAGTAGGATAACAAACAGAGGAGGAAAATACAAATACCTATTTACAATTTGTATTATAGTCCCCCTATCAAATTACACTATTCAATTCACAAAGTTTCATTCTACTCTTCTATTCCAGTTACCTTTTGTTTCCACCCTCAATACACCCGAAAGAGATCAAACACCAATCTCTCCGTCATCGGCAGTCTAGTCTATTGCGAGAGTAGCGCCTTGGACCATGCAGCACCAAAGCGGGTGAGTCACACTTAATCAAATAAGTTGTCTCATGATGTATCGGCCTATCATTATTATTATTATTATTATTAGCACCGCGTCTTACTACCCGTTCGGGTTATACGCACTTACGCTAATGTGCAATGGTAGGGTGATTGTGAGATGAAATGAAGGACCTACAGTTTAACGTGGAATCCGAACCACGGTGGAGGCCTGGCATTCCTCACATTCACTATCGGCCTATCAATGACTGCATTCCTGATCGAAATATTTAATTTAAAGTTTACAAAAATCAAATTCATACAGATGTAATGGTCTGGACTTAGTATTTAAGAATTACGCTCGCAATTATTTATGTAGTATCTGTCAATTTTGGAAATATAATAAGGAAATCGCTTCAAGCTACCGACGTGTTGTTGATAGATCATTATTACTGGCAAATCAACATGATTTGGCAGATACCCTCAATCCAAATGATAATCGCTGGGTGAGGGTCCAGCAGAGGTTGGTTCATGTAATTTAGAGGATAAGGGGAGGGGTCCCGAGGCCAAAATGGCGCGGGGAAGCAAGAGGAGTCCACGATTAGTAACTGGTTGGGCCTGCCTTGGAGCTCGTTTTAGAGACAGATGTTACGCCAGCACTGGTGATGTGCTAGGATAGGCATTAATAAGTTGCGTTGAGTGATTGGGTTGACCTACTGGAAACCCGGATGCTTGTGATCTAGTTTAGTAGGACCCCTGTGGCTCGCTACACCTTCCTGCCCCTTCCAGCTATGCAATCATCCAGCTGTCCTATAAGGGTAACGCACATCCTTTACTTCAATAAACCGTTTGACAACCAAATGTAAGTGTCAACTTGTGAGTGGTCTAATCCTTAACTGCCCGATTCGTCCCATGTGGATGTCATAGGAGGGTAACTGATACATAGATTTATTTAACAAATTAAAAACCTCTACAACACTATTTCAAAATGTCATGAATGAAATGACTCACATCGATGTCTTTTTGCGTGAAGGTCTCAGGATCTTCCCCCATCATGTTTGCAAGATGTCGCTTGCCGATGTTGTAGTCGAGCAGTTGCTGCTTCATAAACTCATCTGGAATATTAATTTATGGTATTACCAAATATATTTTGTTCTACATTTAAAAAAACACTTGAATTTGCTACTAATTTTTATATGACATGTCTTAAGAGAAGAAAATAAGTAGGGTACTGGGTAAATACAGCATTTTAAAAATCAGCCTAAGCAAAAAAATATGTTTAATTCATGTGTATCTATCACAAATTGATAGGTGATGATTGTTCTTCCTATTGTGAATTAAGAACCATCCATAAGTTAGACATATGTTATAGGCTACTGGTACTAACAATATTAACCTAAAAGATACAATGGTATCAACTATTTTATTCTTAACGGTTTTCGAAACCTGAATAAGCCGATGTGTTTAAGAGAGGCATACAATTTATTGAAGCTATTGTTTAAGTGCTTTATTCGGATTGGGGATTTTAAGACCACTTTTGATGTACTATATTTCTTTGATTCTATGATGCGCATTAATTTTTCAGTACTACCAACAAAAAAAAAAAGCTATGATGAAAATAAATAAAAATAAAATGCTAAAATAAACTATATCTAGGAAATATTTTTATTACAGAATTCAATTTACTAACAATAATGATACCTTATTTATCAGTAGGTATGTTTTTCATCTCGTCCTTCTGAATCAATATCAGTCTGATTCTTCTGAGCCATCTTTATCTTTACTACCCAATAATATCATCTTCTGATCCATCGAGAGCATTGGTCAAAAAATAACTGTGATTTCAAGATGCATCCTGTTTTTAGAGACGTTTAAATGGGGAAAAAAGTGTCTTAGAACCGAAGAAATATGGAGTTTAATGTTTTCCCTTTTAAATATAAATTCATTTTCTGGTCTAAAAAAAAAAGTCATGATCCATTTGAATTATCTTCATTGCTCTTTCAGGGGTCTTTTTGGGGCCCGATCGACATATATAAACTTATCAAAGGTCCAGCAATCAATCATTCATTGTCTTTCCACATCACTTTTGATTATTTTCTTTGGTTTGATAAATCTTATACTAATTGTTGCTTAGATTCAATCTTTCCTTGAATACTTACTACCGCTAGATTTAATAGTAAGTGTACCCGCATTTGCATGGAAGGAGATTGGAAGACCTTTTTTGGAAAAACCCGTGCCTTCACTACACCCGACCAAGATTCGAACCTCGCTCTCCTTGTCAGTGGCAGTCTAGTCTACTGTGAGAGTAGCGCGTTAGACCACCAGATTATCGAATCAGGTCGTATATGTACTAATATTTACATTAATATGTCAGGGATTAGGAAGCTTGATTTAGAGGAAGTGTACCTACATATGAGTGGAAGGCGAGTGGAAAACCACTTAGGAAAAAACACCTTCAGTACACCCGACCAGGATCTAACCGCAATCTCCCCGTCTTTGGCAGTATAGTTTATTGCAGAATTAGCACTTTAGATTCATGTGGCCATCAAAGCAGGTCATTTTCATATTAAACTATTTAAACTTTTGATAACATTAAAGTACCCAATTTTTACAAATCAAGGTAATTTTGGTTACACTCAAATATTATTTGAAAGTAGCCAACTTGATATATTCTAGAGATTAAAATATGCAAAAATCGATTCAATAAAGGTGTAGCTTTCCTACGAAATAAATTGAAAATGGCTGTGCAATCTAGTGGTGGCCGATTCCTACTGTATTTTTTATTTCTCGGTACCTAGGTACTGCATATTATGTTTTGAGATTTTATTAAAATTATTTACTATCTCAGGAAAGGCGGGAGAGGGGAGGCCATTGAGCAAACCTACCCCTGCTTGTGCGACTAAATCTAGCTCATAGTTACCATGCTGTCGCGCCCTCTCCAAGTATGCGCGCATGGCTTTACTGACTTTCTCCTCCTTTATGATATGATTCTTTGGATTCTCCTCACTTTGCCAACTTCCTCCATCTGTAACATGGGTGCTGTACGAAGGTACAGCCTAAGGAAGAATTGTTAGCAATATATCAACAGAATATGGATAAATACAGTAGTGCTTCTGTGTCCGTTGGTTCAGGATCCACAGTTTACCGCCACCCCCAAAAAAAGGTTCTTAAGTTTTAAAATGTGTGTCAAGCAAATATGTCCTTAACGCATCTTCCTTTGTCCCTGGACCCATATTTCCCCACAGGACTTGGCTCAATTATGCTTGGATCTATCATTATTGCTGTCCACATTAATTGCTGCGTAATCGCAGTGTGTTTGTTCAGAAAGCTCTTATTTACCATAATAATGACCCCAAAACATAAGAGTAGTGATACCAATAGTGCTTCTAAGCCTGATAGAAGCCGTTATGTCCTTTCCATTACTGTAGTGAGAAAGTTAAAATTATAAAGGTCGGTACTATCCACAGTTACACATAGCTGGAGTAAGTCTTGGAACATATCACCTGCGGATATGGGGAACTATTGTAGGCCTATATTGTCAGTGATTGTAGGCCTAAGAAAGAACATACAGAAAATAAGTCACATATGACCAAAAATAGTTGTAACATTTATGTGGTAATGCCAAATAGCCTGTTTAAATAGATAAACCTTGATTTTCTTACAAATGTATATTTGGAGGAATTTTGATCAAATAAAAACCTATTTTGTGGTCAACATTTATAATACGTTACTATATTATTATTGTTATATTGGTGACCTGGCGGTCTATAGGTAAGGTGTCAGACTTCTGTGCTGGGGGTCTGTGGTTTGATCCTCGGACCCAGCACAGATTTATCTGATTTTCAAACCCTTCCTTCACCTCTGACAAGACGTGTATTAATCACAACTTGTGAATGTGAGGAATGCCAGGCCTCCACCGTGGTTTGGATTCCACGTTAAACTGTAGGTCCTCCATTTCATCTCACAATCACCCTACCATTACATATTAGCGTGAGTGCGTATAAACCGAACGGGTAGTAATACGCAGTGCTAATAATAATAATAATTGTTATCTTATAAGCTTATAAGACCTATCAAAAGTGACAGCCGCAGCTCATATGAATTGATGCATGGCTACATGAAAGTAGGTCTAGTGGTAGGTATATTGATTAGGTCTTTTTCTTCTTAAGGTGGGGTGGTAGTGAGCACCAGTTTAGTGCATTAATTTTGCAGTTTTTATGGCATAAACATTTTTTGGTAAAAATAAATCAAATATTTCTTCTATAGAAACATAGAAACATAGAGTTTAGCTTTCTGCACATGCTAATCTCAAGAGTTCTTGAACATCTCTCATGAGCATAGTGGCATTTGCTGACAAACTTTTTAAATGCAGAGAAAAAGTTGTCACTAAATTCCAGGACACCCTTGACAGATATTAAAGAACTGTTGAGATGAGAATGTGCGGAAAACTAAACTCTATGATTCTATAGAAGAAATATTTTATTTATTTTGGCCAAATAAATGTTTATGATATAAAACTTCGAAACTACTGCCCTAAACTCACACTCACTACCACCCCATCTTAAGTCAATAACCTGAAGGTTGGTTTGATGCGATTTCTCTGCATCCAGCCCTGGGCATACATTCAGCCTTCAGCTGGATACTGTTTCTGCACCATCTGGTATATATCATATGTACTAGGGGAGTTCAGGAAGTGTAGTGGTTACCCGTTGCTTTCCACATGTAATTTCTATGAGCAAGCATGAAAGGGCCTACAAATTTTGCCCTGGAAGGTATTAAATACCTTCCAGGTTTCTTTTCCATGCTACAGTCAACATAGGACCGACGGCTTTACTTCCTCTGCGAAGGAAGTTGTGCTACAAACTTATATCACTCAAGAAAAATAAGTCGACCTCAGATGGGTTTGAACCAACGAACATCAGGTCTTGAGGCACGCACTTGACCCCACGACCACCAAGGTTGAGAGATGCAGTCAAAGAGAACAAATATAAATTAAGAATTTATATGGACAACTATCAACTATTTAAATATAAATGAAAACAAATTTACATTGTATAGCTAGAGTTTTAAATTTGAGTGAAAGGGAGTTATATTTTAACTAGAACAAATAGTCTAGGTACATTTTCCTTTGACTTTTTCTTCTTCTTCCAACTAAAACATACTTGGGTTAGGCCCTATCTTGAATCTGATAATAAGTGAGCTCTAAGCCGTTGATATACTGAGTGACAAATCTCCATTATAACTTCTCGAATGAGATTCAAAAAATACCTTATTCACAAAAGCTGTGTGTCATTGTGGCAGCTGAACATTGGGAACAGTGTTTGGATGCAATTTTGTTTTCTAATTGCTTTTCTAGTTCTTAGATAAGCTGAAGTTAATCTGAATCCACTATACAAGTTTTTAAGTTCCTAAATATTTTATTACATAGAGCAAAAAATATAATAAACAATCACATAAAGATGGCAAAACCCCTTTCAGGGGTCGGATGTAAGAGGGCTGCTGTGCAGAATGGGGTCAGAATTCTGAACATTGGCTGCTACATGCCTCACGAGGCAAGATGCCGACTTTAAAAAAGAATTGAGGCAGTTGGCAGAGAGGAATAAAAGGGGAAAATTGTAACAAAGTGGTGTATGATACTTGAAGGAGAGGAATTATTTTGTTATAAAGAACTATGCTTCACTTTGAAAACATTATAATGAAGCGTGTGTAATACAACCAAACATCAAATACATAGTTTAAGAAAAGGTATATTAAATTTTTTAAATACTTACTTTACCCTCCAAAGAGTTGATAAGATAATACTATTTGAATCTCTATTTAAAATATATCCAAAGACAAATCGTCTGCTTGAAATAGATGCTATGGAGGTAGCCATTTTAAGCGGTGTTTTTTATTATAGTGTTGGTAAACAAAAGAATATCAGCAGTGTTTAACGGTTACTTACTCGCATGCTCAGGTTTCGATTATACAATAATGAAGTTCTTTACGCATGCGCAAATATTAGATAAGAAATTTTAACGTGGAAGGATTTCCATACCGATTGTCACATCGTTCCTTGTTAACGTGTTCAATTATGACGCATGTGCATGAGATATCACTCAACACTGCTGGGATTTGCACGAAGTAAAACGAGTCGAATCGACTGTATTTGTTAACAAATGACGAAAGTTTTAAAGTAAATAAAGAAGGCGTGTAACCAGTGAGACAGCAAAGTGCTGAAGGAATATTTTTCAAAGTAACACGTCAGCTACACATTTAGTACGTTTCTTGTTGTTCGCATATTTAAATATTTTCGATGTGTCAGCTGTATCGCTGTTTGACAAGTTAAAATCAATATAATTAAAATGGTTAGAGTTGTATTTCTTCATCCAGATTTGGGTATTGGAGGTGCAGAAAGACTTGTTGTTGATGCCGCGTTGGCTTTGCAAAAAAAGGGACATTATGTCCATTTTATAACGTCGCACCATGACACAAGTCATTGTTTTACTGAAACTAAAGATGGAACGTTCCCGGTCACCGTAGTTGGGGACTGGCTACCTAGAAATATATATGGAAAGTTCTATGCCTTATGTGCCTATTTTCGTATGATTTATGCTGCCTTTTATCTGACATTTTTCAGTGGACTTCAGCCAGATGTTGTGTTTTGTGATCTTATTTCAGTGTGCATCCCTATTTTGAAACTACGTATCTCAAATGTTTTATTCTATTGTCACTTTCCTGACCAGCTTCTAAGTTCCCCGGGCAGTTTTCTTAAATCGCTCTACCGTGCCCCATTAAACTGGTTTGAAGAGAGGAGCACAGGTCAGGCCTCTAAAATATTTGTCAACAGTAATTTCACGGCTCAGGTTTTCAAGAGAACATTCTCTCATATTAAAGCACGACCAGAAGTTTTGTATCCTTCCATAAACACAGACTTTTTTGAGGAGTCAAATCCGATTATCGTTGAATGAAGTTCTCAAAAGAGATCTTCTTAAAGGGTCATTTGTATTCTTGTCGATCAATCGTTACGAAAGGAAGAAAAACTTGAGCTTAGCTCTGGATGCCTTATATATTTTGAAAGAAAAGTTGACAGCCGAATATTGGGATCGCATACATTTAGTGATGGCTGGTGGTTATGACTCAAGAGTCACAGAAAATGTAGAGCATTACACCGAGCTAGTTGATCATGCAAAAGATCTGGAACTCTTCGATAAGGTGACATTCCTGAAATCTCCGAGCGACATTCACAAAGTGTCCCTCCTAAGTAACTGTAACTGTCTCATTTACACTCCGCCAAACGAGCACTTTGGCATTGTCCCCTTAGAAGCAATGTACTTTGGGAAACCCGTCATCGCCGTCAACAGCGGGGGTCCTACGGAAACAATACTTGATGGTAAAACTGGACTTTTGTGTGAATCTACGGCAGAAGCCTTTGCGTCGGCGATGATGAGATTTGTCGTGGACGAGAATTTGTGTGCTAACTATGGCAAAGCTGGGCAGAGAAGGATGAAGGAAATGTTTTCATTCAAAGCATTTGCCGAGCATTTGGACAGTGTAGTCCAAAGTTTCTTTAAAGTCAAAGGGAAAAGGAAATAAATTACCGTACTCCAATACTTGACTAGACTATATCAATTTTGTTTTGGCTACAAGGTTGTGAATAAATTGAAACTAAGACGAAATGGCAGAAAGTGCTTCTTGTGCTGTGAGTTTATTTGGGATTATCTTTAAGCTAACTTTTTTTTAAATACCAGTAGGTACAGTACTGTATACATGGTAATATTATTCAAATAATGTACTATTTATTAATTTTTTTATTGGATCATTGAATGCAACTAACTTAATTACTTAGTAATTCAATGAATTTTCATTTATTTATCTTTTTCATTTAAGAACTTAGATTGGGGCCTTATATAGCTTTAATAATGAACTAATATTATTTGAATGGTGATTTATTAAAACATAATATAATATAGACATATATTTAGAGACACTGTTATTTAGCATCAATTATTTGTAAAAATAGCATTTTGGTTTTGAAAAATATTTTGTAGCATTTATATTTATAAAAATAAATTATTTATCAAATTGATAGGCATTTAGGTCTAGGCATATTAAGAACTTTCTTTTCCAGATAGTGGCTTACAGCAGGGTGATCTAGTTTTTTATAGAGGGATATTTGCTTTCAAACACATTTTCACAATATCGCTTATGAAGGCGGTCTTTTCTGTCTTGGCTTTCTTTGCCCTCTGGTTCATTTCTGAAATTGCGTTTTTGTCGTTTGCTGCAACCAGCGACCCCTGCATCAACGATTTATTTGTAACACGCCCGCTAGATGTTTCTTCAAAGTGTCCAATTTTTCCCACTCTAAACGACACTTACATACACCACACGTTAAAATACTTTAATCACTCGCGTAAGATTTGACAGTTTTAAAATAATGATGTGAGCAAGCGCACAATGATGCGAGCATGACGCAAAATATATACGATCAATTAAATATCCACCTGAAGAATGCAATGATTGTCCTCGTTAGGCAGTGGATACCCTCAAAAGCTCACTTGCAAGGGCTCTGTGGTGGAGGGAGGGGGATACGATGGTATTTTGACTGCAGCGGCGGTCTATTTTGGGCACTTGATCACGATGACCGGATCATGGTCCTTACAATGGTATAGTATACCAAGAATTACCTCGTCATGAAGGCAATTATCCGGAAACGGTTGTTTATCGCTTCATATCACAAATATAAAACACCTTGAAAATTTAACCAAACCATATGAAATGTGAACATTTAAAAAAAATTGATTTGATTACTTTTAAATTTTTTTTCACTTATATCGCTAAAACAAAGAAACAGTGTGTGTACATATACTATAGCCTATTGAATTGTTTAATAGTGAGTAAGTTACTTGTACATTACCAACTATATAAGTTATATTTTGTCATGTGTATTTATAACTCTTTAGTCATTATACGACATTTAAGAACGGCTTCGAGAAGTAAAAGATGGTGCACAAAATAACCCTCTTTGAATCAAAGTTTGTTGGTAGTAGATAATTATTTATTGTATTAATATATTTAAAGTCTGAATCTTCATATTTAGGCTAGCGTAACCTAGATTAGGTTTTAAAATGTTCTTTATATAAATAATCCTCACTTTCAGGATGACTTACTGAGGTCCACATAGTTGATATTCGGATGCCAGACAATCCCACATTCTATCTGAACCACTCTTTTTTTGTACCATGGGAGATTGTTTGACTCTTGAGAATAGACTATTAAACAGCCCTAAGTTTAGTATCGGGAAATTCTAACATAAGAATTATATACCAGCACCAAGAATCTAATTGTAAAACTTTTGAATTGGCTTTAATGTATCTTTTCTCATGAATTGATGCCAACCAGGAAACCTAGTATTCCAAACTACAAGTGATGTGTGAATCTTACTTCAATATTAGTGTATTTTCTAAATCATTTGAAGGATATAGTGGGAAAAGGGGGAAAACCCCTTCGGTGACCGCATGGTCTAATGTGCTACTCTCACAATAGACTAAACTGTCCATTACTTTTTTTTAAAATATTGTTTTCCACTCTCCTCCCCCCCCCCCTCATGCAAATTCTGCTTTCTCTTTTCGGTGAACTTGTAAATCAAGCTTAAGGGAGGTACATATATTGGAAGAAAACTAAAGGTAGAATAGTTATATATGATTGCAAGCTCACAGAGTTCAGTATACCAAGTGTGTACAAACATATTTCCTTCTCTCTGCTCTTTTTCCTACGCTGTCTGCATCTCGCTGTGTAATTAACCTAAGACTAGTCCAATTTTTATAGGAAGTCATATTTAAAAAAATACATTTTTTTGTGCAATCACAACACGATATAACATTTTTTATTTATTTTATAGCAATATGTGAGTGACAGCTCAGATTAATGACCTTTCGTATCAATACATGAAAGAAGACTGATGTTGTGTATACAGTGTATTGAGGGGTAGAAAAGCAGCTAAAGGCTTGACCCAACAAAAATGAAAGGAAATGAGTATACTAGAAAGTTCTGCACATTTAGAACTTATCATATATATTGAAGAAAAAAAATCATTCAGGTTTTCAGGTCCTTTTTAACTAGAAAAAATAAACAGTAATTGGTATGAGATAGACCAAAAAAGGTATTTGCGTAACCTATTAGTCAGTTGTAAAGTTGAATTCCAAGTACTGTGTAGCTAATAATAAAAAAGTTTCATTTTAATATAATTGTTAATTATTGTAAAATACTAATTAAAAAGAAATATTTATTAGATTTTCTTACAATATCACATGTATACAAAATATAGTTTATTCAATACTATACAACAGCCTTTACTAGCTCTTTTGGCAAAGATTGTAAAATAATTACATGAGGTAATTAATTAAATAAGATACCATTTTGTTTCTGCTAACAGTTTAGCATAACGTTTAGTTTTTGATCAATAACTTATTATTTTGATGTATGTAGATAAATTGATTTAAAGATATGCTATATTTATGTGGTTCTGTAAGCTTTATAATGATTAATTTTAGTCATAAGCACATTAAACATTAATTTCTGAAGTTATTTATTGTGATTATATTCCTACAACAATCCTTTGCAGTTAGTACGTAATTCTTCAAGTACAGCTCAAATAAATTTTATCTTCACATTTACAGTTTTTCCTTTTGAAGGACCTAAGGTTATTTATAGTAAATATAGGAACTAAATTTAATATTCATTGTAAAGCCTCATTTAATACTCTGTAATCGTAAGTTTGCAGTCCATAAGAAATCTATGCCACATTATCAGATTGCTGTCTACAGGGTATGAATGCACATCATTATTCTGGTCCGTAGAACTTAGTAAAATTTTTTAGGAATTAACTTATAAGACTGCCAATTACAATTAATTAAATATGTGCACGCCCATCAAATAAAAGCACCAATGGCTGTGAAGGGATCCATTGCTAATCATAAGTTTGGTAGTTCAAATCATGTTATATAGTTATTGTGATTGTATTCAACCTAAATTTCACACATATACTGGGCATTTTCTTAAAAAAAGTTGACCAGTAAAATCAGCGAAGTAGGGCGGTGCACCCTTTTGAAAAGTACCGGGGAGAACACTCACATTTTTAGAAAGTATTCATTTTTGACATGAATACATGACTATCTAGTAACTTATTGAACTTTCAGAAAACTTACCCTCCTACCCTGTTTTTTTAATTAGAAGTTGGAACAAAGTTACTTTGACTCAAGTGATTGCGAGTCATATGCTATGAAGCCATATGAATAAGCTGGATAAAGGTACTTCTGTAATGTGGTTGGAAGCCATACTGAATAAGCTGGATAGATGTTACTTCTTGTTAATGTGGTATGAAAGCCATACTGAATTAAGCTGAGATAGAAGTTACTTCTTAATGTGGTATGGAAACCCCTGAAAGTTAAGCTTTTAATTTTATATTTTTTTACTTAGCATCATGTCTTACTACCTGTTCAGGTAAATTTAAATGATTACACTAATAAGTTAGGGATGAGGATACTTGAATTTAAAGGAAGTGTACCTGAATTTGCATGGAGGGAGAGTGGAAAAACATTCTTGAAAAATTGCCCTCAATACACCCGACTGGAATTGGAACCTCGATCTTCCTGTCATTGGTAGTCTACCCTAACACAAGAGTGACGCTTTAACCACAGGCCACCGAATCAAGCAGGGTTTTATAGTTTGTATTTTAGTGAGTTTGATTATTTTATCTGTAATGGTTATTTTTGCCCAGTAATATATAACTAATAAAGTTAAAAGATTAAGATACACGCTTCAGAGGCAGAACAGTCTAAGGCACCACCCTCCTGTTAGACTGGCCTGCTGAAGAATGGGAGATAAGGGTTTGAATACTGGTAGGGTTTACTGAGGTTGTTTTTACCTAAACAATTTACCGCCCTTCTTCCACGCAAATGCATGTAGATTACCTCTAAAATGCTTCCTTACTCATCCTTGCCCCATAAGATTAATTATATATGTGTACAACTTGATCAGGTTGTTAGACACGGTGATAACAAAAAGTTTTGTAGTGTGTTTAAGTTTGTCCTGTTCGACCTGCATTATTAGATCTCTAAAACCAATTCATCATCAACAGATTCCAGTCTGTGTCCGGTTCACTTTAGTAAAGTGCCTCTATTTTACTATTCTTCCCCATTCTTCCCCTCTCACTTGCAAACTTTCTGTTATCTGCTCCTCCAGTCTCTTTCGTGGTCTCCCTTGTGATTTTTTCCTACATACTTCATCTCCGTTATTTTATTTGGTGTTGTCTCTTTTCCATCCTCATTACACGCTCATTGCCCACACCATTCAGTCTGGCTTCTTCTACTATCTCATGTACTCCATCATCCTCATTACATGCCCATACTAGCTCAGCCTTACTTCCTTTACTATTTCATGTACCCCTACTCTTACCCGGATAACTTCATTCCTAATCCTGTTTCTCCTTGTGACAGCTAACATGCTCCTCACAAACTTCATTCCCATGGCCTCCACTTTCCTAGTCTCTCTTACATTCAATGTCCATGTTTCTGGTGCATATGTGACAATGGGTATAAAGTACACCCTGTACAACACTTCCTTACACTCCAAGGGCACTTCTCTTCTCCAGAGCAGGTCTCTTACAAAATTCAAATATATACACACACAATACATATATATGACACCTTAAAATGTGTGACCATTTCAATAGTTTAAATAAATGTGTGATTCAGGTGTTTTTATTTTTTGTTTAAATTTTATCACCGATAAGGTTGATGTTTTAAATACATTTTTTGAAAATGACAAATTCGAAGGAAACAATACATACATTTACTTTTTCGAAAATAGCTTAAAAACTTATATTTTTTGTTAGAAATGTGTTGAATCCCCTATTTAAAAAATCTAAATCTTCCTTTCATTTCATTTCAATTATATAATCAAAATCTTAAAAAAACATGGCATGCACAAGATGTTTATTTTAAAATATTGATTCTTAAGGTGTTAAAGAAAATCAAAATTAATAACTAGGCATGTGTGATTTTTTTGCTATATTTCATTAATTATTTAATTCTTAGATTCGGTTAAGTGGTAAATTAAGGGTATGGGGTCTGATTGTTTCTTAAGTTTGTTCACTAATTAGATTGTGATAGATTATCAATAAGCAGTGCGGCGATATCTATAAAAAATATCAATTAACAAAAAAATGTACTTTTTTTAGTCTGGAATACCATTTTTTTTAAATCTTGAATACCTTTAAGTATTGATTCGAAATATTCTTTATATACTTGATGAGAAAACCAGTAGAGAAAAGATTCAATATCCAAACTAAATTGGGTTTAGCCTCTGACAAAATATCAAATGTGTTTCATTATCAACAATTTTATTGCCAACTAGGTCCATTTCTTAGGCTACGAGTCAATTAAATTATCTCCCAATTGACTTAAGTCTATTTTAAGACACATAATGGGACATAAAATAATACAAAAAAAAAAGTGTCTTAAAATAGACTTAAGTCAATTGGGAGATAATTTAATTGACCCATAGCCTAAGAAATGGACCTAGTTGGCAATAAAATTGTTGATAATGAAACACATTTGATATTTTGTCAGAGGCTAAACCCAATTTAGTTTGGTTATTGAATCTTTCCTCTACTGGTTTTCTCATCAAGTAAGGCTTAAGTTGAGAGTGATTGCAAAACAAAAACTGGATCAACTCTCGACAAATAATACACTAAAAATATAGTAAAGCTATAAGCTATTACACCAGCGTCACAGCATCTTTACCATAATGTTTCATAGGACATAAATAAAAAGTGTTGTTTACACTCATTCTCTTGACTTAAAAGTATAGATGGGTCAAATTCTATATTTCACAAATCTGAATCTTAAATTCTCTCTTGAATCATAAAAATGTACATTTGTAGTTAAAGTAAAAAAAAAAATCATCTAAAAGAAGTTGTTTATGGTTTAGTGCCACTGACGAATGATATTTTGTTTGTCATATCATAAACACCAAAGAGAAAACTTTTTAAGTAAATTATATCAACCCATTGACTGGCCCTGGTGCGGCCGCAAATTGATGTTCCATTGCAATAAGTGATTGTAATACAATCTATCAATGAACCACTGAACTGTTAGTCTGAATACTTCACATTAAAGCTGATAGATGGGGCTACCAGTTCAATGCTATACTATGACCATGAATAAAACAATAAATGAGAAACTGAGTAACGAAAATATTTGTCAGATAAGAGTATACGAATGGAAAAATGGCTCCCGAGACTTTGCAGATCGCTCTGCTATACACGTGCTGCCGAATGGGTTAGTACAATTTTGCCCTTTTTTGTTGTAATTTTGTTAATCTCCCAAATACACAAGTCTATATAATTCCTTTTACAAATTGCTTAAAATTGTTATATCAAGACAAAGTCTTCATAGTTGTAGTCAAGATACTTTAAGATATTTTATGAACTTCTTGACTACCCTAAGATTCAAGCGTCCCATCTCTACTTAAAAGTGTTGATATTACAAGAGATAGTTTTATCACAGAGCTAACGCCCAGCAGACGTGGACGAGGAAAGTTCACCACTTGTCGAGGGGTGGAAGCCCCGGACACTCCGACATGTCGGCGTCTATCGTCTCGTTATTGACAGAGTTCATAACGGTGATGTCGCACTGAATGTCGTACTGTTGGTCCCAGCCCAGATAGCAATCGGATATCAGGTACAACGTGAAGATCGTGCGGCCTGAACACAATAGGGAGAACACACGTTGAGTCCTTATTCTATTTAATCAAGGGTCCTTAAAGAGATTAGAGCGTCAAATGGTTCGGAAAAATATCAGATTAGAAGATATTTTTTTTCTCGAATTTGATATCTTTTAGAGCTATTCTGATGCTTACTTGTGGTTTAGCCGAATGTTATTAAAGGTCAAACCAGTCCCTAGGGGATTAATGTACCATTTGGTACTTAAGTAACCAAATAAATTTTAAGTGACATTTGTCATGGGATTGTAATGAAATATAATGGACAGCAAAGAGTTGCTTCTTGTGGGTGTACGTCCTAAGGAGTCACTCTCGCAAAAGACCAGACATTCAATGATGGGGAGATCGAAGTTTGAGTCTGGTCAGGTGTGGTTTGTCCTAAATTGTTTTCCACTCTGCCTCCACACAGCTAAGGGTACACTTCCTCTAAATTCAACCTTATTCATCCCCAACACACATTAGCGTAATTAGTACACATGTGTATAACTTGAATAGGGAATGATACTTGGTGACCAAAAAAAAACCACCAAAATGTTTTGTTTTAATAGACATGAAATGAGTAATAAATCTTAAGCACTTAGTTTCCAAAATAACTATAGAGCATTTTTTTTAAAATTATCCAAAAACAATAAAATTACCATCATGGCGTGAAAGGCACTTTCTTCAACCTTTGAGATTATTTAACCAATTAACAGTGTTAGAACTTTAAAAACAAATTCCAATACAAAATTTTGAGGGAAAGAAGTTTTTGTTTTGGATCCTCAAATATCCTGAAGGAATCGTTATCCTGCCCCTAACTTGCATACATGTGGTACATATTTGCGCTAAGTACTGATACAAGCTCTACAATGAACTGACCCGTTTTGAGAGGCGTGACAAAGGACAGCTGCTGGGTACTCCTGCTGCCCCTCAAAACAGACACCCTCTTCATCGCTACGAGCTCCATAGTCTCGGGGATGCCCAGCACCAGGAACCAGCCCTCGTCCTTGCCCCGAGGGAAGTTGGGGCAGTGAGCCTTGACGTCGGATCTCCCAACCCGGTGAAGGTGAACCACCAGAGTGTACTCTTGATCTGCATGCAAGGGCAGCCAGGCGTCTCTCCCTTGGGGCTGAGTCACCCGCCTCTCTTGGGTCACGTCACCGTCCGACCAGAACCCCTGGATGCCCATCTCTACTTTCACCAGAGGCATGGCGCACAGCACCTTGTGGATCTAAAGTGTAAAATTAAAACAAGTTTAGCGAAGTTGGAACGAATATATTTATGAAATATTTTGGAAGCCAAAACGAAGTTTGAAAATTTTATAAAAATCATTTTATGCTGAAAAAATTATGATATTGTGGAATATGTAGAAAAAAATGCTGCAAGGAAGAGCAAGAAATAGATGGGAGGAGTGTATAAAAGAAAGTGTGCAAGTGAGAGGAGAAGAAGTGATTAAAGGAGGAAGAATGATGGAAGGATTGAGGAAGATGGAAGCATTTTACTAAACTTAACCAGCTACAGGCTGGAAACAGTTGATGATGATGATAATACTTATATCCATTACTGTTTCCAGCCTGTGGCCTGGGTCAGTTTTTTATTCAAGCCATATATTTTCTACTACTGGCTTGCTAGGCTTGGAGTAGCTTCATATGCCTAATAATCTAACTTAAGACTAAGAGAGGCACAACATCCAGTTCCCGGCTGTTAATTTATCAATGTGAAAGGGTAAACCCTCATTTCACCAATGATAAATTTTTCGGCCATGCCGGGAATCAAACCCGGTACCCTTAGCTCAGTAGGCAGACACCCTACCGACCGAGCTAAAATGTCGAATATGATGATGCTAGTCAGTGTCAATGAATTAACAAGAAATTATTCACTTTACCTCTGTTCATTTTACAAGATGAGGTTGACCTTATGGACCAGACAGGTAAAAAGTACCTGTTCAATTTGGTTGTCGTCCATCTCCCTCCTCAGTATCGCAGCCAGAGCCTCGTAGTTGTTGTGGCAGGTCGCTCTGAGGCCAGGAAGTGTTCTGATGTTCTTGCCTCTGTGCGTGGGATCCTTGTGCTTGTTGTTGAACAGGTAGAGGTGGTGGGGCTCCAAGTGGGGCAGTGTGAGAAGGGGAGAGTCCCCAGACCATCGAGCCTGCACCACCATTTGCATGATCTGCTGCACCCTCAGGGTGGTCGCCAGCCAGCCTCGCTCAGCGCACGTGTCTATCATCGCCTGTCAAACCAACACCACCATCAGGGTGGGAAACACCGTCAATGGGGTGGAAAACCAGGGTCAAAAGAGGGTAAACACCATCCAGATGGAGGGGAAACCAGGGTCAGGAGGGGAAACACTATCAAGAGGGGGAAGCCTGGGTCAGAGAGGGTAAATACCATCAAGAGGGGGAAACCAGAGTCAAGGAGGGGAAACACCATCAAGAGGGGGAAACCAGAGTCAAGGAGGGGAAACACCATCAAGAGGGGGAAACCAGAGTCAAGGAGGGGAAACACCATCAGGAGGGGGAACCAGAGTCAAGGAGGGGAAACACCATCAAGAGGAGGAAACCAGAGTCAAGGAGGGAAACACCATCAAGAGGGGGAAACCAGAGTCAAGGAGGGGAAACACCATCAAGAGGGGGAAACCAGAGTCAAGGAGGGGAAACACCATCAAGAGGGGGAAACCAGAGTCAAGGAGGGGAAACACCATCAAGAGGGGGGAACCAGAGTCAAGGAGGGGAAACACCATCAAGAGGGGGAAACCAGAGTCAAGGAGGGGAAACACTATCAAGAGGGGGGAAGCCTGGTCAGAGAGGGTAAATACCATCAAGAGGGGGAAACCAGAGTCAAGGAGGGGAAACACCATCAAGAGGGGGAAACCAGAGTCAAGGAGGGGAAACACCATCAAGAGGGGGGAACCAGAGTCAAGGAGGGGAAACACCATCAAGAGGAGGGAAACACCATCAGGGCAGGAACACAGTGAAGGGGGATGGGAGTGGATGGAGTTTCAATGGGAAGGGATCGATTTTAAAATGGCGCTTGCGTAATAACCCGCAAAAGATGGTTACATTCACCACTAAACAAGATGCCATTATGAAGAGTTAGAACCTCTTGTAACTTGATCAATTCTCTTATCTTCATCTCTTGTTCTGTTTGAGTGAATACAGGCCTGATTGATGTAAAGAGAATAGACGCTAGTGCCAGAGGGAGAAAGACATCTGATTGGCTGAGCTTGTGACATCACTCAGGACACAAGCCAGCACATTACAGACACCAAGCTATATGAAAGACAAACTAACTTGTTTGAATCAATTCATACTTTGGAACTTTGAATTATAAATAAAACTTTAACATCCGCATAATGTCCAATTAACACCATTATTTCACATATTTAAAAAATATATGTATCTTTGGTTGTCTTCGTATTAAAATATGACTGCTGTGTACTGGGTGACTTAAGACATAATAATACGGTATTCCTACAAGTGGCACTAACTATCTATTCTCTTCACATTAGGCCTGATGGCTAGTTTTACATCTTACTTCCAGCATGAGATATACATGAAATACATTTTAAATAAAGATGGCGTACTCAAATCCACAAGAATATTGAGTAATGAGTAGGGATGGAATCCTTAAATCTCTCAAGTCCTTAAGTATATTCAAGATTCGAGGATCTAAGATAATGAGAGATTTAAGTAGATTGCAGGCATGTGTTTGAGAATGTAACAAGAAGAGACAGGATAAGGAATGAAAAGTAATAAGAGATGGTTTAAAAGTTATATTAGAAGAGACATTGAGGAGAAAAAGGTCAATGTGGTCAGGTCATGTGATGAGAATGGAGAAGGACAGAATTCCTAAGCTTTACAGGACAAAGAGAGGTGTAGAAGACCTATTGGAAAACCACGATGGATGGACCAAGTGCAGAAGGACATGGAAGCTAAAAGAGAGGACTGGAGACGCGTGGCTGAGGGAGAAATTTGGAGAGATCGACAGGAATGGAAAAGGATGTGCCAGACGACCCTTAGAGGTGGACATGTTGGATGATGATGATGATGATGATGAAAATTTCAGACTCCAAACTCAAATTCTTTAAAAAAAAAACCAGTTCAAATGAAATTTATTTTAAAGCCCCAATACTGCTTAATGATGGTTCAGAACTAATTATAATTTTAGGATGATTTTAACAACCACACACCAGACCAGCAATTTAATGCTTAACTGAAAGATTCGGATTAGAGATTTAAAGGTAAATTGAATTTGTAAAATAGTGGATTCAACCTAACTCTAATAATGACGAGTAATATGATGAGTAGTGACCTGCATTATTCTCATGGACTGGTCCAGCACAGACTTGAGGTCGGTGAGGTAGTCTGTGATGGGCAAGGGGAGCCTTGAGAAGTGGGCTTGCAGCAAGAGTAACGCCTTGGTGTGCGACGAGTCAAGCGTGTATGGGTCGACAGAGAGGGGACAGCTCTTGGCCAGTTCTCCGTTCATAACGTCCTCATTGTGCCTCACGGGAAGCTGGTCGTACTCGTGCACGTCACTGAGCGCACGAAGCAAGTCCTCCTGGGACAGGTCGGGCCCCAGACGCTCCTGGAAGTGCTCCATGGTCAAGTGAGACAGGTAGTAGAATGAGGCAATACGGCCCATCGACGACGGACGCACGCTACGTTCATCCTGCAACAAGACCGTTTTAAAATTTCCAATTGAAGAAGCAATGAGATAAGCCACTTCAAACCCATTGTCACACATGCAGTAGAAACATGGGCATCGAATGTAACAGAGGCTAGGAGAGTGGAGGACATTGGATGTAACAGAGGCTAGGAGAGTGGAGGACATTGGATCTAACAGAGGCTAGGAGAGTGAAGGACAATGGATGTAACAGAGGCTAGGAGAGTTGAGGACATGAAGGGCATGCCAGGAGAAACAGGACTAAGAATGAAGCTGTCTTGCAAGAGCTGGGGTACAGGGATTACATTAGTAGAGGAAGGAAGACTGAGATGGTATCGTTATGAGAATGTTAGAATACATGAGATAGTAAAGAAAGCTAGACTGGGATGGTATGGACATCTAACGAGGATGGTAAAGGGAAGGATCCCAAAGAGAATGATAGAAACTAAGTATGTAGCGAAAAGACTGTGAGGGAGACCAAGAAAGAGATGGGAGGACAGATAACAGAAAGTGTACCAGTGAAAGGCAAAGAGTGGACATAAGTAAAGGAGGGAGAATGGAAGAAGGCACTAGGAATATGGAGGCAATTTACTAAACTGACCCGGCCACAGGCTGGAAACAGTTGATGATATATTCAAACACAGTCACCAGATCCTAGACCATTGGTTATCTACATGTCAGACCCGCAATGAGATAATGTGATGATGGTTATTACGGAGTTATGGAGCCGGGGTGAGTCTTAACATAACTTAAGACTAGTTATCCAAATCCTGGTTACCGTGTGGATAATTCCTCTTTTGAGAAAAATACCCAAAGTACCAGCCAGGAATCCAAACCCGAGACCCCTAGGCTCATAGCCAGGTGCACTGACCACAATACCATGGGTCCGATAAAGTAACCAATCAAGCAATATTTTATTTATTTTTGCCAATTTTTTTTTAATTAAACTGGAAAATTACAGATTTGAAATCGTGTTTCTTTCCAACCCACCTTAAAATAAAAATACCACATCCCTTTCTTCCCACTCACCTCATCTATGAAGACACAGTAAGCGTCAAGCAGAGAGTTGAGAGCTCTGTCCACCAGGGCAGACAAGAAGCCGTGTATTTCGTGCTCCTGAAGACTTTCCAGATTGTAATACGTCGGGTTCTGCAGAAGTCGCCTGAAGAAGTATGTCCATGTCAGGTAATTGAGGATGTCCTGCTTGGTCTGCACAGTACCCGCCACGATCTCTGCGTTGACGTGATCGGCAAGAACCTTGAACGAAAACAGTAGTATGCCTGTCAAACCCACAGCTTTCCCAATTCATTGACACTTTAATTCACAAACAGAAGTGTCATGAAAACTGGAAATAATGTAATTTAAGTGGTGGGTAAGAAAGCTAACCTGGAAGGGTTGTTAGGTTAGGCCTTGAAAGAAGTGCTTCTTCGTACCCATAGTTGTATATGCAGTGGAAACATGGACATTGGATGCAAGAGAAACAAGGAAGGATGGACGCCATGGAGAGCATGTTAGCAATCACAAGGAGAAACAGAAATGGGAATGAAGATATCGGAAAAGAGTGGACAGACAAACACACACACAGATTTTTGGGATTAATCATGTTTTTGAACCCACCTCGAGTAAACTTGACTCGACAGGGAAGGGCTCGTAAAGGAACTTCTTGTAAAAGTTCTTCTTGACGTCGTGCACAAGGACCATCGCAATGCCACTGTCATCATACTGAGGCCGGCCCGCTCGGCCCATCATCTGCAGGACATCCGTGATGGGCATGTCCACATAGCGGTGGATCTTGCCATCATAGTACTCAGTTCCCTTGACCACCACCAGGTGCGCTGGGAAGTTCACACCCCACGCCAGAGTTGCAGTCGCTATAAGTATCTAGTCAAACAATCAGAAAAAGGTTACATAAATACATATGAAAATGAGGTACTTATCAAGATTAGGGGTGGATGATCTTCGAAAATTTCACTGGTTTCAAAATTTGTTCACTTTGGCTTCTAATGGAAAGTGAAATAATGACATCCAAAATACACATTTATGTTCAATTTTATTTTTTCCTTTTCTTTATAATAAGGGATTAATTGTGAGCTTTGAGGACTACATTTTCTGGTAAGTTCATACCTTGCCCTTTTATCGTAATTTCAATCTTTTTTAGCTATAAGAACAAAAAGGTTTTTTTTTTACAATTCGAACATTTTTATACCATGGTAATTTATATAAATTTATATAATGAGTATTTTAGCTGAAAATATTTTATTGGCAAGCTTGTAATTGTCAAAGTTAATTTTTAAAGCCAAGTAGAAGCTGATATTTGTTTCGAAGCCAAGAGAAGTTTTGATGCTTCACATACCACTACTTTTTTATGCACTTGAAAATATTTATCAATTTCGATATTTTTTGGCTATTCCTGATGGTTTAAAATTCATACAATTCCATATGGGCCTGGTCCTTTTCAACTTGAACCACCAAGACTATTCTGTCTTATTAATTATGACGGTTAATCTCATACCTGAATCTTCTGGTTGACGAAAAGTTCCTCCACAGTCTTACGATCCCTCTCCTGAAGACCGGCGTGGTGCATGCCGATACCGAAGGCAAGTGTGAGTTTGAGGTTAGAGTCCTTGATGTTGGCCACGATCTGCTCCATCTCCTGTTCCTCCATGTGGAGCCACTGCTTGGGGTCCTCCTCACCAGCCAAGTATGCTATAAGGTCAAGAGCCGTCAAGCGGGTCTGACGACGAGAGGATACAAACACCAGAGTAGGCTGGCATGGTGAGTGTTGGCGAATAGCCTGAAATAATACAAGAGTCCGCTTCATTGCTGCCCTGGCACCAGCCATCTTCTTTGTTAGGTTTTATAAATAATAGCCCGACAAAGAATTGCTTTGGTGGTTGAATGGTCAAAGTCAGCCCTAGCCCTGATGATCAAATGGTCAAAGACAGCCCTATCCTCGGCGATCAAATGGTCAAAGACAGCCCTATCCCTGGTGGTCGAATGGTCACAGACAGCCCCGGAGATCAAATAGCCAAAGATAGCCCTATTCCCGGTGATCAAATGGTCAAAGACAGGCCTAGCCCCGGCGATCGAACGGTCAAAGACAGGCCTAGCCCCGGCGATCGAATGGTCAAAGACAGCCCTAGCCCTGGTGGTTGAGTGGTCAATGACAGCTCTGGTGGTCGAATGATCACAGACAGCCCCGGAGATCAAATAGTCAAAGATAGCTCTGGATTAAGAATGAAGTTATTCAGGAAAGAGTGGGGGTACAGAGAGTACACGAGATAGCAGAAAAAGTAAGGTTGTGCCAAGTCCACTTTTTCAATTCGAAGTGAACTCTAATCAAATATATGAAACATTCTCAAAGCCGAACTCAAGTTTGAATATTTTTTTTAGTGGTTTTATGATCGAAAAAATATTATATTGTGTTATTTATATTAGTTTATGTACTAAAATTACTTGTAAAATGTTTTATTGACCAAATGTATGTAGTATTTTGTTTTAATCAGATAAGTCAAGTTACTATTACAACACGCAATTTAATTACTTTGGAGTTTTTCCATTTAAATATTAATTTGTAATGTATAAAATAGCTCAGAATGTAAATAATCGAAAATTATTTGAGTATTTTAGCTGTAAATATTTTTGTTGGCAAAGCTTCAAAGCTGGAATTTGTTTCAAAAAAGTCAAAGCTGAAGTTTGTTTCGATGCCAAGTAAGATGGAGATGAAGTATGTAGGAAAAAGACCGCAATAGAGAGCAAGAAAGGGATGGGAGGAACAGGTAATAGAAAGTGTGCCAGTGAGAGGAGAAGAATGGAAAAAATCAAAAGAGGGAGGATGGAGGTATTTTAGTAAAGTGACCTGGCCGCAGACTATAAACAGTTGATGATGATGATGATGATAAAAATATTTATAATTTCTATTCAACACAACAAAAGAAAATTTATAGGCCATTTTAAGAATATTAACAACTCAATTTACACCTGACATTTAAAAAATTATGAAAAAATCGCTTTCATTTAATAAATTTCTGTTTTATTGGAGAATCACTTATATATTGTATTTCTTTTTTTATATTGTCTATAATTTCACTTATTACAATATTTGACCAGGCCTGGTCTAAGTCATTCTTGCAACTGACCAGACTGCCAATGACAGGGAGATCAGGATTCGAATCCTGGTTGAGTGTATTAAGGGTGGTTTTCACATCCCCCTTCAAGCAAATATGGGTAAACATCCTCTGAATTCAACTTCATCCTTAACACAATACTATATAATTAAGTTTACAACCTCTATGGGTAGCGAGATGCACTGATAAGAAACCACGAGAAAGGAGGTATTGGAGAAGGGTTTAACCTTTCCCATTAAAAATATTAATAAATCCCGGTAGAATATTGGTTTCAGCCATTTAAAGTCCAAGTAAGGAAAATAATTAGGGATGGATTATAAGAAAGGATGTTAACATTTAGTTAATATTTGTATTTTCTATTATTATGTATTATTAATTATATTTTATATTTCTTACTATGTTCATAATTTTTTCTAAGATTCAGATAAGAAATTTTGAAGCGTCACACAGGTTTACTAAATGAACATTTAATATTAATCAGTATAATGGGTGTGCCTTACTTGGAACGTCGGTCTGTTCATGGTGGCCATGCGGGGGCAGTAATGTTTCCCGGGGAATCCTTGCACATGAACCTCCAACGGCACCGGCCGGACAGACGGACGGAAGTTGTACAACCCCATCTTCCCGATACCGAGCCAGTTGGCCAGGTCCTTGGCATTGGCAAGCGCGGTGGACAGCCCAACGATTCTAAGCGAGCGCGATGTGTGAGAGGCGATGAAGTTAGTTCTCGACACGATGACCTCCAAGACGGGTCCTCTGTCCTCTCCAAGGAGGTGGATCTCGTCAATAACAATCAACGCCACATCCTGCACGTAGTTCCGAGTCTGCCAACTCCGACTGATGCCGTCCCACTTCTCCGGTGTAGTCACAATCACGTCGGCCCGGGCGATGGCGCGAATGTCCGGGGATACGTCCCCTGTGAGTTCCACCACTCTGCGGTTCAACTTCTGACCGAGTTTCACTTTCCAGTCCTCAATACGCTCTCTGACAAGTGCTTTCATGGGGGCTATGTACACCACCTACACAAAAAACACAATAAGTCAACATTACTTATATCAAGATTTAAACTAAAGTCAGTACACAGTTTGAATAAATTATGCAATTTTTTTTGACAATTGTTATTTGTTGATGAAGGATACCTTTGATGCTTAATAATATCAAAATAATCAAACCCAATATCACTATGGTCGATAACTCTTAGCTCTCAAATCCCAGGGAATGAAAGTTTTGGCATCCAAACAAACAAACATATTCCGAATTCTGTAATTTTTTAATGTGACAGTATTAGTTCTTTTGTTGTTTCACTTAAGTGCTGGAAAATTGTAAATTTATTTAGTATCGATATAAAGAGAATAGAAAGGTGGCGTCAGATGGAGAGAGACATCTGATTGGCTGAGCTTGTGAAATCACTCAATACGCCTATACAAAGGTATATGGAAGCCAAACTAAAGTGTTAAAAACAGGTCCGGTTTTGGAACATTAAATAATAAATAATTCTTTAAAATCCAAACCAATATCCAATTATCATCATTACCCTACTTATTTAAATAAAATATGTATGTTTGGCTGTCTATGTATTAAAATATAACTGTTGTGCACTAGGTGAGGTAAGCAATGACATAATCAAACTATTCTTCCAAGTGGTGCTGTCTATTCTCTGTACATTGTTCAGTATATAACCTTTATGTTTTATAGATTTTGCACAAATCAATCAAGATCATTTTGTAGGTTTTTTTTTTTGTTGCTACATACAATCTTCAGGGATTTTTTAAAAACACATTGCAGAATGGTATGGAAATAAATATATTGTTTAGGATGTATAGAAAAAGTTGAGATGTAAAAGTCGGGGAATTGAGAGTAAAAAATGGAGGATAATTTTAAGAATAAGAATCCAGAAAAACAAAAATTGTGACAACTTTATCTTTACAAATGATAATAGGCAACTAAACTAATTCTAGATACATATCCATGACAAGAAAGGTGGTAGTTGACGGCTAGTAGAAGATTCTTTATTGCAAACATTGGTTGAAAGTCATTAATGTCAACCTATTTGGAAATGACTATTCTTTGCTTACTAGCATTATATTATTAACAATAAAAAGTGTTATCAGATGTGTTTAGTAATACTTCCTTAAGGATTACTGTATAATTGGTGTTTCAGTAATGTATATTATACTTTGTTTTGCAGTTGTGACAACAGGAGATACTTTAGTACATGAAATAATAAATTAAAAAGTATTATTCACACCTGTATCTGTTATAACTGCACTAAAATAAAAATAAAAATGTTTTTATAACTTAGAAAGAGACCAAAATAAATATTAGTTTCAAAATAAAAATAATTTATTTTGTAAACAGCGTAAGAACACAACTGACAAGATGTAATCAATTGTCCTTGTTTTGGCTGGTTCGCCATCTTGATTTCAGAGGAGCACACAGCCTTTTAGAACCTCTCCTTTAGAAAGCATTTTTAGGTGAACCAAAGATGCCTCTTTCACCCCCTCCCCTCCCATCCCAAAATACCTTGGGTTACTTTCATAAGTTCATGATCCATTAGAGTAGAAACGGTTAGGGTAATTTAAAACAAATTGTTTGTGTGAATGTTTTAACTACCAAAAGTATGTCTTGCAGCCTTATGGTTTGTCAATTGGATATGTGGCAACTGTAGTGAATCCCCATTCATAAGACTTAACCACAGCTTGATTTTCAAAAATACCCCATGTTGTGAAAACTTACTTTCCGGCCCGGATATTCTCGGAACACTCTGAACATGGCTATCTCCGCGGCGATGGTCTTGCCAGACCCCGTGGGGGCCCCCAGGAGTACGTTGTTGTCTGTGTGGTAGAGACAGAAGAAGATCTGCGTCTGGATGGGGTTGAAGTGGGAGAAGGGGAACAGGGCCTCGAGCTTGGGGTCTCCCAGGGCAGACACCGGAAGGGGTTGGAGCTCCAGCAAGTCTTGAGACATGGGGCAGTAAATACAATCATTTTATCTCGGGATATAGTTTAGCATTACTTTTAATTTATCAACATTAAGGATGGGTCCTTTGAATCGCCAAGGATGTACAAGATTCGAGGATTTGAGAAAATATAAATTAAAAAAAAATTAGAAAGTTTGAATTTGCTTTAGAGATCTAATACTTATAAATGGTGACTAATCTCCAACATAATTGTAGGAAAAATTGCTTTGGTGGCCTCATGGTTTAAGGTGTCACACTCAGAATAGACTAGACGGCCAATGACGGGAGATCAGGGTTCGAAACAAGGTTGCGTGTACCAAAAGTTGTTTTTCCAAAAATGGTTTTCCACACAATGCAAATTTAACCTCCCTCATCCTAGCTCATATGCATAATTAGTATACATGCTATAACCTGAACAGCCAGTAGACCTGGTGCTAAAAAAAGCTACAGGAAACTTAATATCCCCAGACCATTGATTTTACAGTTTGAATGTTATAATGAAGGTATTTTAACAAAAACAAAAAACATATGTTACCATTTCTATTTTATATTTATATTTCCTCTTTTATTCAAACTTTTTTTGTTTCAAGATTCAAATTTGAAATCAATTTCAGGATTCAAAGGTAAAATGAAAATTCTGATTCGTAAAATAGTATATCTAAACCAAATCTATTTTTTTTAATACAAATGTTGATTCTTAATAATTCTGTGAAGCTATATGAAGCTATCTAGTGGTTCAGCTCAACAGAGTTAAATAAAAATAAAATAATCAGGCTCCAAAACATTAATATGCCTTTAACGCGAACAAAATGAAAATTTAAAGAAAAGAAATCAACGCAATGCAGGAAGTTAAATACTTGTGATAATCATCTTTCCTGAAATTTAGCTTCGAGATCCTCTCTCTCTCTTCTCACTTCGTTTTGACCTTGAGTTTATTATTTGACATACATGATGATTCCTACTGGCTGGTACTATTCCAGCATGCTACAAAATAAGCCTCTATATGTATCTGCCTTTTTTTAAGTGAAAAATGTTAGGGTGTGCATAAAATATGAGTACAGTTTTTAGAAATACATTTTTTAGGAAGAAAAATGTCACATTATATTTGGGCTAATATGGTATATGCATATAACCCAATATGAGTATGTGAAGTCCACTTCTTCGATTCAAAGTGAGTCGAATTGAATAATATGAGATATTCCTAAAGCCGAATCAAAGATCTAATATTTAAAAAAATTTAATATGATAAACAAAATACTATATTGAAACATAATTAATATAATTTGTCTTAAAAGGATAAATTAATTTAGTATCACAAAATTAAATATAACTTTTTAAAAAAATTTATTTTACACCAACTCTAATTTGTGATAACAACAAAAATTAAAAAAAACCACATAAATGTGTGTTTTCGACTTTAAATTTTTTTTGGAGTGAAGCTTCGTAAACATCAAAATCTGAATTTTATTTTCAAATCAAAGTAGAAACAAATTAATATGTTATGCCAAGTCAAAGTTTCCGAAGCTTTGTACACCTACTTTTATATATCCCAATGAATGTGAGGCAGGTCAAGACAACCAGGTGTATTGTGTACCTGTGTGAGGGGGGTGGCTCTCAGGCAGTATCAGGTGCTGGAACGTTAGAGGATGCGTGGTCTCGGCCCCGAGCCATCGGTCACTAATGGCCCTCACATAGTACTGGGGTGGGAGCGACTCGCCCAGGGGTATGGTCATGACGAGTTCCTGAGGCTCTCGCGTCATCACCTGCTTCTTGGTCAGCAGGAAGAACTCAGAATGATACATGTAGTTGTTCTCTGGGTCTTCTATCCAGATGTAGAAGTTCTCAGACGTCTTGCCATGGACCTTGTCATTCCAACGGAAATTGGCGCTGACAGTTAGGCGTATTCTGAGTACGGTGCGCGTGATGGGCTGAAGCGCCGCCTCCATCTCGATCATCGGGAACTCTTCTGCACAGCGCTTCACTGTCTGTCCCATCTTGGCGTGGCGCAGGAAGTTACCTGAGATCAAGAACAGAAACTAGTTCATGGAAAGTGAATAATTTAGCGTTTTATTTTTATTTATTTTCTTGAAATCAAAGCTTTTTTTTATCTGTTGGTGGTAGTGAAAAGTGAAGGTGCGTCTTACAAATGAAGAATATTATATATAATAAAGCTGGGCTGATCAACTATTTTGACCCACAGGGCCAATGCCAATAATTTGTTGCCGATTATGCCAATCACTGATGCCAAATATTTGTTCAATTTTCAATTTTATACTGTCCAATGGAAGTTTGTTTTAGTCAAGTTTAAATAAAAGCTTTAAAATTGCTTAAAATATATTTATTTTATTGTTAGGACAACTGGCTCTGTCATTTAAAACAATCATAATCATAAATAACAAATTTAAATATCATTTCCAATAACATTAATATGGAACACAAAAGTTCTGTACACAAGGAGAAGACACATATTTTGTGTTTAGATGAGAGACTTGGACAGGTGTTGGTTAAAATTGGGCTTCACATTTATGGTTACATTTTTATTGGCTTTCTGTAATTATTTGTCTAAATGAAAGCCGGCTAGTGTGTATAGAAAAAAGCTCTTGACAAATGTTATTGTTACATCCAAATTAACTTTACATGCGGTATATTCACTGTTGGATGGACTTTAAATTAATATTTAAAAATACCAACATCTTGATCTTGTTTCGGTGGAGTGAGCTTCTTTTTGTATAACCGACCAATCCAGCTGTGCTGAAGAGTCTCTGATGCTAATACCCAGTGGGCGAGATAAAGTAAGTATTTGCTCACCATTTATCAGATTTATTGAAAACATAAAATATAAGTAGTGTTTACAATCAAGGGAGTGGATTAGATTTAATTTTTGTTTTGTTTCCAAAGTGGTATTTTATGTTTATGACTTAAGATTTTTAAATACATCCACACATTTAGAATAATTTACATAAATGATTAGTGATCAACAGATTGTGCCATAGTCGGCCGATGATCGGATTGATAATCAGCATCGGCCCAACTATAATACCACATAACTATAATAACAATGATGAAATCTGACCTATTTCCTTTTCATCCATTTCTCGAAGCTTATCCACCGTGAGTTTCCGCTCCTCAATCTTCTGTATGATTTCCGGCCCAATGATGCGGAACTGTCTCATGGGGCTCTCAATGTCCCACTGCTGCTGCTCAAACATCTTGCTGATCTTGAGAAACGGCCGGCCATGATAGGATTGTTCTTACGCAGCGCGATGTCAAACAATGCCCTGGGTGATACGCACGGCGTTCTGATTGACATAGGCCATGTCCGACATCAGTGAGAAGGAGTTGACTCGGCCGCGGGAAAGGAATGTCTGCAGGAGGATGTTGACTTTCCCGTGGAGGTTTTCACTGCCTCCCGAGACGTACATTTCACAGTTTGTATGTTGGAGATTATCTAGTTCATCAAGCTCGTCGTCACGGACCTACAAGAGACAAGACACATTATATATAGAGATGGTATACTCTAAGCCTATAATATTTGTCTATTTGTCAGTGGCACCAATCCTTAAAAAACTTATTTTAAATTCAGTTTTAAATATTGTAAAAAATAACCAATATGGCAATAGGATGCAGACAAATGGTCAGCTAGAGAAAATCATTAGTGATGTGGGAGTGAAAATTCGAGTTCAATTATAGTTTTAGTAGCCGCTCAAACTTAACTCAAAGATTTGTACAAAACTTGAAAAATTTAAGCAGTGTGAATTTTTGACCTTGTTCTCGAAAATCCCTGATTTGTTTAGTTTTATTCAATTATAAGATATAATTTCATAGCAAATAGAGTCCCAGAAACTCAACTTGAAATATTTCTTGTACAAATAATACTCTATATTACTCTAACTAAAAAAAAAACTCGATGCATTCAATGAAACTCGTCTCCAAGTGAAAAATATCCCCTCGCACAGCCCTAAAAAAAATAATGAATCAAATGAGGTTTCTCTAAATACCTTCAACTGTTCGAACTCTGTGCCTGAGACATCATGCTGAGTACCTCTGCCTCATTCATCACCTCCGTCATCAGATCGTTGAACACCTCCACTGTGTCGTACTTTATGTAGAAATGACTGGCAGTTCGACCAAGGTCTACAGGAATCAACATTATCATTTAGACAGTAGAAAAACAATTAACTGAAGAAAGTTATCAGACAAAGCATGTGACAATCTGCCTGGGGGAAGTGATTAGACAGAGAATGTGACAATCTGCCTGGGGGAAGTGATCAGACAGAGAATGTGACAATCTGCCTGGGGAAGTGATCAGACAGAGAATGTGACAATCTGCCTGGGGGAAGTGATCAGACAGAGATGACAATTGCCTGGAAGTGACAAAGAGAATGTGACAATCTGCCTGGGGGTAAGTCATCAGACAGAAATTGCAATCTGCCGGGGAATTAAAAGATAAAATAATTAAAATCTGCGGGGTATGCACTATTTATTCACAGCCTTTACGACTAAGAGTGTCCCTACCTGTGACACTGAGGTTTCCCGTGCGGACGTCGTACCGAATCATCCGTGCCTTGTCCAAGGCTCGAGCGGCGCAGTCTATCAATTCTCTCCTTTTCACTTCCAAGGTGGGGTCATCCAACACGTCCTGGTAATTTATGCCGTATACTTGTGGGTTGAGCCTCATCCTGACAAAGAGGTAGGTGTAGCTCAGCCACTCGACCGCCTCATCGAGGTTGGAGATAGTTCCTAGCGTCACCTGGAACAAATATACAATAGAATGAAGGGGTGTGTGAAGCTTTGAAACTTTGACTTGGCTTCGAAACCAACCTCAACTTTGACGTGGCTTCGAAACAAACCTCAGCTTTGACTTCACTTTGAAACAAATTCTGGCCTCGAAGCTTCGTCTATAAAAATATTGACAGCTAAAATACTCCAGTTATGTTTGATTAAGCCATTCTGAGCTGTTTGGTACATTACAAATTAATATTCACATGGAAAAAATCAGAACTAATTTGCATGCTGTGATAATAACTGTATCTGTCAGATTAATATGAAATATTATAAACAATTGTACAATAAAACATTTTCCAAGTAATTTTAGTGCATGAAGTAATATAATAATCCAAATATAATATTTTTCAAGCAAAAACTAAAAGAAAATATTTGAACTTCGATTAGGCTTTGAGAATAATTCACATGTTCAACCGAGTTTCGCTTCGAATTGAAAAAGTGGACTTGTACACTCCTAATAGAATGGTTGAGAAGACAACCTTTAAAACGTAAAATATCAAATCTAGTATTCCAAACCTTTGTTTTAGTGATTTCAAACCTTTGAAAAGAAGAAGAAAACTTTGATATAATGTGTGAACAGGATTGAAATATCTCACTAAATATAATCTGGTCTAAGGGCCCATCTACATACAAGTCTGGCTCAGCTAAGTTTCCAATTACCTAAGCTCGTACGTGGGTGGGTGTCACAAGCCGGCTTGGCATTAGACGAGCCGAGTCCGGCTCGACTCGCCACTAGCTCGCTATTGGCTCGTACGTGTGTGAGGTACAAGCCAGGCTCTTGTAGCCACAATGTAGACAGTATGATTTTGTCAGTCAGGGGAACCATTAACCAATTAATTGCATTATGAACTATGGCAGTATGGTTAGAGGTAGATCATGGTCACTTAGAAACTGCTGTTGCCTATTTCTTATTTTATTCAGTTGGTGTTTTAACTATCAACTGCTGAAGAAGGGACAGGTGTACCCTGAAAACTACATAGTTGTTGTGTTTTAGTTGTAAACTTTGAGGCCTATAGGTTTCTGCTAAGTCTGTAGGCCCTGCCTGCCCTTCTATCCTCCTTGCGATGTTTAATTTAGTGTGTCTTTTTTTTTTAATATGATAGTTGTAAGAAAACATAATTTACTGCAATAGTTATTTTTGAACAATGAGTCACAATGACAGCCTCCCTGGTCTAGTGGTCAGAGTTCCTGGCTATAGATCCAGAGGTCCTGAGATTGATTTCCTGTTATTCCAGATTTTTTGTAGAACTGTGGGTCTGGAATGGGGTTTAACTCAGCCTCGTGAGGACAAATGAGGAGCTGCTTGATGAAAAAGTAGTGGCTCCCGGTCTAAAAGAATTCATTGTGCTGACCACATGAATGGCCGATTGATTCAATACGGCTTTATTGCGGGCTGATGCATGACGTTTATGAGTCACACTACTCCGCAAGAGACAGTAATCACATAAAAGAAGGGTTAACCTACCTCAGCATTGAGGTTATCCACAAGAAACTTGATAAAGTTGCTCTCAATGGGGAACTGGTTAGTAAGCAAGACAGGTAGTGACTGAGCTTGTCGTGGGAGGTGATGATGACGCCGTGACCTGATTTGTCAAACTGAGGGCGACCCGCTCGACCGAAGATCTGTAGTACATCCAGGATACCCAGGTCAACGAAAGAGCCGTGTTTGGCGTCATAGATCTCCGTCCCTCTGATGATGACTGCGTGTGCTGGTAGATTGACCCCCCAGGCAAGGGTGGAGGTGCAGACGAGCACCTTGATCAGACCCTCCGAAAAATACTTCTCGACCAAAGAACTGCGTTAAAAAAAATTTGCATTCTTTTAATTACTGGAAATAGTTGATAATTATGATGATTATTGTTATTATAAAACTATATCAAAAGTGATAGCTGAAGATCCCATTGCTTGTTGTATGAATACATGAAAGTAGATAATATAGTAACTGTCAGAATATGGTCCTTATTATTGGTATCCTGTTATACCTTATTAATTATTTAATGTAAAGAATAAAACACAGATTAATATTTTAAAATATGATAGTTATATAAATATAGGATCAAACCAATGTCCTAATAAGGTCATGGATTCAAAAGCCCTCACCAAATCCTTCAGCCAAAAATCAAGAGTTTTTTTATCTCCACGTCTTATTACCTGTTCAGGTTATGTGCCTAGGTTACCGTAATTACAATAATGGGATAGGGATGAGGAAGGAAGCACTTTAGAAGTAATCTGTAATTGGACCTGACCGTGATTTTAACCTCGATCTCCCAGTCATTAGCAGCCCAGTTTAACACGAGAGTGACGCCATTGGGCCACTGTAGAAGTTAAATCAGAGGTTAGTTACCATCACTTCTAGATTGTCCCCTAGCAACCTCCCTAGCCCGCCAAGGATAGCCCTCTCACCGATCACAGCGCAGCATTCCGGCGTGGTGCACGGAGAAACCATAAGGGAACAGGTCTCCCAGCTGTTTGTTCCGAGACTTGGCCATGGACTTGCGGGCCTGTCCCATGGCGGACGACTCTTCTGGTTCAAACAGGTTCAGCTGGTTCTTCTGTAGGGCTATCTCCTTGAGGATCGTCGCTGTCCGCATGGTGGCATTGCGGGCGTGTACAAACACCATCACCTTGAAAACAACATGGCTTCTTATTCAACAATACACTTTTCACACAATGTTTAATTTCAAGATAAAACTATATAAAATACGTGAGGAAAATATTGTTTTATTTTAAATGAATTTGATAACTAGGCAAAAGAAAGTATGTGGCACCTTAACTTACCCTTTGCTTCAAATCCAATAAGCATCAATAGGGGTCAACTTTTGTTGTTTTTCTTTAAGATCGTCTCACTGTTTGGGTTATATGCAAATGGACTAATTACTCTAATTTGTTAGGGATGAGTAAAGTTGAATCTGGAGGCAGTCTATCAGATTTGCACAGATGGAGAGTGGAGAACCATTTAGGAATAAACACCCTCAGTACACTTGACCAGGATTCATACCCCAATCTCCTTGTCATCGGCAGCCCAGTCTGTGAGAGTAAAGCTTTAGAGCTCTCAACCACCCAGACAGGTTATACTAATTTAATTTGTACCAGCTTCAGTGGCCGGATGGTCTAGGGCAGTGTTTTTCAACCTGGGGGCCGTAAGGGCTTTATTGGGGGGTCGCGGTCTCAAGCCACGTAAAATAAAAAGCAAGTGTAGGTCCTATACTACGATAAAAATATAACTATTTCAACAATAGTTTCAGTGAGAAGGCTGTGCCTGTTTATTTTTTACTCTGACAACTGACAAACGACTGTTGACCTTCAACCAACCTGCGCGCGCACTCCCCCCTTCCCGCCTAACAACGCCAAATACGTCTTATTTGAAATCACTGATATAATTTTATTATGTCTAGGGGGTCGTCAGAATTTTTTTACTTGTAAAGGGGTCGCATATTCAAGAAGGTTGAAAAACACCGGTCTAGGGCATCACTCTTGCGTTAGACTGGCCTGCTGATTACAAGGAGATTGTGGTTCAAATCCTGGTAGGGTCTATTTAAGGTTATTTTACCTAAGTGGTTTACCATTCACCCTCTATGCAAATGCTGGTAGGTTACCTTTTTTAATACTTCTTCCCTCATCCCTGCCCCATTAGAATAATTATAATATATGCCTATAACCTGAACAGGTAGTAAGACATGAGAATCATTTCATAATAAGTGATGTTGCCCCTCAGATTATGTCCCACGCTCCTTACCTGATGACCCTTCTGCACCTGCTCGACAACCTTTTCGTAGCACACTTGGTCCATGTCCCCCATCTGCTGTAGGGGCTTCACCGCCTTCACACCCACAAACGTCGAGCTGAGCGGCACAGGCCTGAACCGGGAGTCAAAGAAGAAGAGGCCGATGTAAGGGTTGACCCTTAGGAACCGGGCCACGTCCAGATAGTTGGGGAGAGTGGCGGACAGGCCCACGATACGTATCATGCTCTGCGAGGACTCCACCTGGTACCAACATGCACAAATATCAACAAAATATGTCAACCATTTCTATGTCTATCAATCTCGATTCTAACGTTTTGATTAAAGTTTTTTTTTATTCTTTATAATGATTACAATAAAATGTCACACAATTATTAATTTTGCAGTTTTGTTTAAATTATAGAACTTTAATTTACAGGGTTTGAGAAATAAGAACTGAGGTAACCAAAATTACAATACTGAGATTGATTCTCGATTTTTTTCGATGCCAAGATAAATTGAGGTCTCAAGGAATCGACTTTTATAATAATATAAATATCCAACACCTTAGCTCAGTCATTAGCATGTATATCTATGAACTAAGGAGTCCTGAGTTTCGATTCACAGTACGGCTGAAAAATTAGTCATTGGTGAAATGTGGGTTTTCCCTTTCACATTGATAAATTAATGTTCGGTGACTGGATGTTGTGCCTGTCCTAGTCTTGAGTTAAATTATAAGGCATGTGGAGCTACGGCAGGCCTAACAAACTAGTAGTGGAGAATATATGACTTGAATAAAAAAGTGACCCAGGCCACAGGCTGGAAACAGTAATGGATGTAAAGTAAAGTAAAAAATAATGAAAATTGATTAAAATAAAGAAAAAGATAAAATAAACTATTATATTTTAGTTTAATGTAGAAAGCCCACCAAGGGAAAGAGGAAAAATGTGGGCAGAATCAAATGCACAAAGCTAACTTATTTATTTCTTCTATCATTGATATAATCACACAAACATTTAAACACAGATTTTAGCACAAAATGAGTAATATTTCCGCATGGTTGCTTTATCAAACAAAAAGAGACAAGGGAATACACTTTACACAAACAACTGAATTACTCCATTTAGCCAATGGCCCACCTCAATGATAAACAAGGAATTGAGTTTGAAATACTTGATTATTGAAAATGGAGTACTAACCAATCGCAGTGTGCGGGCTACAAGGGCCTCCACCACAGGACCCCTGTCACCGTGCAGAAGATGCACCTCGTCAATAATTAGCAGCTTCACCAGGTTTGTAAGTGCTACATCACCTGGTGTAACAAAGGTTTCAAAAAAATGTAGAAATATAATACTAGAGATAAGTGAGACTCAAAAACTATCATGATCAAGACGAGAAAAACAATATATCTTCCTCGTCTCGAGAGTTAAAAACCTTGAAAAATTTGAAAAAATTTAAAGAATCAAATACCTACCTCAAGTAATGTATAAAGCAAACCAGGAATTTAATGTTTCTAATAATAATGTAAAGACCCAAAAATAGGCCACATTTCCCCCTCAAAAACAGCTTACATTAAGAAATGTTTTAGTTATAAATATTGTTTTTTAACATCAAACTTTGGCATTATTAACTGTTAAATTACAAAATTAAATTATAAATGGTATACAAAGCAACTATCACTATTTTATTAATTGCATTTAAAATGTGTAGGAGTTATTATCTCAAATGTTTGAATGCAACTATAAAATAGTACAACGCAAGCGTAGCCCAAATGTCAAAAGGAACTGTAGCACGAGGATGAGGCATTTTACTACTAAAATGACCCGGCCACAGACTGGAACAGTCGATGATGATGAGACTATTATATTTGCTCACCTAAATCATGTTAATTTCATCAAGCCCTCACCTGACCCTTTCCTAGTGACAACATCCCACTTCTCAGGGGTGGTGACCAACATCTGGGTCTGCAGGATCTCGGTCTTGGTCAGCTGCACGTCACCAGTCAGTTCGCGCACCGTGATTCCCAGGCAACCCAGTTTCTTGCTGAAGTTCTGGGTCATTTCGGCGGCCAGAGCTTTCATCGGAGCCACATACACAATCTGAGACAAGCAATTACACTTGTGTGAGAAATATTCTGTGGAAAATATATCAATAAGCCACGATGAGTTTCCAAAGAAATCTATAGACAAGTTAGGATAAAGGAAATGGGTGGGGCTTAAAGGTTGGTAATGATGGTAAATTGGTAATTTAATGGATTAGGAAATAAGATCTTTCCAAATTTTTTTTTTTTTGTGATTGATAGTTTGCAAATGGCTTGGGTTAGTGAAGTGACCATAAGAATCGTGTTTGAATGGAAATCGAGTTTTAGAGGATAAATAATTGTTGAATAAGGAATTGAGAAATACTAGAAAATACAATTGGTAGTGAATGAAATTTTTTCAGTTAAGAACTTGAAAAAAAAAAAGATTCAAATAAAAAATAAAATTATAGTTTAAAAAAAAAACGTTTTAATTAAAATGTGGAAATTTTCTGAAATTTATGTGCCGACCTTGAACTGATCTTTCTTGATGACTCCCTGGTCGATGAACTGTCGTATCTGGTGCACAATGGTGAGAAGAGCAACATTGGTCTTGCCGGCGCCAGTCGGCGCACATATGAGAAGGTTCTCGTTGGTGTGGTAGGCAGTGTCAAAAACCACCGATTGTATCCTGTTGAGGGACTTGACGCCATGGAACGCCATCTGGCCAATCTGAGGAGGAGCAACATTGTATTATGGTCAAATATATTTATAAACCCAAACTGAGGACAGACAAATGACAATTTATTTTCTTATTTTTTCTATACCCAACATTTATGTTTCTTAAAAGAGGTCTTTATTTAAATATCCTCATTACATAATAATTAATTTTTCTCATTCTAGAACACTATTTCTCTAACTTTTAACAGTCTTGTACTATTTTCAGGGCTTATGGTCCTAACTAAATGCATCACTTCCAACTCTTCATTATAAAAAGGAAACCCAAGTTGCTATCTTATAAAGTACTCTGCAAAAAGCAGTAGAGCATCGTCGTCATTGTTATTATTATGACATTTATTGGTGCGCAAAGCCAAATTGAATAGATATTCCCAAAGCCAAATTGAGGCTCAAAATTTAAAAAGAATGTTTGATGTTCGATAAAATATTATATTTTACATATAATGTAAAATCCAATATTAAATATAATCACAAAATGCTTTATTTCAGACATAATTAATTTATTCATCTTAAAATAATAAATTAATTTATATTTAAAAATTTTTACTTCAACACTAATTTGTGATGAAAATAACAGAAGGAAAATAAAAACATAAAATTTATGTTTTAACTTTAAATTTTAATTTTACTGGGCTCCTGTAAATGTAAATTAGGAATTTTACTTTTGAACATGAAGTCAAAGTGAACGAATATTCCAAGTCAAGTCAAAGGTTTCGAAGCTTCGTATTCCCCTAATGACATTCAAGATACTTTTAAACTAATACTTTATTTGGTTGAGCTTTTTAAAGAAAAATGTTTTAATTAATATATAGCTCAAACTAAGTGATACACTAAGGAGATTGTTCGTATCAAATTAACCCTAAAGGTTAACAAGTTTTGACTTTTGGTTTGAAATAATGTTTTTGATAAGCTTTTTAAAATCTCGGAATGGGAGTATTTTAAGCAATGCAAGCAGCAACAAAGTAGGTGAGAAACATCTTTGTACCTCATCGAGTGATGAAATGGACACTAGTTTGTTGCCCACATTGACCGGGGCCTGCTCAGAGACTGGAATGTTCACTTCCTCATACTGTTTGGTATCTCGCCTCTCCACATTCGCCGGCAACATCATCTTCGTGCCTGATATAAAACCTTCAACAAAAATAGATTGGGAATTATTTATAATTTGAAGAAGATAAAAGAAAGGTGGATAGAAAACATATAAAAGCAACAAACACAATATGGCTTTTACAATAAAAAGAAGAACGAAGTTCACACTTTACATTGCCTGTGAAGAAACTCAATCGTTATTGCCCAATCCCTCGACCTAGGTTTCATTCTATCAGAACTCATCAGAGTGAGTTTGAAACACGCAAAACAACTTCCTAAAAGGGGAAACCAAAAAACACAAAAGAAAAAGGAAATTAGTAAAGAATTATAGGACAGTGTTAGAAACACTGTGATAAATTGTTGTAGGAGTAAAAAATAAATTTCTCAAATCTTTGGCTGTGATTATGCAAGAAAAATGTTTAGATGTTAAACAAAGGGTGAGGTGGGGGAGCAATAAGAATATAAAATCAAATTAAGATTAAATAGAAATATTAATAATATTTTAGGGAGGCAGAAACAGAAAATATGTTCTAATGAGAGGCCTGTTGGTAGTATTAATTTGGTAATACACTGGACCAGTCCCCATGTCTAAGTTGAAGAAATCAAGCAATGTTTGGGGAATGCTCTTAATATTTTGGTGGTGTAGCAGGTTTGACTACTTACACTTTAGAAGACAAAAGAAAGGAAGAAGATTTCACCTTTGTGCATTGGATTCTTCCCACATTTTTCCTCTTTCCCTAGGTGGGCTTTCTTCATCAAAGTTACTCTTAGCAGTTTATTTTTCCTTTTTCTTTAGTTATATCAATTTACTTTACTATTAAATAGAGCGAAAAGAGGTTTTCCTTTTAGAGATATATTATATATTCGCATCCAATGTCCTTTTACTGTGTTTGTGCTTTATTTTATTACTTTTAGATGTTTCTATCTAGTTGTCCTATCATTCTTTACAATTTGACATTTTTTCCCTTTTGTGTTTTTTGGTTTCCTCGTTTAGGAAGTTGTGTTGCGGTTTTAACACTCCTGCTTATGATTCCGATAGAATGAAACCTAGGTCGGTGGATTGGGCAGAGATGATCAATTTTCTTTAAGAGGCAACCATTACCTCTTTGTCTAATGGAAGCAATGTAAAGTTGAACTGTGTTCTTCTTTTCTTGTAAAAGCCATATTGTGTTCATACCTTCTATATGTTTTATCCACCTTTCCTGTATCATCTTACAATTATAATAGAGAATAAGAGGACACTTAAATAAAACATAAGAAAAAAACTCCAGACAAACACAGGAAAAAGATAATAAATGTATGTAGAGAAACATACTTATTTGTGGGTAGTGGGAATTAAGGCAATACTAATTCTACCTGACATTTGCTGAGCTTGCCGCTGCGAATCGTATACATGTGGGTACACCTCTTTCTCCTTGAGTCGGGCAGTCTGTTTTTTAGCGAAGATGGGAGCAACCATCGCAACCTTTAAGGCTGCTTGCCTATAAAACAAGTAAATGAATTACACATTAAAGTCATATTTTATAAGTTATTAGGGGTGTACAAAGCTTCGACTTCACTTCAAATATTACTTTGATTGGAGGGTATAATTCTGGATTCGACAATTTACAAGGATTCGTAAAAAAAAATTATTAAAGATAGCATACATATTTATGTTTATTTTTTAAATATTCTATTTTTATTTCCATAATAAATTAGTATTAGTGTAAGAAAAATCTGAAAAAATTATATTACATTATGTATTACTAACTTGTTTTATCATTTTAAGATAAATATATTCATTATGTTTGAAGTAAAGCAGTTTACAAATGATATTAAAAACCCTAGATTTACTAGTTACTGATTTAACTTTGCTTCTAATTGAAAAAAAAATGCACTTTGAACCCCTAAGGTGGTATTATGAATCCTGGATAAATATTTTATCTGATCAATAAGTTAAAAGTGTGTCTTATAGTGCCAGATAGTATTTAACTGCCAGATAAAATGTATTTATCCACCACATTTTTTATCGGGAGGTTAAAGTACCTGATAGCTTTTATCTGAAAGTTAAAATGGGTAATTGTCATAATGACATGTTTTTCATAAGGTTTGCCTATCAGAATCTGTTTTTAGATTAAAAACTTGGTTCACAGTGTTTAGAAGGCAGAGGCCCAGAATCTAACTATATATACAAAGTTAGAACATTTAATTCACACTTTTATAAAAACTAACAGCTAATTGTAGAGTTTGAGGCATTTTCATAAACTGACTGGGCCAATGACTGAAAACAGTTGATCATATTTTCAACTATTTGGGTTCAGATTCGAGAAAAAGTGGACACGGCACTTCTATCCTTCAATATTGTCACCTCTTAGCACGCAAGTCCACAGGATTGAACTCAGGCTGTTGTTCCTCGTCGTCTTCCTTGGTCATCACCTTGCTGATCTTCTTCTCCTCTTTGCGCGCCTGCTTTATCAGCTGCTTTTCTTGTTCCGACTGCACCACCACTTGGCACCCGTAGTTGGGCCGCCTCAAGTCGGGCGCTGGAATACAAGTAAGCATATTCAATAGGGGTCCATCATTAGAGGCAGAAGAAAATGTAAGCTCCGTTCCAGTGTTGAGCTCAGTAATAGTAGAATTTTCTTACATTTTTGATAAAAAAATTTAAATTATTAAATTCCTTTTGAAAATGTGGTTTTATATTTAAGTATGCAAAATGCAAAAAAATACGTCAAAACATTGTTATTTGAGTTGGTGATAGAAAAAAAAACTGAATCTAAAACAAAATTTCAGGGAATTGAGAGGAACTTTTGATCCAATTTGTTAGACAACAGGTTTCACCTAAATCAATTTTTTTTTTTAATTTTATGATACTTTTTGAAAGAAATTTAAATTTTAAAATTTCATGGAGAATGTTTAACTGGGTAGTGTAGAGACTATATTACTTTAAATTAAAACATTATTATTATTATAAAGTGTAAAATAATAGGGTGATTAATAAACAAGGTCAAATTTTGATTCTTTCATCGTTTTTATTATTTCAAAGTATAGGTCTCATTTTCTAATATGCAAGGCCTACTTTTGTTTGTGTGTTGATTAGTATTCAACCCAAAAAATTTGGTTGGGTCCTAGACAATTCCAATGTCAGCTGAAAACCTAGGCAGCACTGAAAAGGCTTACTAGGTAAATTAAGAGTGCGGTAGTTTCCTGTTACTTTCCTCACTGAGCCAGAAGCACATCAGTTTGCAAGCCACCAAAATGATACACTAAGAGACACCTTCACTCCATCCATCACAGGGACTGGCTGTAAACTGAATGTTATTATTAGTCTCACTCATACCTCTCCCACTTTCATACTATACAACACAACAATACATTTACTAATATAACGCAACAGTAATGAATGATAAAATTAGTTCTTGACCCCATTAAATGTTTTATAGGCTTTAAACACCTTAAATGTTCTCTAGGTTTAAAACCTTTTAAATAGTATCTATGTTTGACACCCCTTAAATATTATATAGGCTTGACACCCCTTAAGTTCTCTAAGCTTGACACCCCTTGAATGCTATCTAGGTTGGAACCCCTTAAATGTTTTCAGTGTTTGAAATCTTTTAAGTGCTCTAGGCTTGACACTCCTTGAACGTTATCTAGGATTAAAACCCCTTAAATGTTCTAGGCTTGACACCCGTTAAATGTTCTCTAGGCTTGACACCCCTTAAATGTTCTAGGCTTGACACCCGTTAAATGTTCTCTAGGCTTGACACCCCTTAAATGTTTTTTTTAAGGTTTGAAACGTTTTAAATGATATCTTGGTTTAACACCCTTTATATTCTCTAGGCTTTACCCCCTTAAATGTGTTCTAGGTTTGAAACCTTTTAAATGGTATCAAGGTTTGAAACACCTTAAACTTTCTCTAGGTTTGAAACACCTTAAATGTTCGCTAGACTTGACACCCCTTTTAATATCTATTCTGTCTGGGTCGCCTCCCTGTCCGGCTAACAAGTAACAACAGACTAACAGGCGCACTCAAATGGTCAACCTTACAATATTGCCTACACCCCTTCACCCTTGATTTTCACAGGCCGTGAAATATGGTAGAGTATCTATTTCTATCCTTCTCTAAAAGTTTCATTACAAGCACTTCCACTAGTAGACAACGTGGCTCCCAAATGTTTGTCTCTCCCCCAGCTGTTATAAAAAACCCTCCACCTTCTTCCAACCCCTAGGGTTCGGACAGACTGACAAGTGAGAGTGTGATTAGCAAATGGCTCTCGATAGTTGTTGACGAGGAGGCAAAGGTTTGACTCTTGGCTCAGTGAACTGAGGGTGGTTTTTGACAAGTGATTTATTGTTGTGGTTCCCATCCTCTCTATGCGCTAATGGTGATTCTTATTTGCAAAGGCCTACTTTGATTATAGTATTGGAAGTATTTTAGCATATCACTTTTACATATATATATATATATATATGTGATTTATGGTCTTACCAATTAAATTAGGCCGTTAGTTGCAAGTGTGCTAAGCCTATCAATTATTATAAAAAAAGTCATAAATCATGTCAAGTTTAGAAGTTTTCCTAGCACTCAATGAACCAACATACAATAATATTGCCTAGCGCCTGTAAACTAGACTGTTCTGGCTCGAGCGCAGGTGCACACTTGATAAATAGAACCAGTTCTATTTTTCAAGCGCGCATACTCGCTCGTTCGCCCAGTCTGGCTGTACCCTTAAGCAGGTCACAATCTCTTGCTTTCTGCTAGCATCGGTATTCCCCGCTCCTCTTATATTGAATAAAGGACAAGAGTATTTTTAACTCTGAGTCACCAGATTATCTGACTACCCGCTTGTCTCACGTCGTAAACATACTGGTGTGGACAGGACTTTTAAGAGATTTGACACAGCTATTCGATCTTGCTATTCGTAGGGTCTATTCGGAGTTTCGAATCAAATATTCAGCTGTTAACTATTTGAAATTATTCGAAACTTAGAATATTCGCACATCCCTGATATTTTTACTGGCAAAGACTTGTAAATGTTAAAGCCAATATTTTTCCTAGCTGGGAAAAGCTAAGCCAAAGTTTTAAGTTTTGCACACCTGTATCAATTGATTTGGTTAAACATAATAGAGGGTAAAAATACCCTAATATCTTCAGAAACGTAACTACCTGCTTTTGAAATTATCAGTTTTTTCTCTTCTGCAATAGCTGCGCTGTAAACAATGTCGGTTCTGTGTTGCAAGAGCATCTGAATCAGTTCGAACCTGTCAAAACCTAACAGATCAAATAGCTGTAACAAAAAAAGACAAATCAGTAAGTGAAAAAAGTCAAATAAATAATATGTTTTTATACATCAGGCAGGAACCAACATTTTTGTGCTGAAAATACAAAATATAATATATTTCAAATGGTGTAATGGACTGTCACAAAGACTAACTATTACCTGGGGAAGATGCAATGAATGCATCAAAATAATAAAGTGCTCTGGCGTTAGAGATGGGCCGGATACTATATTTTTCAAATCCAAATTTTAATTTTCTTTTGAATCTCAAATCCAAATTTGAATCTTTGAATCTTAAAAAATTTACAATTTAAATTAAAGTGAAAATATATCAAATTGAATCTAAAAAAGGTTTAAGTCACTGACAAAATTATGTTTGTGAAGTCTTTTATGTCACAAACAACAGAGAGAATAATACTTTTTTGGTATATTAATTATATTAATATAATTCTCTCTTTTTATTTGTGATTTTGTTACTCTCCCAACTACATAAGTCTATGTAATTCCTTTCACCAACTGCTCAAAATTGTTATATCAAGTCAAGGTATTCGTAACTTTTTTTTTTTTACATCCAATACTGTTTCCAACCTGTGGCAGTTTTTTTATTCAAGCCATTTATTTTCCACTGCTGGCTTTCTAGGCCTGTCGTAGCTTCATATACCTTATAATCTAACTTAAGAATGGGACAAGCACAACCTCCAGACCCCAGCCATCAATTTATAAATGTGAAAGGGTCAACCCACATTTTCATCCATGATAAATTTTCGGCCATACCATCTCTAGTTAGCATTTTTGGTTTTGTTTGGGCTTTATTTTTCTACACTTCTAAAATATTTATTTAATTCAATCACTTTGACATTTAAGAAATAAGTAAAGTCTTCAATACAGAGGGGGATGGGGGATTTACATTTATCATATGACCAACTTAAAAGCCCAAACAAGTCAAAACAATTTTTCCCTTTCATCAAATATTCTAAAAACAAAACAAAGATATAATAACTAGACCAATTTTAAAATAATTGCTCCCAAGTTCTTTTCCTTTTTAGTTTTGATTTTTTCCCCCCTTTTTATTTATATGTCTTCTCAAACTGTCCCATCGTGGCGGTACACTAACCTCGTTTTGCAGCTCATCGTTGGTGCGGCCAGATCTCAACATGGTTACGACGGTTTCTAGGAACTCTTCTATCGACAGGCCAGAGGGATTCTTGACCTCGTAATACTTCTTGACTTCTTTCTCTAGCCACGAGCGTCCGTGCTGTTAAAGAGGGTCAACTAAGACTTTAATAAATATCTATGAAAGGGATTTCACTGAGTTTGAGATGTAATTCAACCATATGGGTAAATAAAGATCACTGTTAAAACCTATAGATGGGTTAAATTACAATACATTTTTTCAAAATTCTTTAATAATCAATAATAATGAATGGAAAATTTACCACATAATATTATTTGAAACAATGTAAATTCAAGAAAATTAATCCAAAGAGAAATGATAAGAAATAATATACAAAAAAATCCTGAGAATCATGTTTTATGATAAATTCTAAGAATGGATAGTTCAAAGTCACTGCTAAATGTAAAGTTTTATTGTTTCGTTTTGATTTGAAGTCCTTTCAAAATGTACTTTTTGTTTAACCTGAGAGATAGCAATTTACCTTAAAGTCCCAAATGTTGAATCCGAATCTTGGAAAGAAATTATGAACATAAGAGGAAATATTATAGATAGAATAGAACATAGAAATATTAACTTAAATGCTAACATTCTCATTCTTTCTCATAATCCATTCATTATAACATTCAAACATTCAGTTAAGTGTTAAACTACTCATCTGGGAACTGGTTGTTAAGTTCATTCTAAAATTAGAATTGGTTCTGAACCACTAATAAGAAGTACTGAATTGTATTAGAACTCTAAAATAAATGTCACTTGAAAAAAAAATTTTTTATAAGAATTTGAGTCTTGAATCCGAAATTTTTTCAGATCCTCAAATTTCTAGTATCATTAAGGGTTCGATTGTCCATCCCTAGTTGTGCTAATCTATTTTGTATTTTGAAAATTATCGCAAAAATATCTGCAAGTCTCAGCAACTTACATTTCCTCTACTTTTTCAGGTTTTCTCTGTTTAACAAAAAGCGTATCAAGTGTGATATGGACAGTTTTGTTCAATTCAAGTATACATTTATTGATATACAGTTTTGAAATTAGGTTATTAATAGTTGAATCAAGGTCTCATTTAGACAAGCCTTCAGTGTAGCTAACCTTGCTTCTGACTAATATGTACATGAGAAAATACTTATTAAACAACAAGGACCGAACGCATAAAATCAGCTTACACCATTTTTCTTAAACGAAGTTTTCACCGGCTCCTCCTTGGGTGGCAACGTAGCTGCCAAGCTGTCATAGTCCATGGAGAACTCACGAACCGCCTGTACCCCCACAGGGGCACTCAGGTCATGAAGTAGGCTGGTGTCATAGTACGGCACTCGGGGTTCTGGTAGATCCCTGAGTAGGTCTGAACCAAAACTCGGACCAGGAGACTGATGATGCAGGTTCTTGCCGTTCCTTAGGAATTCTATGCAGTCCTCTGTCAAGTTTGACGCAATTCTCGACACACACTTTCAACATAACAAGCAGTGATAATGTTATTGTTATTATTATTAATGTTACAATGTTATTGTTATTATTAATGTTACAATGTTATTGTTATTATTATTAATGTTACAATGTTATTGTTATTATTATTATTATTAATATTACAATGTTATTGTTATTATTATTAATGTTAATAATATTGATTATTTTTATATTTTTTAAATTAAAAAAAATTAATATTATTATTAATGTTAATAATATTGATTATTTTTATTTTTTAAATTAAAAAAAATTAATAGTGATATTATCATTAATTATATAATTCGCACCACATCTTATGATTTTTTAGGGTTAGAAGCACATTTACTAATTATGCTAATGTGTTAAGGATGAGGAAGTTTAATTTAGAGTAAGTGTAGCCATATTTGCAGGGAGATAAGAGTTTGTGTGTAAAACTATTTAGCAAACCCCCCCCCCTCAATACACACAACCAGTTTTAGTACCTTGATCACCCCATTATTAGGAGTCTGGTTTATAGTGAGACTGACACCTCAGACCATCGGTCGGCAAATGTGGCCAGATTCAACCCGCCAATCGATTTTATCTGGCCCACAAAATATTTGGCAAATAAACAATTATGTTTATAAAAGAGACTATTAACTAATTACCATATGAGAAATATAAAGTTGAAAGGTTTTACTTGATATTTTTACAATACCGGCCCACCATATTTTTTCTAACCCATATGGCCAGTAATATAAAAAAAAGTTGCCGACCCTGACTTAGACCATGCGGCCATTGTAGCGTGATTTTTACTAATTTTAATTTTAATTTTAATTTAAATTGCATACTTTACTCTACATCAGATAAGTGGAGAAGGATGAAATGCTGAGAATTATGTAACTCTCACAAAATTTCCTCTAGTTGACGATTTTAATGAAATTACACATTCATGTGAGTAGAATCGTAGCTACAGTTGTAATATGTTGAAATAATTTATTTCAAAATTAATGGTTACGACTTAACTTTTTATTTAGAAATATCACACACACGTGCCACTTCTCCAATAATTTACAATGGACTGGGAGGAGGGGGAGGGGGGAATGTGGGGTAGCTATGTGTAAAGACAGCGTTCCAAGCTTTCCTTCTTAACCTGCAACAAGCCAAGCTCTCTACACCAATCAGAGTATTTGACAAATGGCTATTGTACGACATGGTGGAATCTGGATTAAGTGACTTCCTGACCCTATGTATGTTTATATGTGGGCATAAATGAAAGATAAAGTTGACAAACAGTCAGATTTCATCTCCAAACTAGCTTGCTTTACAAGGTTGCAATTGACATTGTAATAAAAGGGTTTATTAATTAATGATTACTAATTAAGTGTGAATGTGTGAAAATGATATAATTACTGGAAGGAGAGTTCAGAGATTCTTTTTAATGTGTCATATTTTTTCTAGTATTCATACAACATAAAATAATTGGTAGAGTTACATATTTATAATTTATGAAAGGCTGATAACTTTATAATAAGACTAGTGAGTTGACATCCATTCTAAGGGGATAAGCAATAACAAAATGCAATAGTAGATCGCCTTAATTGCAGTGATGAAATCATCAAAACGAAAATGAAGTTAACAGTATTTATTATTTTGTATAGTTCAAGTATATAATTTATCCATAAATTTACCATTAAAGTTGGGAGAAAGTGGTCGCGAGAAAAGGCCATTGTTTTTGTAGTTTTTATAGCAAAGCTTCTTTTTAACCAAAATAAATAAAATAGATGATAAACTTTTTAACTGAAGAGAAAAAGGTTTCACTTAATTCCAGGACACCCTTTACAGATATTCAACAGCTGTTGATATCAACATGTGAAGAAAATTAAACTATATTTTCCTATAGGAGCAATATTACATTTATTTTGCCCAAAAAAAATTGTTTGTTATAAAAACCGCAAAAACAATGGCCTTTTCTGGCGTCCCCTTTAACCCCACCTTAATAGTTCAATATAACTATTCATTGTTTGCTAAGATGTTGTTTATACTTCCTGTAGAGGAATACCTTGATCGCCTCACAAATGTACAAATGAAACACCTTTTTGAAAATACAAACATACAGTATTTTTTGTGACTAACATGGATAACATTTTTAACTATATTATTATTGTTATTTTATAGGAATTGATCATCTCTATCAAAAGTGACAGTTCCAGATCACATGACTTGATGTATAAATCCATGAAAATAGATTTAGTGACTTCCGCTAGTATTCAGATTTGTTCATTCATAAGAAAATTAGGGTATAAATAACTAATGTATTGTTTACCTCACAAACTTTAGTAGCCATGTTGAAAGAAACTGCTCCAAACATTTGTTTCAAAATGAGAGAGCTTTTCTTGGTGACCAGTTTTTCATCAATAAATAAACTGAGTAAAAACGCAGCCGCCTCGTCAACAACATCCTTACTTTGGTCCCCTGCAACCAGGACCAAGAATTAATAGTTGTAAATGACAAATTCAATTTAAATTGGAGATGGGATGCTCAAATCTTTAAAGATATTCAAGAGCCGAGGAAATATTGGAGTCAAGATTCAAAAATATATTAAATAAAGATTTTTTTTAAATATCAATTTAGAACTGATAATTTAGTCCACTTATAATTAATTATTAGGACAAATTTAACAACTAGATCCTAAGGCTTAGACCATTAATTAAACACTTTACTAAATATATATACAAAAAGTGTAATTATATTTTTAAAAAATAACGTTTAGGACTGGTTACTATTGTATATATATATTTCGAAAATTGAAAAATGACACCTGGACACGGGAATCGAACCCGTGTCCAGGTGTCAATTTTCAGAATATGATATCTAGATAGAGTAATTTCCACTATTAAGCATAAATAATATCTCTGGCTATTAATATTAATATATATATATTTATTTTACTATTCTATTCTATTTCTATATCCTTCTCTGTTAGTAATTTTTTATTTCCAAAATTCAAATTTAAGTTTGAGATTCAGGTTTGTAAAATTGAAATAGTAAATTCGACTCATCCTCAAACTATATATATACACTCTTTTTTCCTTAACAATAAGAACTCTAGAAATGTTTGGTTCAGTGGTTGGCAATACTGACTTTGATTCCGAGGTTGTTGAAAAGTTTCTGCAGTCATACCAGGATCACGATCAACTTAACATTCACTTATCATAAAGAAACTAATGTGCGATCAGAATTCACATAACATGAAATAACAACTCAAATAAAAACATAAACGATGAATTTTAACTGTTTGAAAACAAATTGTTCCCTAAAATAGAACCCAAACATTCAAGGGTGAATAATCTACAGGCACTTGAAATAGAAGCTTTACTGGATATACAAAATAAAGTGTAACAAGAGGCTACAGCGTTTTAGAGTTGGCGAGACATGGGCAAACTGTACTGAAGAGTTCTGCATTCCATAAACAAACAAATGAAGTTCTAAAGAGCTGTGTCGACGAGGCTCACAACATGATTGGCTGTCCAGAATACATGGTACCCTTCACTTAATGTTCATGTTTTCAAATCATCATAGTTCACGAGTTATAGGGTGTCAAACTTGGTATTTTATGCTTTTCCCATACTATTGTTAAGATAAAGTTATTTAATGTATGGGGCTGAAATTTAGTGTTATTAGACATTCAAATGAGGTGTACTAATGTGTATATGACAAATAATTTTTAATGTATAAGCAGTTTAAAAGTAGTAAAACTACATCTTTTTAATCATACATAAATACTGTATTTTTTATACCCTGATATTTATCTATTGCCGGCTATAAACTAGATATTAAAAAGTATACAACCAACGCAACAGTGCTGAAAATATAGGATGGTCCCATTTGATTGAGACTTGTAACTGATGTTAAACTGACCTCAACGTGATGAGCTATGATTTTCACTACAGGATAGTGTGTTTGTAATTTCATGTTTGTGAATCTACAAATAAGTGAATGCATGCACCAAAACAATTTTTTGTTAGCATTGCGTCTTACTACCCATTCGAGTTATACAATTATGTACTAATTATGCTAACGGGTTAAGGATGAGGAAGTTTAACTGCATTGTTGTGGAGATAAAGTGATAAATCATATAGGGAGAACCATCCTCAGGACACCTGTCGGGATCGAACCATGATCTCCCTATCATCGGCAAGCTTGTTTATTGTGTGAGTAGCGCCTTAGATCATGTGGCCACCGAAGCGGGTAGAACCAATTTAAAAGCTATGATTACAAAAGTCGGAAAAAGTGAGTGGTTGAATTCAACTTACCACTCAGCTCCTGGGCAAGAGAGCGAAGTTGACCGAGTTCCTTCACTGCTGGAGATTTCGACCCAGCATCTTGCTCGACATATTTCCGCAAGTCTGACCATGAGAGCCCACTGAGAAATAGACATTTGAATATTTGTTTCATTATTTGACTGCACAATCTTTATATATATTTAGGCCTATATAACTGTTAAAATTATTTCACAATTTTATTAGGTAGGCTATGCCTGCCTGATCTTTCAAGAATAGAGGTGTGTAAGCTTCAAAAACTTCAACTTCACTTCTAACATTTGTTCACTTCGACTTTAATTCAAAAATAAAATTTCGGATCCAATCATTACAAAGCCTCGCCCCCCCACCCCCCCCAAAAAAAAGGTTGAAACACACATATATATGGGTTTTTTTATAATCATTTTCTATATTTATTTCCATTAAAATTAGTGTTCGCATAAACACTCTAAAACAATTAAATAACATTTTGTGATGATAATGTTATTTGTCATTTTAAGATGAAATATATTAATTATGTTTGAAATAGAGGATTTTGTATTTTATATTGATTACATAAATTTACAAAGTTATGAAAAGGATAATATTTGTATTACACAGTAAAGATTTTTTTAAATAGTCAAACTTCGATTCGGCTTTGAGAATTCTTCATATTATTTGATTCAACTTCACTTTGAATTGAAAAAATGGACTTCCCACACTGCTATTGAATAAAATTAATGTGATAATTGTATGAAACAATATTAATTGTTAGGTGTATGCAAAGTCCACGTTTTCAATTCAAAGTAAACTCGAATCAAATCAAAGTTTAAATTTTTTTGTTAGTAATTGTTTTAAGTTTGAAAAAATTATTATATTGTTCTTACATATACAACTTTATGCACCAACATTGTTAAAAAGTGTAAAAAGTGTTGTATGGGGCGTAATTTATACCCATTGTCACACATGCAGTAGAAACATGGACATTGAATGTAAGAGCAACTAGGAAAGTGGAAGTCATGGGAATTAAGTTTGTAAGGAGCATGTTATCTGTCAAGAGGAGATACAAGATTAAGGATGAAATTATCCGGGAAAGAGTGGAGGTACAGGGAGTATATGAGATAGTAGAGGAAACAAGGGTGAGATGGTATGGCCATGAAATGAGGATGGAGAAGGACAGGATGACAAAGAAAATTATGTAAATGAAGTATGTAGAGAAAGACTGCAAGGGGGGTCAAGAAAGAGTCGGGAGAATCAAATAACAAAGTGTGCAAGTGTTAGGAGAAGAGGAAGATAGAGCCATTTTACTTAACGGACCTGGCCAGAGGCTGGAAACAGTTGATGATGATGATGATGATAATCACTTAGAAAATGTTTTATTGCACAATAGTTTTTAATATTTCATACTAATTTGATCAGGTTACTATCACAACATGCAATTCAATTACTTCATATTTTTTCAAAGGAATATTCTTATTTATTTATTTGAGGTAGGTATTTAGTGTGTACTTTCTGAACCGACTTATTATATCAGCACACAAGAAAGAGTGAACTATGAGGGACTACCAATTTTGCCGGAAAAGCTATTTTCACATACCTTTCAGGGTTCTTTTACATACCACAATCGACATAAGGCCAACAGCTTTACTTACGCTCTGAAAGGAAATTGTACTAAGGATTTTTTTATTACTCAAGAAAAATCCTTCGAGCCCAGCTGGATTTGAATCCATGTACATAAGGTCCTGAGGATAGCACTTTACCACCAAGGTCGAAAAATTACTATTAATTTGTAATGTATATTATAGTCATAATGGAAATAGTTAAACATAAATTTTAGTATTTTAGGTGTCAATATTTTGAATGGAGAAACCTTAATCTCAAAGGCAGAATTCTTTTTTTTTTTTTAACTCAAGTCAAAATTGTTATTTTTGAAGTTATACCTATGATTGGAATCTTCACTGACCTCAAGTATTTCACAGCCCATCCCTACTGCACGGTAAATCTAATGTTTTACTTTATTTTTTTACCACTTGTCAAGATTGCTAGTCGTGATCTTTTCTTTTAGTACCTGTTCAGGTTATACGCGTCACATGTGCTAATCACTCTAATATGTTAGGGATTAGGAAGGTTCAATTTAGAGAAAGTGTACCACATTTGTGGGGGGAGTGAAAAACCATTTAGGGAAAAAAACTCAGTAGGGCCTATACCTAACCAAGATTCGATATACCAATCTCCCTGTCAAAGGCAGTCTAATCTATTGTCAGAGTGACACCTTAGACCATGCAGCCACAGAAGGGGGTAAACAATAAATTTGTCAATAGGTACACAAACTTACTCTTTCATTTGTTTAGCTCTCAACTTGTTTGCATGGTCAACAGAGGTAGCTAGTGTCTTACTGCTGGGGCGGGCAAGGTCAGAGAATGCCCTGATGGATCTGGTAAGACGCGGAAGTCTCTCGGATTCCATCGTTAACTAAACCATTCACAGTTCAGTGCTCCTTAGGTAATTGCCTGGAAAAAAAACAATTCAATCAAGTTAACTATTTTTACCAAGAAAATTATGCAGTGTGTAAATTAATAATATGAAAAAGTATAATTTTTTAAAAATAAAACAAGCTAACTTTACTTAGAAACAGGATATTAACTGACCATCTTGTCTCGCAAACTATATTTATGGTTTAATAAAGATGCAAAAACTATCTAAAAGACCACATTTATCCAATTTTCTCAACAAATCCAACTCTTGCTAATGAATAACTTACCGTATTTTATATTGTTTAAAAGAGATCTTGAAAATCTTCTAATAAAATAACGCTACCTAGACTATCAAACGCAACTGGGAAGTGGAAGTAGGTTTAACAAAGATATTAGAATGGCATAATTGCTTTCTTGGCAGGAAATAAGTAATATTAGCGACATTAATTAACGTTTATCATTACGGTTTTTACCCGGCAAACTTAATATAAACTTCCAAACATAAATAGGGCCTAACATAAGATTCCAATTAATATGGTGACGTCATGTGCCACAACGATCATGAGTGAACATTATATTTCAAAGAACATTAGTCAACACAGAAAATAGTTAATATTTATGTTTCTCTGGTAATTGTTTTGAGTTTTGTTTTAACTATATAATTATTCAAAATTATCAAACTTTATAAAAACCTGGGTTCTCTTTACCATCTTCTTAAGTATGTCATGCTAATAAGATAAGGCATATATTGAAACCAAATAAATAAAATTATTTTTATATGAATGTAATATAGGCCTAATGCCAGAACATGAATGCACATTGATATCACATTTGAGGTTTAGTGAGTACCGAGCAACATCTTTGGTTGACCGATATTTGCATATGATTCACCCAAAGTTACAAAGGGCAGTGAATTTTTTATAGGCACCGATATTACCCTAAATTCTTTAAAAATCAAGTAAAAATGTATGTATTTCTTAGAATATTTACTCGCGGGTCAGTCTTTATGGAAAGAGAAATCTGATACTATTCCATTAATTTCTTAGATCACGGACTAGGTACAGATTAGTTTTGTGAATGTAATAAAATAAACCATCTGATAAATAAAATATTGGGGCAATGGAATAAAACTTTTAAAATGTCATATTACAATTAGTACGTTTTACACAGTATTATAAAATCAGTCAAAAGCTCCCCTAATTAATGTATATAATTTACAGGCATGGGGGATGGAACGATAAAATATAGATTTAATAAATATGGTGTTATACATACCATTTACACTGAAAGGTGAGCTTAAAACCACATTATTATCTATAATCAGTGCTAGACTTTTATTATTTTCTTTTAACTGTGGCAGACGTCAGTGGATTACCCAGCACGTAGTCCAACATTATAACATAAATGTATTTCATAAGGCAAATATTTATCTAAAAAAAAAAGTACCAAAATTTAGTGTTTATAGATAGAAATGTAGAATGTAGAAATCAGTGATCAGCTTATGCAATATACTGGGGGAATAAAATCCACCGCCATCAAAGAAATTCAAAAAGTGGGTCCAGAAAAATGTGTGTCAGTCCGAAAAAGCCATGATTTGGATTCAACGGCCTACAAGTACCATAAGCGGATCACTGATTATATATATTAATGTAAAAGTCCTAAGACTGATAAATCTTAGAATTTACCGGTATATCCTAACATTTACCAATATCTATTCGTAAAAGTCCGAAATATCTAAAACAATATTGAAATGTCGAAATTTACCGGCTCTGGACTTAAGTATTTTCGAGTAAGAGCTACATTCCTATTGCAAGTTTGTCCTTGGGGAGATTGAATTACCATGGAGTTTACCTTTTTTTCGATAGTACCTAAAATGTTATTGTGCTGTATGTGGTATCTAATTTATTCTACTTGTCCTGTTTAGCAAGGACTATGTCACCTGATGTTATTTATGATGGCCTAGCTCCTCTTATTCAATCTACATAATCCTTTCCCCACATTTTGTTCTCTAAATCCCTGTCTTGGACCTCTGTGTTTGTTGGTTTCGACAAATTAAATTTTGGGATCTTGTCTCTGATTTCTCGGTTGAACATTGATGAAGCTAGTGTGAACAGAGTGGGTGTAGTTCGGTAGGCAAACAAATATGAACTTAACTCTTCTTTAAGACTCTTTTCTGTATCATCGGCTATCCTAAGTCGTTTCACGATGGGTTGGTTCTGTCGTTCAACTTCGCCATTGGCCTGGGCCCACTTTGGTGTAACACGTAGGAGTTCTATGTTATTTTTTGGACCAAATTTCCGCATTTCCCCACTTATGAATTGTCTTTCGTTGTCTGCCGTTATAGATTCTGGTAATCCAAATCAACAAAATACGTCCTTTAAAACATCTTTTCTTTTTTTCTAATTTTTTTCATAAATACAGCTTCATAATATCTGTTGTAGTAACCAATCACTATAAATACATATTGTTCATTTTTCAATGGACCAAGAAAGTGGACGTCAATATCTTGCCACGGTCCTTCTGGTAGCTCTTTTCAAGATATAGGGGTTTCCCTTTCCCCTGTTCCAACTAATTGGCATCCATGACAATGTTTGCAGAATTTATCCACCTGTTTATCCATGTTCTTCCACCATTCTTTAGTGCACAGTCTTTGCTTCATTTTCACAATACTTGGGTGTTCTTCATGAGCTAGGCTTACAAGTTGACAATTCCTTAACATCAAGGTCTTTTATTGATTTTTCTTGTACTTCCTCAAGACTGATAGCCCTTGGAGATGCTTGCTCAAGGACCCATCCAACATGCAAATCCCCTTGGTCAAATGATATGTCTTGTTTCTTGTTACTTGGTAATCTCAATAGTGGGTCCGCAATGTTGCTCTTCCCTGATTTATATTTTATTGAATTATTGTAGCCTTGCAACCTCATCATCCACCTCTCGACTCTTGGACATGGCTTCAACCTATGCGAGAAAATAAATTCCAGCAGTATGTGATCCGTGATTAATTCCACCTATCACCCGTAAATGTATTAATGACATCGCTAACATTCCCATATAAGCCTTAATGCCCCCTTTTCAATTTGGCTATATTTTCTCTCAACACAACCTACTGGCAAATTCTTTTATTCTAGGAATTCCTCCTTGATGTTGGAGAAGAATGGCTGCAAGCCCATAAGGCCTGGCATCAACAATAATGGTGGTTTTACATACTGGTTGGAGGAACCCTAATGTTTTTGGTTTTGTTAACAATAATTTCAAATTTCTGAATGCCTTAGCTTGTTCTGCCACCCATTTAAACGTCTCGTCTTTCCTTATCAATTGTCTTAGAGGTTCACACTTGGTAGCAAAATTTGGTAGAAACTTAGCGCAATATCCTACTAGGCCTAGGAAGCTTCTAATCTCTTCCCTGATTCTTGGCACTCTACATGTCTCAACTGATTCGATCGTGCTTGTTAACGATCGTCTTGTAAGCACCAGAGAGCTTTAGAAGCACACTCCTCTGAAGGACCCTGATCTTCCTTTTGGACCCTAAGTTCCTCAGCTGTTGAGTGCATGTGCGAGCCCCGTAGCTCACTAGAAACTAGCAACGCCTGGTGGTATAACCTTATCAGCAACATTGACAACCAAAACGTCGACTGTCCTATACTTATGATTTTGTTCATGACCCTCAAAGCTCTTCCACTTACATTCTCCCCGTGTGTCATGTAGCTAACCTTCTCTTCTAACATAACGCCAATATATCTGGTGCATCTCCTACTTCTAATACTCCATCTATTAATCTTTATCATCGAGTCTCTCTTGAGCGCCCCCTTAAACAGCACATCCGTCGTCTTTGCGGGTGCTAAACTTACCTTAACTTTCCTGCACCGAGAGTCCAAACCAGTGAGTACTGTATTGCTCTTGGCCTCTAGTTCCATCTTGATTTAGCTTCAACCAATATAAGTAAATCATCCGCAAAGACAACCACTCCCACCGTACGTACTTTTCATTAGCCCTACCTACCAGATTCATAGCTTCACAGATAGCGTCCTCCGTGGATCTACCTCTTCTGAAGCCGTACTGCTGCTGATGCATATCCACAACCTCTTTGTTGTGATTAATAAACTTGGCCGGGAAAGAGTACGGTTCTCTTTTGAAAATATCTCTCATTCACCCTACCTATTTTATGTCACTTGTAATAGCCACGCGTTATGTAATGTCTCCCCCCGTTATCTAACGGTGCAGAGTTGTTCCTGTACTTACTCTTCCTTCTCCCCCTATACCATCAAATCATCAACAAATATCATGGCTTTCATTTTTTCCTCCTCGAGTTTTCCTGTCCCTTTGTTCATGACCATGTCCATTACCATTACAAATAGTAATGGTAAAAGGGCCTCGTACTGTCATAAATTTCTTCTCTTAATCATTGCCCATGAACATATACATTATTCCCTGATATTCATACACGTCTCTTAATGTATATTTGTCTATGTGTTACATACCGCGCCTCGGATACTTGATGGAATATTTCCAGCACCGTGGGTAGCGGTGCCATCAGACAGTTTGCCCTCCCTCGGCTCTCTCACAACACCGCAGTAGACCGGCCAGTTGATTAACGACTGAAGGCAGCGCGCGGCTTACTCATGAGATGGCGACTTTTTTACCTGAACGGCTCCACGTAGTGAGATTTCTCCCCTCTCTTTCCTTCCTATGATGCTTTGCGTTCAGCCACTATATAACTCCATAGATCGCTCGACAAAAGGACGACTGCAATTATTCATCACATGATGGATAGTCTTCACTCTTCAAAGTTCTCACCGCAACCCGACCAAACGCAACTGTGGTCACGATTTACACGCGAGGGACCGACCTGACTGCCGAAAGTAATGAGAAGTTCAATTATTTCATAAAGTTTATGGGGGAGTATGCTGCCCTAATAGTGAAGAGGATTAGTTTTTTACGTTACTAAAGGTTCATGATTCTGTAGATTAAGTATTGAGAACTTAGTTCATTTAACGTGAAGTCATCTTGTACCTCACAGTTTTCTGCTTGGTCCATAAGACCGGCAGCTTAGATGGAAGTGATTCTCACGTCGTAGCCCGCATGACCAATGCGTTGTCTGCGAGTCTATGACTTAGTTCATTTAACGTGAAGTCACCTTGTACTTCACAAGTTTTCTGCTTGGTCCTTAAGACCGGCAGCTTAAATGGAAGTGATTGCCACGTCATAGCCCCCATGACCATTGTGTTGTCTGCGAGGCTGTTTGTAGGGAAATGGACCATTCATTTTCTTCAGGGCCTAATGGAAAACACCTAGTTAGGTATGATTGTATTGTGTTGGTCACATTTCAGGGTGATTAACTTGTGGGCCATCTCTGCTCGTCTGGCATGGCTCGTGTTATCACAATATTTAAATTGTGTTGATCACATTTCGAGGTGTTAACATGTGGGCCTTTTCTGCCCTTCTGGTATGGCTCGTGTTTCTCACAATATTTAAATTGTGTTGGTCACATTTCTGGGTGATCAACTTGTGGGCCATTTCTGCCCATCTGGCATGGCCCGGTTATTTTTATTTATTTGCCTTTTTGAATCGAGTTGTTCTGTTTTAGGGCTCAACGGAAGGGCCAGTCCTGCCCTTCTGGCTCAGACCAACTGGTCGTGCACTGACTCATGACTAAGTAGAGGTCGAGAACGCTGAATGGGAACTCACCCTGCATACATATTTGATGTATATTTTTGGCCGACCCATCCACGACTGGAGCCGGCTGCCAACAGATCGGAACTTGCATGACGACAACAGTCTGATTAATAGGCGCTTCATGCCATTCTCAGCTCTTGGCCCTTGTGTTTTGATGATGTGAAATGTACTTATTTCTGCCATTGTTTACATTAAACTGATTTGTTAAAATGCACTCATATCTTAACCTTTCTAGTGCTTACTGTTATATTCGAATTCGAGAAATAGTGGATTCGACCCATCTCTACTTAAAACACAATACTCTTGAAATATGAACAAATATCAGTTTACAAATTATTAATATATAGATACATTATACATGTATATTAATTCACAATTTAAACATTACTATTTACACAGTTTGCACAGACAACAATGAATTTAGAAACTAGTCCATATATTCATGGGTATGTGGTGCAGGACTAGCATACCCAGAGACTACGGCACTGCTCCAAGGGCACTTCTACTCTCCATGGCAGATCAAGTCACAACTATTACTGATATTAAATTATTCCTATACAAATATTGTGTGCCTGTTGTATAGAAATATATCATTCTTTTAGTGGCTTAGTACCAAATCAGGTTATCTATAAACATTTTATTACATTAATCGAGTAAAATGGAATACGTTAGGATTTTAAAGGAAATGTACCCACATTTGTGCAGAGTTAAAGGAAACCGTTTAGGAAAAACAGACCTTAGTTCACCAGAAAGGAATTGGAACATAGATAATGTCACTTAGTGATAAATAAAATGATAGAATATTAGGAAAATGGTAGAGCACAAATAAAAGTAACAACACTGACACATATTTACACACACTTCAATATTTCGATGCTATTGTAGCATCTTCCTCAGGAAGTAGTAATTAGACTGGACAGGATGTTGTCTTCAGTGATGCCAACTTGATTGGTGAGGATGAAAACTTCTCTGGTGGAGTTGAAATTCCCTGAATGATTCTCTATTGCTCTATGGATGGTAGGTGGTGCTGGTGTAGTTTCTGGGTTGAGATTAGCGAATATTTAGGTTAGGTGGTTTTCTAGATTTTGTGATCCATTGATGTGCCAGTTCCCATCTTCTTAACTGAGACATATTACATATGTAATATGTCTCAGTATTACATTACATTACATGTAATATTACATATGTAATATGTCTCAGTTAAGAAGATGGGAACTGGCACATCAATGGATCACAAAATCTAGAAAACCACCTAACCTAAATATTCGCTAATCTCAACCCAGAAACTACACCAGCACCACCTACCATCCATAGAGCAATAGAGAATCATTCAGGGAATTTCAACTCCACCAGAGAAGTTTTCATCCTCACCAATCAAGTTGGCATCACTGAAGACAACATCCTGTCCAGTCTAATTACTACTTCCTGAGGAAGATGCTACAATAGCATCGAAATATCGAAGTGTGTGTAAATATGTGTCAGTGTTGTTACTTTTATTTGTGCTCTACCATTTTCCTAATATTCTATCATTTTATTTATCACTAAATGTTTTTGCTCAATGCACTTTTTTCATATATAAAGATAATGTCACTTGTAATTAATTTTTTTTTAAATGAGTGACTCATTAGACCATCTGACCACTGGTGTGGATAACAAATAATGAAAGAGTGTTGTCAAAAATTAAAATCCTGTTTATTAGGTTAAAAAGAATACAAGAGAGACAACATCACAATCATAAATTATCAAACAAGATTTGTACTTTGAACGATTCTCAATAATTTTTACTGTAACATTTATTTAGAATGAGCCTCTGAAACATTACCAGTTCTGACAGTAATGAAACATATTGGTTCAAACATGAGAATGGCAAACCATGGCTAACAGTTTTTCTTTAAATTCAAAATGGAGTAATCCAGTGTTTGTGTTATTTGTACTCTCTTCTTTGTGTTTGATAAAGGCAACAATGCCGAAATATTCTATTTCTGTTAAAATGTGTGTGTGACTACTACTATAGAAGACAGAGGTCACCTTTGTGCATTGAATTCTTCCCACATTTTTCCTCTTTCCCTAGATGGGCTTTCTTCATCAAATTTACTCTTAGTTTATTTTTCCTTTTTCTTTAGTTCTATCAATTTCCTTTACTATAAAACCATGTTTTCCAACATTGTGCAAACTTGCAAAGGTAATGCAGGAGTGGATGTGGTTTTTAACAAGTTGACTATAATTAAAACTGCACATAGGTCTTTACTAGAATCACCTATACTGAATGCTCTGTTGCACCGTTCTTGCAGAAAACATCAGAACAAGTCTAAGCCAATGGATGAATTAGGAAGGAAAGTGAGAAGACTTAAGAAATAGGAAAAATAAGAAAGATTGCAGTTATAAAGCAGGTTATTTTTTGCTAACATAGTGTAAATATTACTTTTAACCTTTTGTGTGTGTGTTTTTAATGTGATTAACTAAATGTTCATCCAAAATGCCTACATAACCAACCTTTAAAAATCCAATCAGTGTTTTTGTTATATAATATTCTTTCATCTATGGGGTCATCACAGAGTCAAGGTGTGTTTAAATTTATTTTAGTAAATATAACTAGCCCAAGTTGTTGTCTATTAACTTCACCTTTTGTACATGTATATTTAGGGGGGGGGGGGGAATCATGTTTTTATATATAATAGAAAAGGACTTATAAAATACTTTGACGGCAGTCCTGCTAAAGAACAAATGAGAAATCCTTGGAAAATATTAGAGTTGGGTTGAATCCACTATTTTATTAAAGTGAATCTCCAATTTACCTTTGAAGGACGAATCCAAATCTTAAAAAAAAAAAAAATGAACAGAAGAGGAAATATAGATAAAATAGAAACAGTAATTAAATGTTAAAATACTGGTCTGGGACTTGTTTGTTATGTTCATCCTATAATTAGTTGGTCCTAAACCATCAATAGCAGGAAAAGAGCTCTAAAACAAATTTCACTTGGATTTTTTTTTTCAAGGATTTGAGTCTGGAATTCTCTAATCTCAATTATACTTAAGTATTCGAGGCCTCATCCTTATAAAATATTTATTAACAATTCATGATTAATTTGTGTAAATCTTTTAAGACTTATTTTTATAAAACGTGTATACAATTTACAAAAAAATCAACCTTATGTTTATTTGCTCATTCCATTCAGATTTCACCCTATATTTATATTTTTTCAAATTGTTTCTTATTTACAAGCATAAAAAATAATTGTATTTAAAAAACTTCACATAAAAATAAACACTTAAGACAAATATAATTATGATATAAGCACAGTAAAAAATATAATCTACATTATAATATTGTGATGAAATTGAAATTTGATAAATTGACACTTTCTTTTATTTAGTTGAGCCTTAAGATATTTGAAATAGGGCAATGCAAACATTTCTTAAAAACCAGTTTATAATTGCAATGTCTATTTATTAAGTATTAAGAGTAGCTCATAACATACGCCGTGTCCGCAAATTGTGTTTCATCATTGTGTTTGGTGAGTGCACAGTAGACTCTGGTTCCTGAAACATAAATATTAAGTAAATTACTGTACATTGGAATGACGAGTGAGGGGCATATGTGACCGTTTATTTTTGCCATCACCTCTTTAAGCTAACGTAAGTACATTAATGTAAGCTATCTTTATTTCTACTTCTTACTTAGTAAAAGTTGTTGTTTTATCTTCGAAAGAAGGTACAGGATAGGTGGAACGAACACTTTGTTCTTCCTTTGACTGTAAAAGCCATAAAGTTCACACGTTACTTTGCTGCAATTGGACAAAACATTACTGGATGCTTCTTGAAGAAAATCGATGGTTACCGCCCAATCCTCGACCTAAGTTTCATTCTATCGAAACTCATCTGGGGGAGAGTGAAACGCGCAACACAATTTTCTAAGAGAGGAAATCAAAAAAAGATAAAAAGGAGATAGTGGGTGGTAATGATCAATTTTCTTCAAAAGGCAGCCATTGCTGTTTTGTTCAGTGGTAGCAACGTAAAGTGTGAACCGAGTTCTTTTTATTGTAAGAGCCAAATTGTGTTTGTTCCCTTTTATATGTTTCTATCCACCTATCCCATACCTTCCTTCAAATATAGCAAATACCTCAAAAACAAAAAGAGGTTTTCCTTTAAGAGAGATTTTATACTTACAAAGATACTTACTTGAACAGTGATGCCAGTTAGGTGTACTTCTTCGTCTGTGTGGCTGTACTAGCTTGCGGCGAGAGGATTTCTTCTTCCTTTCTCTTCAGACTGTTCTTCGAAATCAGAGGAAACTGCCATCGGTGGAGGTAAAATTTGCCTAAAATATGATGTTTGTTTGTAATATGAAAGTCTTCAAAAAGATAATTATTTAATTTTTTATTTTTTTCACCACACTCAATACCTCACTTTGTAACTAATCATTAAGAGAGAGAAGAAAAAAACACTTAAAATAAATTACCTAAACTGGGTGTCCAGCCAAACTATATTTTTAAAAACCATTATTATTATCATTAATACAATTATTTTAACTATATTGAAACAGTGTCTTTCAATCAAGGGGTTTAAACGATTTCTGCCTTAGACAATGGGCTATTGGGTAGTTAAAAACATATTTCAATATAATCATATCAAGCCATTAAAGGATTGCCTAGCAGCATAATGGTTTGAAATAGTTTTGAGAAAGAGTTATTCTAAGTTCCTTTTACCTATAATATACCGTATTTACCGAATCCAAGACGACCCCAGTTTTTCAGTGGTTCTAGAAAGATTTTTTTTAAAGTGGTAGGTATTTATTTTATCATGAATGAAGAAAATAATAATTATGGTAGACTTATTTTGTAATACTAACAAATTATTTTTTATTTACAAAACAAAACACCTATGTTGATTTAAAATCTAATTAGGGTTGCATAATTGCTAGGAATATTTATTTTGTTGCAAATATTGCTTTTGCATGAGAAGGTTAAGTTTGAAAAAGTTTCATAAAAACAATGAGAAGTTAATTTTTACGATGACAAATGATAATCTTCGTGAGGCTCGTATATAGTACCATGACAAATATATAAGACCCTAACATTGTGAGGTGTCCTACATGAAAAATAAATGGTCTCGAATATAATACAACCTGACATGACAATAAGAAGAGGTAAAAACTTAAAAACTTTGACACTTTTTTTAAAGTAAAAGTTAAGTGCGACTGTCAGAATGGATTAATCGATTCTAAACAAACAATTAGTATTTAATATGTTGACTAGAAAGGAAATTTTCCATAATATATCGAATATATATATCATTAATTGATATATTATAACGTGTCTATCGAAAGATACGATATTCCTATCAAATTAAAATGGCACTTTCCTTTAATAATATTCTTAGTCTCTTAAATTTTTAATGATTTATTTAGCTCTTTGAATAAGATAGGTTTAATAAAAATAGAACAAAAATCGAAGTAGTTAATAAAAATGGAGCAAAAAAAGTGATATTTATTTTAATTCAATAGATTATCGATATATCGTTGCCAAAACTTCATCACTAATTTCTGATGAACTAACGTGTGTAAGATCAGTGAACGACTTGAAATTTTTGTAACGTGTGAAATGTGTTCTTTCCTTTATAGAATCCGCAATTTATTAATAATTTGAATTTTGAGGACTTTTAGTGTGTTTAATAAATATCTATAAGTTTGCGAGTATAAATAAGTGTTAAAGTTCCAAGTAAATCATGTGTTGTAATGGTCGAGTCAAAGTTTCACATTGGGGGGGGGGGGGTGGGGTAGATATCAGGCAGTTAGATTTTCTATGCAATAATGGTTGGAAAAATAATGAATAAGGAAATGTTCAAGAATCAGAATCGAGAAAAACAGGTATCGTGACATCTCTAGAAGAATTAGAAAATGAGATTTGTTAAATTTCGATGTGAACATACTTTACACACTTCTTCTTTTGTCTTGAAGATCTCCTGGCGCTGGAATTCTCATCTAATTGGGTTCTTAGAGGACGTCTTGAAGAGGCAGGGGTTGGGATCCTTGTGGCTGAAGCAGCTCTCTCTAAAGGCTGCTTAAATGTTTCTGACCGAGACATCAGCTGGAAGCAAAATAAGCACACAAGCTTTAAAATTGTGTGAAATGAACTACCTGCGGACACCGGATTCAAAGAAAATCCTCTTTTAACGTATATTTTTATGCATGGAGGAAGCTAAAGAAAAACACAATATGGTTTTACAATGATAAGACAATTTACACTGCTGCCACTGGACAAAGAGGTATTGGCATCTTCTCTTAAGAAAATATACCATTTGCACATGACCTAATATATATTCACGACCCAAGTTTACTTGATTGACAGCTCAAAAAGTTACTAGAAATAGTCCCTATTGTAGCCCTACGTCCATAGCTAACATCTGTAATTAAAACATTTGGTAATGTATGAATGTGATAATTAACCAAAAGGCCAATATTACTTATATTTATTTGAGGTCGTCACAAAGCTTATGTGATTGCTCATGACGCAAACAATTCTTTACAATGGTGCAGCCAAGCAATTGATAAAAATATTTTATTCAGTTAAATATTTTGAAATTTGATAAATTAATAATAAATAATTTATTATATGTAAACAAAAGTATAAGTATTTTCCTCTTTTTTTGAGTAAATATGATGTCTGTATTAAAAAGTATTAAGTATGCACTTTTATTACACATTATTCGATAACATTCCAAAACTAAGAATAAAGTACTTTTAATTATGTTTAAAATATTATTTCGGATCGGTGTCGTGATACGATTCTGAGGACAGTGGTTCTGAGGTTGGTAACTAAACTTTGTATATTTTAAGCACATCTTATACATTTTATTTTCACAAAATTTTATATAGAAACTATCAGAACTAATCTTTTATTTCATAATCAAGAAAGTCTATGTTTTAAATTGGCTTCACTTCAGTTTGAATAGGTATTCAAAGATTAATATGATATAATAAATAAATTGTCATAATGGAACACGCGTTTCTTAACCACGCTAATTTGAGAAAAAACTTAATGATGCAAGAAAAAAACCTACACAAACCTGGCTTTGATTTACATTGATCACCGAGAGCTGCTGTGCTCTAACAATCAATAGCAAAGCTACTTAAAAAAATCACTCAAGTAGGATATTGAAAGATTTGCCTCTCTCTCGCGCACCCCACTGTGAGGTTTGACCTTGAAATGTTATAAGGGCTGGAAAGAACAAACTGAATGTTCCTTACACAGTTACAAGCTACATGTGTGCGAAAACTAATTACTACAGTACAGTCACTGACCAATAAAACACACAACCTAATGTAAACAATCTGTTAAGCATGACAGTAAAACATGATCATTACATTATTTTAAATATAAATATAACACGTAATTAAAAAACTTAACATTTATAACAAAAACAGTGATCTTTTACAAGTGTTGGCAACCCAAAACTTAAACATGTATTTTTCAAATGTCATTCAGGTAAAAAGCTATGGTGAACAGACTTTACCCAACTCTCCAGCTAGCTGTCCTTCACCTCCTCCTATCATAGATAAGGTATTTCATTCTATCTAAACTCTTCACGAGGAAGTGTGAAACACGCAATATAACTTTGAAAGATGGGGGTGTGGGTGGGGTGGTGGTGGTGGTGGGGGGATTCTGTCCATAATTTGTCCCATGCTCATGGTAGGTTAGTGTTAAAAGTATTATTGGTGCAATAAGCCAAATGTCCCGATTTCAATCTTCGGCTCAAACTACATTTAACTAAACCAGTATCAAATTTACCTATTTTTGAAATCAATGAAAGCAAAGAAAGTAACAATCAATGGAAAGGAACTCGAAAATGTAGAATTTCTGCTAACTAGGAAGTTAGATTATCGTGAAATGTAAGATCCAGGAGGAAATAGCAAAGGATATGGAAGATTGGACAATTCTACCACGTGGTTAAGGATATAATCTGGCGATGGAATATAGGAAAAGAGGCCAAGTCATCACCCAATATTGAACATATTATGACTCTAAAACTGGATATAGATAAGAGAGATTTAAGTAGATTGCAGGCATCAGAGATGAGGTTCCTGAGAAGCAATGAGAATGTAACAAGAAGAGACACGGATAAAAAATTAATTGGGGATAGTTTAAAGGTTGTATCATTAGAAGAGACATTGAAGAAAAAAGGTTGGAGTGGTTAGGTCATGTGATGGGAATGGAGACAGAATGCGTAAGTCTTAGAGAGAAAAAAGAGAAGGGTAAAAGACCTATTGGAAGACAATGAACAAGGTGGATGGACTTAAAGAAGGACACGGAGGCTAAAGGAGTGGACTGGAGACGCATGATTGAGGGAGAAGTTTAGAGAGAGTGACATGAATGGAAGAGGATGTGCCAGACGACCCGCGGAAGTGGAAACCTCGAAAGATGATGATGATTATCACATTTACCTCTTTTTGATATTTCTTTACTCTTTCTTCCTGCTTGGCCACCTGTGAGAACAAAAAATTTGATTTGTTAACTTGAAAAGTTATTTGGTTCAAATTAGTAAAAAAGCCAAAACACTTAACCTGAAAGATTTCGGATAAAGAGTTGAGTTGAACTCACTATTTTACAAATCCGAATCTCTAATTTACTTTAGAATCCAAAATTCAAATCTGAGATTTTCTCGAAACCTCCCATGTCGAATATAATTAAGGAATCAAGGTCTATCCCTAAACTTAACCAAATATAAAAGCAATTTATAAAATTAGTAAAAGAATTTATTCAACCATCAAGTGTGTGACGTGTGCGTTTGGTGGCGGGCGCAGACAATTGTAGAGCTAGGGTCTGTGATGGATCAAAGAGAGTTTACCGGAGGCGATTCAGCAATGAAGTTACTCGAAGAGACTTTTAACAGTCTAGACCTTCTGGATGTGTAGACCAGTTAGCCCAGTAGCCCACTCACACCCTTCGAGATATTAGTGTGTTTTGAACTTTAACAATAAACTATATACATAAGTCCATATCAACGATTACATTATTGCTTCTGAAACATAACCACGGCCTAAGGGGGCCGACTGTACAAGTGGTTGATCAAAACTCACCTTCTCTTTGTAATATGACAACTCTCTGTCCTTGTCATCTATTTCCCGCCTTAATTGATCCAGTTCAACCTTCAAACAAAATAAAGGAAAATACAAATAATAAATTTTATTAGAGAAAACAACACAGTGTTATTTTCCAAATGCTATTTATGTCATAATTTCCCATCTCTTTACAGTAATGTGTACGTTCTTTAAATGATCATACTTGTTCCAGGAAACACCAATCACGACTTCGGCAAACAACTCTGAAATGGTGTAGATTTCCCCATTTTTTAATTATTTGAAACTCATAATTTTTAACTTAAATTATATTCAGATCTGATATCCCTGTAATTTATTTGTCTATTTTAAAATCCGGAATTTGTATATTTGCGATAGTTTATAGTTAGCTCTCATTTCAGTGTTGAACATCTGCCCCAGGAAATGAGTGTAGGCTCCAACTCTTTTGCTAAGCGGGAAAAATTATTTGCCAGGATTTTTTGGGGGAAAATTAATAATAAACGCCTACAATTAAGGACTATCTATTTTATGACATTTGTATTTAATAATATTATTAATATACTAAGGTTAGATCGACCATCTTTCTTTAAACAGGTAACCAAAATTTCAACCACTTTTATTATACAGCTACCGTACCTAGTCAACACAATTGAGTGCCATTAATTAACAATCACTAGCGAATTGCAAAGTTTCTAAACTTCGACTAGGCTTAAAAAAAAAAAAAGCAACTTCAACTTCACTTAGAAAAAATTCCAGCTTCTAGAGTTAAGAATCTTCGGCAATAATTGCTATTCTGAGCTTCCATCATTATGTACAGTTTCCTACTACTGGCAGGCAGGGTGTTCTCGAATATAAACCTCTTTCTTTACTTCTGTCCTCCCACCACTTTTCTTTCTCCACGCTGACTCAATCCACTCCTCTCCTCACTCTTCCGTCTTCCATTTATTCACCTGTGCCTTTCCTCTTAGCCTCCTCCATCTCTATCCTATCCTGCGGGGATTTCTCTCCCTCCCCCTTTCATTCCTTGTCACTCTCAACCCTCTCCTCAGAAATTTCATCTCCCATGCCTGAATCCTGATCTTATCCCGTTCCTTCATCTGAACTGTTATATACAGTAAAAGACAATATCCATGTGGAAAAGATCTGAAATAATTGAATTGTAAGTTGTGATAATACCTTGATTTATCAAACTAAAACTAAATATTACAAAAAATTGTACAATAAAACATTTTTCAAGTAATTTTAGTGCATAGTTATATACATAAGCAAAATATATTTTTTTCAAGAATAAAACAAATAAAGAAAAATATTCAAACGTCGATTCGGCTTCGAGAATATTTCACACATTTGATTCGAATTGACAAAATGGACTTTGCATACCCCTAACAATCACACCAAGCTATTTGATGGTAATATTTATTCCTGAATAGATTCAAGGACAGAAGACATTTATTTGACAAAAAATAATGATAAAAGTGGCCTTTAAATTTCAAATCACACATGATATACACCTTTACCCCTTTAGTTTGCATCAAGACATCTATTACGTTTGTGTTATATGGAATCACACCGAATGACTTATGTATCCTAGATAATAATAGTATTTTTAAGACCAACAGTGCATTTTGTGGGGTCTAATATCTAAAATTCGAGGTAACCAGGAAAACTGTTTCATTTGCAAAATGTTTTAGTATTCTTATGGACAAGAATGTGGCTAACTTTAATTTATTCAGATTAGTTTGAATATCTTGATGTTTTATTGTGTAGGTAGTTATTAAAATTCACACCATGATTTTTTTTATGTGAGAAATTCTTTAGTCAATTATAAATCTATTTTTAGAATTTATTTATATATTCATACCAAAAATACTTGATTAAAATACAGTTATAAGAATTGCATTTGACTAGGATTTTTAGTTTACCTTACATCAAAACCTTAACCAACCATTATTGTTAGACAAAATATTATTTAGGTTTTTTTAATAGAAAAACAACCATTTTAAAATGAAATTAATATACACATTTTGAGTAAAACGTTTTTACTTTAATTTATTCTTTACAATATTACAGAATTTAAATTTATTGTTCAGACCTTTAAATTGTAACCTAATCAGAGTTCTTGTCTGGATCAAATGGCCTTAAGATTTTAATTTTACTATCAAATTACTTTTTTTTAATTGGAATGAATGAGAAGGCTAAGTTTAGACTTGTGTTTTTACTTTTACTTGTACTCTGCCATTTTCCTAATATTCTATCATTTTATTTATTACAATGCAGTTTTTTCATATATATTATATAAAAATAGAGTTAAGAAACTATGGGTGATAAACAAGAAGGTTGCCGGCTCCTGATCTATAGAAACTCACATGAGACTCCTTCCTAAGGGAGTTGGGGGTTGTCTTGTAGAGAATTTCTTGAAAGTGAGACAGCTCCTTCTTTTCCCTTTCAGTCTCCTCCCGGGCATTCTTCAAGGGTCTTCGTAAGCCTTGAACTGTTGGTCACGACGACTTTTCAATTGATCCATCTCTTTTGCCTGTATAGAACACAGCTCTTGGTTACAAGGTCAGTTTTTAGGGGCTTTCAAACTTCAAAGTACATTTTTCAATTCAAAGTTAAACCGGACCTATTATATGAGACTAGCAGAAATACACCCTGTTGCCCGGGGTAATAATGCAATGAATTGCTTGGTTACACCAGGCAACACTTATTTGTTTCAAACAGGAAAAAATACATTTTTTCATTTATTTTTCAGACAGTTTTTAATGAATTTAAAAAAAATTTAAACTCCAGCTTCGTGGTGCACACGTTTGTACTTGTAGGCTATTTTAATTAAAGATTTCAGACCTCTACGTGCGGTAGATTTTGCGCAATTTTCATGACAAACAGAAACAAACTTCATTTTATTAATCATAAAATAATTGTTTAATCAAAATAAGAGATGGGTCAAATCCACTATTTTACAAATCCAAATCTCCAATTTAACTTCAAATACCTAATCTTGACAATAAGTACGAGAATATAAATATAATAGAATAATCAACTGTTTCGAGACTGTTAACAGGTCAGTTTCGTAAAATGCATCTATCTTCCTTTATAAGAGAGTCCATTCTTCTCCTCACACTTGCACAATTTCTGTTATCTGCTACTCCTATCTGTTTCTTGGTCCCTCCTTGTGATCTTTTCCCTACATACTTAATTTCAATCTTTCTTTGGCATCCTTTTCTTCTCAATCCTCATTACATGACCATACCTTCTTAGGCTTGCTTCCTCTACTATCTCATGTATTCCCTGTATCCCTACTCTTCCCCAGATAACTTCATATCTAATCTTGTTTCTCCTCTTGGCAGCTAACATGCTCCACACAAACTTCATTCCCATGGCCTCCACTCTTCTAGTCTCTCTTACATTCAATGTCCATGTTTCTGCTGCATATGTGACAATGGGTACAAAGTACACCCCATGACACTTCCTTACACTTCAAGGGCACCTTTTTTTTATCTCCATAGCAGAGAAACCTATAGAACAACTCTCCCTACTGTCCTCTTCTCATTATATTCTCTCTCCTTCCACCTTTCGCTGCAATCACACTTCCAAGAATAATCAAAAATACAAATAGTAACTAAATGTTAACATTCTTTCTTTTAATCTGTTCATTATAACATTTATACATTCATATAAGTGTTAAATTACTGGTCTGGGTTTGGTTCTGAACCACCATTAAGCAGTAATAGGGCTCTTAAATATGATTGAATTAATTTTTTTTTAAGGATATGAGTTTTTAGTCTGAAATATTCTTCTTTATTATCATTCATTACTATCATCATTTGATATATCCATCTCTGCGGGTCATCTGTGGACATCCTCTTCCTTTCCTGACGATTTCTTCAAATTTCCCCCTCAACAGCCATGCTTCTCTAATATGATCCTTTAGCTTCCATTTCCTTTTATGCTTGGGTCCATCCATCTTGTCAGTGGTCTTCCAATAGGCTTCTACCCTTCTCTCTGCTTTGCAAGGCTATTCTGTCCTCGATTCTCCTCTCCATTTTATAACCAAAGAAACTTTTTCTCCTAAGTGTTTCTTCTAATGATATAATTTTTAAGCCACCCCTAATTATTTAGTTCCTTATTGTGGATTCACACAATCGTTGAAATCAATCGCAGAACAGAAACAGCGTCACATGACGATCTCTAAGCCCATCATAAAATTTCTGCCTAATGGCGCAAGCTGTTATGCAAAAATTCAACTCATCTGCAATTTTTCCACTCTGCCCGAGATTTTAGGCACAGGAGAGCCAATAAAATCTCGAACTCAATCATCTCATATAAGTGTGCAAGCGCATTTGACAACAAATGATAATCAGCTGTATAAGTTTGCATTGCAATCCATCAGGGGTAAACATACAGTACGGGAGTTTCTGAACTACTCAAGCAGACTATGTTATCTATTTTCGGAACATTGGAATCAAACGTTATTCTGTTTCTTCTTGTTGCATTCTCAATGGGAATGCTTGTTAGAGTGAAATATGATGGGGACTTTGTCCCTGGTACAGTCACGGTAGTCATGAAGGTCTGCCTTGAGAACCCTGAAAAAGACTGATAATGGGGCAAGGGTAAAGCTATGACAGGCTAGTAAGCTGATAGTGGATGTAGAGGAATGATTTCAAAAACAGGAACAGCCCCGGAAAGGGTGGAATAAAATATTAGAACGAGTTTTCGTGGTCTGCCTGGGATCTTCTCACATGGCCATAATACCTTGGTGGTTACCTTCTCTTTCCTGTCCTGGACTTGCTCTTCCTTTGCTATTCTTCTTATTCTCTCATTTCTCATCCTGTCAAATTTTTACCCCTTGTCCATGTCATAGGGTGGCATGGAATTTCAAATGACAGTGATGGGGCTTCGGTGGAAACCTCAGATACCTTGACAAAGACAGTAGATGGATTCAAATAACTCAACATAGGACCACAAGCCTAGGAACGCAAACATTAATGTCCAAATATAGTAATAACAAAGTAGGACGTAAAAATATAAAGTCTATAATATAGTGACAAGAACAATTAGTAAGTCTTATAAATATAAAAACTCAAGTCGACAAAACTTAATTATAGTTTTTTTCTAATTATGAAATGCGATTTACTGTTTACCCCTTAATGCGTCAAAAGTTTTTTATTTTCCTAATATGTATATCCCATACTGGTCCGGCTAGGCCTGTCAGTTATCGCTTCATTACTTCGAGCTTCATATCCCTAACACTAAGACTAGGACAGGCACAACACTAATCCCCGATCGTTAATTCATCACTGTGAAAAAGTAAAAACCACATTTCACTAATGATAAATTTTTCGGCCATACCGGAATCTTAGCTCAGTAGACAAACATGCTAACAACTGATCTAATAATCTTACATGAAAATCTATTTCCTGATGCATTTGTTCATTTTCCTCTTTGAGTCTTTCTATCTCCTGCGTTTTCTTGTTAACTTCGGATCTAAATACCTCGGCTAATATCCCTTCTTCCTTGTAGGCCTGGAGCTGAACTTTTAGACTTTCCACTTGGACTTCATAATTGCTACAAAAACAAATTGTTTCAATTAATGGCACACGCCATGTCAAGATCTTGAGCTAATAGGATTAAGAAACCGAATGAGATTTTAAGAGAAAAAGCGTATGGGGAAAGGACAAAGCAAAGGAGACATAAATCAATTTCCACAGATTTTCTCCCCTGTTACAGTACTAATATAGAAATAAAGTAAAATGTTATTAACTTTGGCTACCATTTTTTTTAGTGCTGCTTTTACTACTCTGTTGGGTTATACACCAATGTACCAATTACACTAATGAGTTAGGGATTAAGAAGGATGAATTTAAATGAAGAGTATGTACATTTGCTTGAAGGGAGGGTGGAAAAACATCTAGGGAAAACCACCTTCAGTAACCAGCCGGGGTAGAACCCCAACTTAAGCAGTCTAGTCTATTGCGAGAGTATCACCTTAAACCAAACGGCCACCAAAAAAGTTTGTATTGTCTAAAAAAGCCCTTCCTGTGAAAATTGGAATGTAGACACTGATCCCCCATAAGTTTGTGAGTCTGACGATAACAAATTTTCAAATGTGAATAGAATATTTTAAAATTTATATTTAAATGGTTTCAATCAAACATTTTATAATGAAATGTAATCAAGGTCAAAAAGAATATCAAACTAAATGTTAAGTTCATCTTATAATTATAATAGGTTCTGAACCAACAATAAGTAGTATTAAAGCTCTAAAAACAATTACACTTAAAATAGGATTTTTTTAAAGAATTTGATTATCAAATATCTTTAAGGATGCAAGGGTCCATCCCTCGTTTTAAGGTAATAGTCACTTTATGATGGTGAGCTGTAATATAGCCCACTGTATTAATGAGGTATGAGGTAGTTTACTGAATGACTCACGTGTAGAGCTGCTTCCTGTCATCGCAAAGTCCAGAAGTTTGGTGGTTCTTTATCTCCTGTTCCAATCGAGTCACCTCTGCCATTTTCCCGTCCAGTTCTTCTTTCAATGACAAGTTGCACTGAAGCAGATTTTTCACCTCTGAAACGACAGCCAATGATAGTGGGATTTGCCGATATGGTATACATAAACTAGAGTCATTTAGAAATAGGTCTGTGCGGGACCAACATTTTGCTTGGGGAAATTTTCGCGCGAGAAATATCAATTTACCTCATAATAATGGGACCGGAAACAAGAAAAAAATATATATAATAATAATGAAAAAATTTCCACTTTAGATTTAATTTTAGCACCGCGTCTTACTACCCGTTCGGGTTATATGCTTCCACTTTAGACTTATATTTAGTTATAATTTGATCAGAAAGTGATCAAATGTCATAGTTTCAATCAAATGGATTAATGTAGTGGTATATGCCGAACAATATTTTTGAAGCGTTGGTAAAATGAGAAAAAAAAACTCTCATTCGGTTGCGGTTGTAGGTCTGAACAATAAATAATACTGATTTCCTCAAACTATGCTTCTGTAGCTTTAATGACCATATAAGAAACACTAGTAATTAGAATTTCTATAGGTGTAATGATAGTGATTTTTCCATCTGTATTAATATTTAAAATCATATTTTCTAAACAACAGCCATGTTTCTAATTTTCTTTTACTAAGCTGCACGGGTTAGAAGCATGGTTTATTTCCGGGTTGTATTACGTATTATTTAAGAACAGGTGCAGAGTAAAGCCATGTCTATTTTTAGTTTTCGCGCTCAGAAAGAATAACTCCATTGGTCGATGAAAAGAAATTAAGTAGTGATCTGGGTTTGAGAGTTAAATACCTAAGGGGTTGACAGACCCAAGCTTAGCAAGACGCAAGTTTTGTAAAGGACTCTTCTTTGCTTAAATGTCGAATCGAGTAGACGTGTTTCGAACAATTGTAACACTATGTACGAATATATGTGCATACTGTTTATATTTAATGTATAGTATGTATAATGTTTACATGTTTGACAAAAGTGGTTCAACTGTAATTTAAAATTTGTGAAAATAAACTATCTACATGCTGAATTATCGCATGGAAAAGTTATTAGTAATCGTAGTGCTCAACGAAGGAGTATTGTTACAAATAGCACCCATCGTGGCTCATAGTATTACTACATACAGCAAATGATTTAATAATAATAATATTTAGCACCGCGTCTTACTACCCGTTCGGGTTATACGCTTAAGTACTAATTACTCTAATTGATTAGGAATTGGTAAGGTTGAATTTAGAGGAAGTGAACCCGCATTTGCGTGGAGGGAGAGTGGAAAACCATTTAGGAAAAACCACCCCCAGTTCACCCGACCGAGATTCGAACCTCGATCTCCCCGTCCTCGGTGGTCGAGCTCAACACGACTAGCGCGTTAGCCAACTACGCCACCGAGGCGGGTTACAGCAAATGGACCTAGAGGTTTAGTTACATAGGTAAAACCTATACGTACCTTGTACGTACATCAAGAGAAAGCTAGAAAATGACGAGCCTACAAAACTTTCAATATCAATCCCATGTTTCAATGACAAGCTAAACTCGAAGCTCGAGATCCGAGCAGTCACAGAGCCTTATTAAAAACTTTTCTAGAAGATGAGGAATCTTAGCAAGGTGAATTTTAAATTTTAACTGAACAAATTAAAAAAAATATCTAAAGTTGAATATGATAACTAGATAAACACACTGAATGGGAAAATAGTTTGCTGTATAAATTTGTACTAAGGGCGTTATTTGTCATATTTCTTCGATAACAGACGAATAGTGGAAGGAAAGAGGAAGATGAAGACATTTTACTTAACTAACCTGACCACAGGCTGGAAACTGTTTATGATTCAGGTTTGTCTGGAAATTAAAGTGGACTTTGCACACCCCTATCGAGAGAAGAGAAATTTACCAAACTCACCTTTCTGCAGTGTCTCAATTTCTTCCTCTCTCTTCTTTTCATGAACGAGCTTCACTGTTTCAAGCCGGGAATTTAAATCTTCAAGAGTTTTTTCCAAGTCTTTAACCTTGACCATGTACACCTGTTCACTCTTTTCCAAATCTCTCAACTTGGCATCTCGCTCGGCGAGCGCCGCTTCCTTAAGAGCCTTTTCCTCGCTGTGAAGAAGCACCTGTTGTCTGAGAGATTGAATAAGAGATTCAGATTCTACCAGTTCCTTTTCAAATCCTTTAACCTTCTCCAATGAATCTTTGTGAGAGTCCTTCAGATCTTTCAACTGACTCTTGCACTCTTCGAGTGAAATCTCCAACAACGACACATTTTTTATGTGGATGCTGGTTGCTTGAAGACGAGAAGATTCACTCTCCTTTAAAGTCATTTTAAGTTTTTCAATTGATCCTGCGAATCTTGATAGGAGGCGCTAGTCTCTTTCAACCGACATTCGAGTTCAGTAAGTGATCTTTCAAGTTCTAAGGCCCTATCTTTGTGAGAATTAAATGACTCAACGCCGTACTCTTTTACAACACTCTCCAAATCTTGACGAGATTCTCCCCAGCTCTTCTACTCTTTGCAAAAGGGGAGGTTAGTTGACTCTATATCTTGATATTTCGACTCCCATTCTAAAATATGATTTCTGTTCTTATTGTTCATTTTGACATTTGAGCCAATTCTTCAAGATGTTTGATTTCTAATGGTTTCATAATTCTGAAATTTTGACCCATTCTTCAAGGGATGTTTTCTGTTCTTCTATAATGGTTCATAATTCTGACATTTTGACCCAATTCTTCAAGGGATGTTTTCTGTTCTTCTATAATGGTTTCATATTTTGACATTTTGACCCCCATTCTTCAAGGGATGATTTCTGTTCTTCTATAGTGGTTTCAAAATCTTGACACTTATTTTCACTCTTTTCCAAATTTCTCCTTGATTCAGAAAGCCACTCTTGATTCGAAACTACAGTTTGTTTAAGAGCTTTGATTTCCTCTTCCAACTGAAACAAAATAGTAAATGACCTTTAAAACAAGATGATTATAGGAACTAGTACAGGATGATTAATGTGATTAGCTCTAAACAAAAAGTTCAATTTAGTTTAGGGTGATCCATTTATTTTTACTAAGTCAAAAACTTCGACTTCGATCCAAAAGTAAAGTTCCAGACTTAACAATTGCGAAGATTCACCCCAGATATATTAAAAGTTAAATTACATATTTATGTTTCAAGGTTGATCAATTTGTGCTGTTATGTACTTCTCTAATTTATGTTCAAATGTTCAAAGGAAAAAAATAAATAACTTACATGATGTGTTAATTAACTTAATTTATCAGCTCAGCTCAAAATATGTTAATGATGTTTGCAACAAAATATTAGAAGGGATAGGGGAAAATCTAATTATAGCTCCAATCCAGTTAGTGCTGCCATCTGTTAGACAATCATGAGACCTTTCTGATGCACTTAAATTATGGTTAAAAGAAGTATCTGTTATATTAAAATTATTTTAAAAAGTATTTACTGTACTGGATCCTTATGGGTTTGAGATATAAATGCTGTTGTGCTAAAAGATGTGTAATGTGATGCTCCCACTTTTTCCCCTGTAGCTTTTGTTTGAAAATTATATTTAATACCTAAGTTAGTTTTTTTTTAACTAAGCGAAAACTACAAAGAAAACAAGAAAATATTTTATGGGCGAGTAAAAAATAAGACGAGCATAAAAGATGCTGACTAGATTACTGGATACAGCTGGAAAAGTCCAGTGGAGAGAAGTGGTGGTGATGAAAACATGGAAAGATTATTTTAAGGAATTTTGGCTGGAATATAAATAAATAACAGAGGAGGGATGAGAGAAACGGTAGTTAAAGAAGAGGAGGTAATAAATTTACATATGAGGGACTTAAGATAGCAATGAGACAGCTACCTGATGGAAAATCACCAGGAATATACGATTAAAGGTGGAAATGATAGAAGCAGCAGAAGCTATGGGATTAAGGTGATTATACCGAGTGATAGCGAAGTTGAGTGAAGAATAGAAGAAACAGCAAGGGAAGAACCGTGTGGATTTCGATAAGGAAGATCTACAGTTGATTCAATCTTTATACTGAGACGATCATTGAAAAAGATGGGAATATGGTAAAGATTGCCTTTATTGACATAAAAAAAGGCTTATGACAAAGTACTTAGAGAAAGTATATGGCTGGGTTCAGAAAAAGGCGAAATTGGTGAGGGATCGGAGGAACAAATAAGGAAGATATAAAATTAAGTGTGTAAGAATAGAAGATAAGCACTCTGATCAGTTCCAAAAAGAAAGGGAGTGGACAAGGTAGTGTTTTATCAGGAATACTATTTAATATTGTAATGGATGAAATTAGAACCCAAATCCAGGGTGACACCGAGGGTAACTGAAGATGATGGCATAGCGGATGATGTCATGACCTGGGAAGAGTTGGGAGTGGACTCAAGAGAGAGAACTAGCTAAATGGGCAGAGCGCTAAACAATATGTATTAAACATAACGTGGAAAAGAGCAAGATAATGATGGTGACCAGAAACACAAACCCAGCAAAGAAAGTAACAATGGATAGGAACTTGAAAAGGTGGAAGATTACTTCTATCTAGGAAGTAAGATTATCGTGAAATGTAAGATCCAGGAGGAAATAGCAAAAAGGATATGGAAGATTGGACAATTCTACCATGTGTTAAGGATATAATCTGGCGATGGAATATAGGAAAAGAGGCCAAAACTTTGTTATATAGGGCATGTCATCATCCAATATTGACATATTATGACTCTGAAACCTGGATATACACGAAGAGAGATTTAAGTAGATTGCAGGCATCAGAGATGAGGTTCCTGAGAAGCAATGAGAATGTAACAAGAAGAGACAGGATAAAAAAATTAATTAGGGATAGTTTAAAGGTTGTATCATTAGAAGAGACATTGAAGAGAAAAAGGTTGGAGTGGTTAATAGAGAAAAACTGGAAACATGAATCTCTAAATAATAGTTAATATTCTGGAATTTTAAATAATTTTTGAACAAAGGTTTAGTGGCCCCATGGTCTAAATTGTCACTCTTGCAATAGATGAGATCGCAGTTTACTGGAAGATCAAGGTTTGAATACCAATTTAGTGTAATGAGTGTGGTTTTTTCCTAAATGATTCTCCCCTATCCCTCCGGGAAAATGGATGAATACTTACTCTCAATTACACCCCCCTAACACATTAGTGTAATTGGTTATATGTGTGTAGCCCCAAATAAAAATGTTTATATACAAAATAAATAAATTAATAGTTCAGTGGTCAGGAAAAGTCGTGCTTAAGGTGAAATACGTAACAAAATGTATTACCTACCTCATGACAATGCAAGTTGAGTTTAGAGATAGTCTCGTCCTTTCCATCTAAATGCTGGGACTGTTCAAGCAACTTGCTTCGACAGGAGCGCAATTGAGCCGACAAATCTTTCAACTGTTCATCCTGAGTAGCAGACAACCGAAAGAATTATTAGGTTTGTTATTTCTAAAGTTTGTTGTCTTATTCAAGGGCATTGTCGAAAAGAGTATATTTTTAGGATCGTGTAAAGCTTCAAAAACTTTGATTTTACTTCAAATATTTGTCATCTTTAAACTTGGATTAGAAAGTAAAATTTCAGATTCAAGTTATTACTAAGCATACAATGTGGCTTCTACAATGAAAAAAGGAACAAAGTTAACGTCCTTAATGATGTGTTTTAGTTGTGAACTTTGAGGATTACAGTTTGTTGGTGAGTGTGTAGGCATTATCCTTCTATCCTCCTCTCAATGTTTAGTTTATCGTAATACAATTTGGAGTTGGGTCAAATTCATAATTTTACAAATCCGAATTTAGGAAAGTATCATGAACATATTAGGAAATATAAATACTAAATTAGAATAATATAAAATACAAATAGTAACTAACTGCTAACATCAGGGATGGACAAGATCCTGAACCCTCGAGAAAAGGTGGGGAATTTATCAATTCCCATAGGCCGGGAGGGATGGACCCTTTCCCTGAATAGTTTCAGCCGGGCGGGGGGAAAAACAAAGGGTGCCCTCACTCGGGGACTGTTACTTTACTAGAGACAGTCTTCTTCTTTGTTGTTCTTTAGCACAATTTGTGGCTGGGATGGGCGTTATTTTATCACTTGTAGAAAGACAAACAAGTTTAGAGGCTCGTGATTTCTTTTGCTCTGTGTATCAACATTTATTTGTTAGGTTCAGCAATTGAAAGAGCTTGAAAGATTTAAAGACGGGCAGAGATATATACTATCTTTTGGGGTGTGGAAATGAGAGGAAGGTGAGGGAGGGCAGGACGAAGTAGCTTGCCAAGGTCAATCATTTATAAGGAATCAGCAGGTCTGTTGTTGGCGAGCCAGGCAGGGAGTAGAGTAAAAGGGGTGTTAAACAAGCACCTTTAAGGGGTGTCAAACCTAATGCTGGGTGGCTAGCGAGATACCCTTTTCAAACTCAAGGTTTTCCCCCCAGGTTTTTGTCTTGGCTAAATCCCACACATCTCCCTGTTAATTGGTGAATAGTAATGTTGGAATTTTACTTACTGCTGGGTATATCACTTGTTTATTAACACAAAATACACTTGAACACAAAATTTTGTAAACTAGGGAAGAAATAATAAAAGAAAAATAGGCCCACATAGTAATTTTTTATTCAATAATTAGATCTTATATGAAATGAGCGATATGAAATACCAAACTCAAAAGATGTTAAGCTTGTGGATATTCTAAGTTTTACGTTGGTAAATTATAATACTTTCTTGTTACATATTCAACCAAATCACTGTTGACATGTTTTCATTGACGACTGTATTAAACAATAGATGGTCAAAACTCAGGGCCACTTTAAGAGTGATTAAGTAGGGTTACTTGTATTTTGTCTTGAATTAGGTTCACATCTGTATCTAGTTATACATTTTATTTTTATACTATTTTTTTGCTTTTTCTAAAGATCTTTTTAATGCATTTTTCAAATTGAAATAAATAAGATGTATAATTAATTTTTTTAACTGTGAATTTTTTTAACTAAATAAAAATGAAAAATTTAAATTCAAAAAGACTTAATTTATGTATTCAAATTTGCAATTGAATTAATGATGTCGCCAGTTAATTCAGCTAAACATTTAGCTCTTTTGGCCTCTAATGCTTTAATTCCTAGTTGTTTATGCCTCTTCAACAATTCTCTGACTGCTTTTCGGTCTCATTTCGCTGATACTCTCTGTCCTCTTTATATGTATTACATACATCAAGTGGAAGCTCGAAAATGATGAGTCTACAAAACTTTTGATCTCAATCTTGAGCTTAAGCAACAAGCTCGGCTCTAAGCTTGAAATATGAGTACTCGCAGAGCCCTAATATAAAGATTTGAGCCTTGAATCTTGAAGATCTTTAAGGATTCAAGGATCCCATCCCCGATAAAAATTTTAAAGTTACTTACTTTAAGTGCTACATATTTTTCAGAAATTTCCAACTGTTCCTCAAGTTCATTTCTTTCGTTGGTGAGGATTTGGAAGTCTTCTTTGGCTGATTCCAATGTTTCATTAAGTTCCTGGAACATTTTCATTAAACTCACATTAAATTTCCAAAGTTGTAAAAACATATTTGAGTGTGTGATAAAAGGAAATATTAATAGTGTATGTTCCGGATTCAAGTCCCGAGAACTAGTGGGATGGAGGGAATTGGTAAAGACACACAGATAAGAACATACTCTACCGTATCGATTCAAAAATAGGCCACACTTTCCCTCCAAAAACAACTTCGATAAAACCTTAGTGTGAATCATAAACACACCCTTGGTGAAGCTGGGATATTAAGAATCGGGAGGTTGAGGGCATTTTTTAAATTCAGTTTTTACATCAAAATAAGTAAGATATTTCTTCAGTAGAAACTCTTAGTTTAATTTTCTTCACATGGTGATATTAAGAGTTGTTGAATATTTGTCAAGGGTGTGATTCTCATCCACAACATTTTTTTACATCCATTACAGTTTCCTGCCTGTGGACTTGGTCAGTTTTTTATACATTATTTTGTTCTTTCTGTGTGTAAATTTGTTTAGTGATGTTGTAATTCTAGTGATTTTTAAGAATAAGAAAACTTAAATGAATTTAATATAAAAAGGTAACACATGGGGAGAAAAATATCATTACCGGTAAGCTATGACCTGACCCCACCAAAAAACAATCAAGCGGCACCACGTTTTTAGAGACACCAAAATTTCACAAGACATGTTTTACAAACTTTTATTCAGCACGTTAAAATTACTTTAAAAACATATTTAAAGACCATATAGCATTTTTGAAGTAATAATTCATTCACGAAATAAAACAAAATAATATCTTTCCGCAAATTGCCCATTTTGCCTTTTAAATGCAAATTATGGTCAATTTTGTTGGTTTAAATCTTAAATGTGAATCAACAGTAGCAACGTTGTTGTTATTTACATTTATCCTGAAATTGTCTGAAAAATAAAAAGGCCAAAATGTGCTAATACAAAAGAATTTCTCAAATAATTTATATCCCTAAAAAATTATATATGAAAAAAGTGCATTGAGCAAAAACATTTAGTGATAAATAAAATGATAGAATATTAGGAAAATGGTAGAGCACAAATAAAAGTAACAACACTGACACATATTTACACACACTTCAATATTTCGATGCTATTGTAGCATCTTCCTGAGTGAAGTGTGTGTAAATATGTGTCAGTGTTGTTACTTTTATTTGTGCTCTACCATTTTCCTAATATTCTATCATTTTATTTATCACTAAATATCCCTAAAAAAGAAATTATTAATAAGAAAAGTTTTTAATGACTACTTTTACAGCATTTATTGTCTCCAAAAACAAATATTTAAAAAAGAAGAAGAAAATAACACCATAGTTTAGCTAGTATGAAATATTTTTATCCTCATGTTCATGTCTTTGGTCTTACATTACTATACATCTTACGTCACTATAATGTAATGTTATTTGAGTGTGGTGATTAAGTGTTATATGAAAAATTATTTAATAGAATATTAGGTGACTGAGTCAAATACCTTAGCTCAGTTGGTAGCATGTCTGCCTACTGAGAAAGATCCCAGGTTCGATTTTTGGCATGGCTGAAAATTTATCATTGATGAGAATATGGGTCTACTCTTTCACAATGATAAATTGACAGTCAGGTACTGGATGTTGTGCCTGTCCTAGTATTAAGTTAGATTATAGCTCGAAAGATACAAATTCGATTCAAAATTTCAAATCCAATTTGGCTTGAAAAGAATGTAAATATAAATTTTAAACTAACCTTTATTGTGGTTGAGTGCGTGAGGTTTGTTTTTCTCTCAGTCTCTAATTGGAGCTTCAGCTCTAACACAATAGAGCTGGAATCGTCGTTCATTTGAGCCTGGAACCATTGTCATATATTTAGGTTTTACACTAGAAACAGCGGGCAGTGGCGAGAGGGAGAAATAGAGTCAAGAAGGGGAGAGAGAAGATGTGGAATAAGAGTTTAAAGAAAATGAGAAGAAGTACATTTTTTTAACTAACTTAATTACTCAAAACAAACTTTCTTACTCTATGGTCAGATTTTGAAAAAGGCTCCACCTGCTCATCTGTGACAGAAAATTTTTGATTGACAAGTAAAAAAAATTATCAATTTTTAATTGTTAATTTCGCTTTGAGCTGGATCCTTCATAAGATATCCTGTCAATATGATTATCTAAGGACCCCTACAAGTTTATTATTGATTTTATGATATAAAAAAATCATGCATAACCTATGAATATGAGTTAGGGCTTTGAGAGAACTCAGATTTGGAGCTTCAGCCGAGCTCATCATTTAAGCTCAACATCAAGAGTTTTGTGGGCTCGTTATTTTTGAGCTTCCTCTTGATGTACTTACCATTGCGTTTTAAAAATTGATTTTAAGTATAAGCTATTTAATTTAGATGATGGGAGCACTTTTAGTTATAAATCATTCAGTAGCTTAACAAATTGTTAAAATCAATATCATTCACATTAATAACGTAATAGAGCTTTAAAACTTCTTTAGAGCGGTAAACTTATTCAATATTATCGTCAATTGAAGTTGCATTGCTATGACAAAGTAATGAAAATAAAAATAGCTATTATTTATTCATTCCAACCCGAGACCTGCACTACGTGAAGGACCTACATGATTGGTGGAACACTAGTGCAATATTTTAAATAGGCGTGACCATGCATAGTCAGTAGCACAGCAAAGGTCACTAAGAATTTTTGTATTGTTAGTGCTTTCTAACAAAATTCGGGCTGGACTCAGAAAACCCCATAAATAGTCAAGAGACGCTCAATACTCATAACTATCACTTAACGCTGACGAGATAAAATGTCCACCGAACCAAATAATGGAGTCCCTCAACACAGGGTCAGGAGTTTTTGGTATTCGAATAGTGATTGCAAACCTTAAGATATAAAATCTTTAAATCTAATGAAGGAATAAATATAGTTATAATAATTTTCTCTTGTTATTTTAAAATAAGTTTAATACAAAACATAGGAGGAAATTTTTAGTCTAAGGATACCCTTGAAGTCTGTTCAGAAACAAACCAGAGCATAAACTTCCATATGGCTTTGTTTGGATCAGGTCTGAGCTTAGGATAAATCAGAAATAAATAAATAACTAAATAATTGGATGATATTTTTTTAAATAGTTTTACCCTCTCCCTTTCTAAAATAATAATTTTAGTTAAATAAAAGCTTAACATCAAGAAAAAACTATAAAGAATGTTTTCGAACTTTTAATATTTAAAACTTGTATTAATTAATACATTTAACTACAAAACTATCACTAGTTTAGTTACTATTTAGTTATAGAATTATGTTGGTTAACCTGTGCTGAATAACATCACAATGAATATATGATCAAACTTAACAAATTTAAATAAAAAAAGCATTTACTATTTCATACTGTTTAATAGAATTATTATTTTAATCATCCTATTTTTAATTTTAAAGTATGAACATCAACTTTTATAAGCATTAAAAAGTTAATTGAAATAAATTACGCAGTAAGATCATTTCTAGCGCAAGCCCATACTACACGCATGTGCAACTACACAGAGTAATTGAATTGGAACAGAAGACGTGATCATGCACAGTTATTTATCACACTAAGGAATAATAAACAAAACGACTAATAACCGAAATATGAAAAATTTCAAATTTATAACCGTCTGTGATTCTTACGTTTTCTTATGGGGTAAATAATGTTACATAGGCATAATTTGGGGTGAAATTAGCTCATTAAAACGTTGATTCAATAATGTTTTTACAATCGTTATTTTAATGTCTTTTAAGATACAAGTCTTGAAAAGTTTTAATTATTTTTTTTATTATATTTTTATTTGAGTGCTCTTATATTTAAATTATTGTTTTATTAAATGTTATTTCTAATTTAAAAACTAGTATTTCTGCTTTCTAAACTTTTTTTCTTCAAAAGTATCCACTAGTACTGTTTATAAAAATGAGGGTCATTGTTTCAAGAACATTGTGTTGTTTTAATATATTTTTAAATTCTAAAATTGACATATTACCGGTTTGTTTTGAATGGTGACATTTCAATATACTATTTTACTTATAAAATAAATAAATATATATACTCTGAGTATATTTCTAATTTTAAAATGTTAAAACTCAAGAGCTTTTTGAAATATTCGGCTCGAGTTCGGCTCGAATGAAAAAACCCAAGCTCGCAGACCCCTAATATGAGTATATATCGACTCTGCCAAGGTGAATGTCGATATTACTTTTTGTCTGAAGCGTAGATAAGCTATTGATCTGACTAATTAGTGATTCTGACGCAATTTGACGGCGATTTCGAGATATAGACACACATCAGGGTTGCCAATATTTAAACCGTTTTGATCTCAAGACACAAGAAACACAAAGAATTGCGAGTACCATTTGACACATCTTGTCATTATCCTGTTTGTGTGTGAAGGGTTAAGAAAAGACGCAAAAGTATCTGTTTCATTATTTTCAAAAAAATATTAAAATATATTTTTGTTTGGAACGCGGTATTAAGCAGAAATAAAAATAAATGTGTTCATGGTTAAAATTTATCAACATAAAATTGCATGGCTATAGTCTGATCATGCTAATAGGTGAAATTTTTGACTGACTGGTGAGCCACCATAAAATTTTTCAAGCCCTATCAGTGGACTCTGGTTAATACCGCACTTATAAAAATATGCCACCTATTCCTATCTTGAGTTCTATCCAGTCCATCTCATTACTGCCTATTATTTTCAGGTTGATTCTAACTATGAACTTTTGAGGAAGAGAGTTTTCTGGTGTGTCGACCAAAGAACACAAAAGGGATAAAAAGGGAATTTGTAAAGAATGATAGGAAAGTTATATAGGAACATGTGAAAGGAATAACATTAAGGACAAATACAGGAAATGGACATTGGATGAGAATATATAATATATCTCTCTATAAGGAAAACCTCTTTACCCCTTTTGAGGAGAGTGTGTAATATTTATTTGGAAGAAGGTACAAGAAAGATGAATAGAAAACATAATTGTAGACAAACCAATTATGGCTTTTACAATGAAAAGAAAAGCATAGTTCGCACTTGACATTGCTGCTAATGGACAAAGAGTTAATAGCTGCCTTTCGATAGTTACTCTCAAATACCCCAACCTAGGTTTCATTCTATCAGAGCGCATCAGGAGGTAGTGTGAAACACGCAATGCAAAGTGGGTTTGACATTTCTCCCTGACAAGTACTGATAGAACGTAACCTAGGTGGGGGGGGGATTGGGTGGTAGGGATCGATTTTCTTAAAGAGGTAGCCAATACCCTTTGTCCAGTGGCACCAATGTTAGGTGTGAATTATGTTCTTTTCATTGTAAAAACCATATTGTGTTTGTTCCCTTTTGTTTTCTATCATCCTTTCCTGTGCCGTCTTCCAAATTCATAATCCATTCATACATTCAGTCAAGTTTTAAATCACTAGTATGCGGCCTGGTTGTTGAGTTTGCCTTGTAATTATGTTGCTTCTGAACCACCAATAGGCAATATTATGCTTTAATACAATTTTCAATCAAAAGATTGATTTTTTGATAAGGATTTGAGTTTTAAATCCTCGGATTTCTAATATCTTTAGGGATTTGAGGGCTTGACAGTCCCATCCATACTTACAACTCCTAATTAACAATAAATAACTATAGTGTATGATGTATTTAAGACAGCCATACTGACCACCAAGAGTTTCTTAGCGTTGGTGAGGTCCTGGTTGTTGGCCGACAGCTGGAACTTCAATCTAGATACCTCCACCTCCAGGTCTTGCGTCTCTTTGGACGACTGGATACGGAGCTCCTTCAACATTCTGTTTTCCTGCTCCATCTCGGAGCATCGGGCTTTAAGGTCGTCCAATTGAGTTTGGAGCTCTGCCATTTGTTCGGTATCGTGCGACTGGGACTAAAAACACAAACCATCAGATGGTTGTGTTCGCCATACAAGCAATGGTCATTTATGTGCATTCTTAGAACTGCCACTATTTTCTAGGGGTGTTCCAAAAACTTTAAATATGAGTTACAATCAACTTCGATCATAGAGTAAAATCCTGGATTTAAATCATGAAGTTCACCAAAAAATATCTAAAGTTAAAAAAAAAAAAGTTTAAGTTTTTAAATTTTCTGTGGCTATTATTTTCACAAATAAGTGTTAGTGAAAAAAATCTTAACTAATTACATTACTTTTTGTGATAACATAATTTATTATTTTTTAAATGTTCGAACTTTATTTCAACTTCTGGAATTTCTCATATAATTCGATTCAACTTTGTTTTGAATCGAAAAAGTGGACTTCACATACTCCTATTTTCTTAATACAAAATTTCCTGTAATTTTTGGGGGTTTTAGTAGAAAAACAAATGTGCTGGTTCCTTCCCTAGTTTGTAAATCCCACACTTAATTGCTATACAAAACATGTCCAATGACCTTGGTTTGCGCCAGTCTACACTTCTTTAACTCCTTCTCATAGCCCTCCTCAAGACGCTTGAGTCGCCAATCAGCCAACTCCTCTTGCGCCTGACCCAGTCTCAAGTGACGGTCTCTACAAAAACACACCCACAGGGTACAATACAAAACTCTGTTACATTTTAACAGAATTTTATGATATACATATTTTATTCATTGAGATAACAAGAGTTTTATACCAAATTTTTTTTTAACATTAAATCCAAACAGAGAAAATGGCGCCAAACGGCCATATTAAATTAAACATTGCAAGGAGGGTAGAAGGGCAAGGCCTAAACACTTGCCAGAAAACTGCAGAACTCAAAGTTCACAACTAAAGCACAATAAAACATACAATTACGTAATTTTAATTTTAGGGGTACATCAGTGCCCTTCTTCAGCAGAAGAGAGCAAATCCCAAACCAAACTATGGCAGCATGGTCAAGGCCCTTCCAGCCTACTTTCAATGTTACCAATTATAATTTAGGAAATTAACCAGTTCAACATAAGTAATGTAAGCATTTTAATTCATCGTTCAAACCGAAATTTAATGACAAATTTTATATTGATATTTATTATTTTTCAAAATTTATTTTAAAAACAAAACATAGAGATTGATACATATGCTTTAATGTTAGTAAATAATTCACTAGGGAAGGTAAAAACTAAGAGGTTGGGTTACTTTTATTTTAGAAGCTTATCAACTACTTCATAGTTTATTTAAGGGGGGGGAGAATGTGTTTTTAACTTTAAGATTTATTGAGGGCTTTGCAAAGCACTGAAACATTGATTTGACTTAGAAACCAATATCAGATTCGACTTATCTTCGAAAAAACCATTAGAAAGTTTTACCAATAAAAATATGAACAGCTAAAATACTCAAATTACGGTCAACTCACGTAATTATGAGATGCTGTGTACATTTAAAATCAATAGGGATGGACAGGAATTACATTTTTATATCGGGTCGAGAAATGAGTCAACATATAGAGGTCGGGATGGGAACGGGAAATTATAAAAATGACACTGAGTGTGGTATCTCTTAGAGGGCCTGTCAAGAGCTGGCCCTGCTTATACCTCAGTTTTAGCTTATGTGGTGCTGACTGATAGTTCACAGCTGACTTCTTACAGTCAACAGTTAGGTATATACCTAAATTTTGACTGTCAGAAGTGACAACTGCTAAAGACATGTTTTTTGCAGATCATATAGTTCATACATAATTTGGTCTGGTAGCTTTTTAAAGCCATCAGAAGTCAGCTGTGAGCTGTCAGTCAGCACCACATAAGCTAAAACTGAGGTATAGCTTCTATATTCAAACAAAACACTGGAACGCTGTTAGAGTCCTCACCTGACATTTGGAGCATTTGACTTTAATAATGTTTAACGATAAATCGCTGGGTGCAGAGAATGGTGTTCCACTTTTCACGTTTTTTTCAAAATATATTATAGAATAAAAAGGGAGACAAAGTGTTATGTTGAAAAATGTCTGTTGATTTCTATTCCTCGTTTTAGTAGTAGTATCTTGGTAGTGTTGTGGTGGTGATTTTATTGTAGTTGTAATTACCGGTACTACAGATTATTAAATAAGCACTCATCAAAAGATATAAAAATCTGTCAAAAATCAATAGCAGAATAATTTTTAATTGTTTATAACTTGGACCCTAACTAAGAGAGAGCTGAACAAGGTCTCATTTTAAAGATCTCGAAAGGGGATTTATTATATGTAGCACAATAGGGTCACAAGCCATTACAGAATCTCAAACACACACACACACACACACGCACACACACACAAATTTCAAAAATTGTAATTTTTTTAATTAAGGAAAAATGTATTGTTTATATTACTTTTTTTTAACAAACACCCTCCCATCCCCCTTAGAACATGCATTGTGTGCAGTAGAAAAATATAACTTTACAAGTGAAAGCCAAGTAAAGCTACTCTTGACTTTTTTCATTATACCTTTTATATATTTAAACAATTAATTTATATACATATATATAATGAATGAATATATTATGATTAAGATTACTTGAATAAATATTTATACATAAGATACATTTTTTTACAATCTAATGTAAAACTAATATGTTACTTATCAATAAAATTTGGTTTATTTCTAATTCCACTGAAATTACACTTTGAAACTTTCAGGATTTATTTAAAAGAATCAGATAAACAAATATTTTTTCAGATTAAAAAAAAATCCTGCCTTTTAAAATTTTCAAAGAAAAACAAAAAATAATTGTGATTCCCTGGAAAATGTAATTGCTTGTAACTAACATATTCAGTTCAATATCTTTAAAATGAGACTTTGTTCAGCTCTCTATCTTATTTAAAGTCTAAGTTACGAGTAATACAACATTATTCCACTCATCATATTTTAACAAATTTTGATATCTTTTGACAGCTGTATCTCAATAACTGTACATGAAAAAGAAATTTTAAAAATGGTAATATTTTTTTCTGTGGATACTATCAGAATTCTGAGTTTGGTTAGGATTGGTGATGGTAAAGTTGTGAGCTTGGTTGATTTGACTTTGAATGACTCTTTAGAGGAAATGTCCCACATTTGCATGAGAGAGTGGTAAATTATTTAGGGAAAATCAACATAAGAATACCCGTCTGAGACTTGAACCCCGCCCCCGATCTCTCAGTTACCAGAAACCCAGCCAATGTGGCCACTGATACCACATGCAGGTTGGAACACTCACTCCCACTCCTGTTGCACCTGGGCCACCATCGCCGAGGCCTGATCCGCCATCTCGTTCCTCAAGTCTTGCTCCAAGGTGTGGTTCCGCTGACGTTCCTCACGAGCCCTTGCTTTGTAGTGCTCCACAAGGTTCATCAGTTGCTGAAACCAGACAATGTCTTCAATCAGGGTTGCCACTATTGTTTTCCACAAGGGATTCTCATTCTTTCAAACAGATTACTAGAATCAAGGGGAAAAGAAATAAAATTTTATTTTTCATCAAACTGACAAAACACACAAATTAGGGAACCGCGAGAAAGGCAATATGTCAATAAAATAATGATTAATATCACGGGCACAGACAAAATAAAAATTTTGCATTTTTTATACATATTTGTGCACCAAAATTAGGCACCCAAGGCGTGTGTCCTACTTCATTCGCAATCCTCTTGAATACAAGAATGATGTCTTAGACAAGACAGATATCAAATTAGTTAAAAAGAGTGTGCAAAGCTTCGAAACTTAGACTTGACCTCAAAACAAACATCAGCTTCTACTTCGCTTCGGAAAAAAATTCAAGCTTCGAAGATTCGTTAATACTCAATTTGTGTTTAATTACTGCCATTGTGAGCCGTTTTATACATACAAATTAATATTCATATGGCCAAAATCATAAGCAATTGAATTGCATGCTGTGATAGTATTACAAACAATTGTACAATAAAACATTGTTTTTGTGCAAAAAATTATATAAATAACCACAATATAATATTTTTTCAAGCTTAAAACATTTAACAATTTTTTTTTAGAACTGCAATAATATTTCATAAATTCGATTCAAGTTTGTTTTGAATTGAAAAAGTGGACTTTGCACAGCCCTATTTGGCAAACTTTCAGAATAAATTAATAACTTTAACAAATGACACAAAAAGATATAAACCAAATACCTCGATTTGAGCCGTGTGATAAGATCCTTGAGACGTTTGGCTGGTCTCGCTGTTATTGGCTAGTAATGCAAACATCAGAAAACATATGTCAGATTATTCAGTAACTATGGGATGCTAATAATAATGATTATCAACAGTTTCTAGCCACTTTTTTAAGTCTTATAATTCCTAACAGGTACAGGTAGATTTGAGTAGCACAAGATTGAGAATTCTTGAATTTACTTTGATACACAATTGACGCTGTAATATTATTAATTTAAATATAAGATTTTATAGAAACTCACTCGTTCGACTTTGTGAACATTTCTTGATATGGATTGAAAATCTTGATTCACGCATCGGTTTTCTCTTTCGTGGAGGAAGGAGAATCTAAATGAGAAAGAGCAGTTCATGTATTATAATAGAGGGTGGCTCAAAGAGTATATTTTTCTAAGAAAATCTTTTCACATGGATTATTCATAAATGGTAAAAGAGGTTTTGTACCATATAAATTATTATTGTAAAATTAAAGGCTTGGAAGACCACTTTATCAATTAAAAGCAAAAGCAAATCTGATATTGGGGGTTGGAAAAGTTTCAAAAAGTAGACTGGCTTTGAAACAAATGTAAATTTGCCCTTTGCTTTGAAAAAAAAAAAAATTCTCCCCTTAAACAATTATAAAGCTTGCCCAATCAAAATGTTGAGAGCTAAAATACTAAATTTATTAACCCCATTCATAGATGTTCTGAATATTGCAAATCAATATTCACATGGGAGGAAAAAAGTGTATTGATTGAAAGTTGTGATAGTAGCTTAGCGTAAATTATCATATTAAAACAAAATATTACAAATAATTGTGCAATAAAATAATCTCAAGTAATTTTAGTGCATTAGGTTATGTATAATTAACCACAGTAGGTTTTTTTCAACCATGAAACTAACAAAAATATTCAAACTTATATGTGGCTTCGAAATGAAAAAGTGAGATCTTCTTGAAGCCGAATTAAAGCCCAAATATTATTTGCTAATGGTTTTATTCTTTATAAAATATTATGTTGTTATTTATACATCTTTATGCACTAAAATTACTAGAAAAATGTTTTATTGCACAAATTTAAGTCATATTTTGATAAAGAGTTACTACCACAGCTTAAAATTAAATTACTTTAGATTTTTCCGTATGCATATTAATTTTAACAACTCAAAATGGCCAAAATTGTCCATAAATTGAGAATTTTAGCTGTCACTATCTTAATTGTCAAAGCTGGAATTTTTTTTCATAGCAAAATTGAGCAGATGTTTGTCCCAAAGCAAAGTCAAAATTACAAAGCTACACACATCTCTAATAGCGAGGGTTGAATAATGGAACAAAAATAATATGGAAGTGAATTAATTTACAAAAATCGGACCATTAAAACGCACCTCCATTGCCACCGCAGAAAACTTTAATACTGTGATGGTTTCATCGAAGATGTGCGGGTCGGGATTTATATTGACAATCATAGCCACGGATGAGTTCTTGCTTAGGAGAGGCTGCCGAAACAATTGCGTCAGTTTAGAGTCACGGAACGGGACCATACACTTATCTTTGGTCTTTTGATTGTGCCTGGCAACAGAAATAAAAGAAGTTCTCTTGTTAGTTTCTAGTATAAATAGAGCCATGTTGAATCAACTATTTAACAAATCTTAGATTTTTAATTTTATCAACGAGTCCTGAATTTAAAATTAGAGAAAAATTAGGAATGAGGAAATAGATTCATAGCAGTACTACAGAAAATAAAAATATTAAATAAATTGAAAAGAATTATTTAAACACACATTAAATTTTTCATAAAGGGAAAAATATAAATAATATTATATTAGTAGTACTTATTAGTAAATATTTGATTCTTTTCACTTAACATAATTTGAACCTATATAACTAGAGATACTATATATAACATTCGGGAAAAAATTCCTGAGTATTTAACAATTTCTTCATCACGTTGTTTAAAATCAGTACAAGTTTTGAACAACTATTTTAAAACTCTACTTGAACCCCTTTAAAAGTAGGACCACCCTCCTGACTAGTTAGATGCATAACTACAACTTAACTCTATTGAAACCAACAATCACCATGATTGCTTTTAAACACCTTCCCAGGACCAAGATAACTTGGAACCACTCACCTTAATTCGCATATTGAAACACCGTCTCCCCTTCAGGACCAAGATAACTTGGAACCACTCACCTGATCGCTTTTAAACACCTCCCAGGACCAAGATAACCATTGGCTAAACACAACTACAACCTTGATCTGCTTTTAAACACCTTCCCAGGACCAAGATAACTTGGAACCACTCACCTGATGCTTTTAAACACCGCCCCAGGACCAAGAGAGAGGTGTTGATGTTCTGAGACTCTTTCAGTCGCTCCCCTACGTTGTGCGTCTTCTTGGCTCTTTCAGTGCCTGCAAGGTCGCAGAACGAGAACCTGACGAGGATGAGGGACGAATACTCGATTATCAAATATCATTAAAAAGAGTAACAGGAGTGTATGAATATCAAAACCACAAACAAAAAATATGACAGACTAATTAACATTTTGTTCTTCCAATTTGTTAAATAATTCAATTATGCAATAATCCTTAAAAAAGTATTATTAGAAGCTTGACTTTAGATTAACTACTAAATATAGTTTTACAAAGCAAATAAACTAAGGGCTGTGCGAAACTTCAACTTGAATTCGAAACAAATATCAGATTCGACTTCGCTTCAAAAAATTCGGCTTCGAAAATTTAAATTATTAAGCTTTGCCAATAAAGTATATTGAAAGCTAAAATATTAAATTTCTGATCAAATAATCCTATTCTGATCTCATGTATATGTTACAAATTAATATTAATAAGGGAAAAAATCAGAATCGAATTGCATGTTGTGATAACTTGATTTATCAGAATAAAACTAAATGTTACAAACAATTGTGCAGTAAAACAATCTCAAGTAATTTTAGTGCATAAAGTTATCAAAACTACCATAATATAATATTTTTTTAGTTATAAAACTAACAAAAAAAATTCAATTGAAAATAATTGTATAATTGATTAGAGTTCACTTGGAATAAAAAATTGGACTTTCACACCCCTAAAATAAAGTATAAAAGGGTGAGTATAGTGACTTAAGTGCAATTAATGTTTGTAATGAAATATTTGTACATGCCCCAAAAAAATATTTTGCATAAAGTGTACTCTCCATTTACCCGAAGGGGGAACTTCAATCCTATCTATAAGCTACAGCATAGGAATAATTCAAGGTAGCTTATTAACTTACTGGATATAAGGGTACTAAACAATTTGAGTTTAAGAAAGTTGAATTAATTCTTATTAAAAGATTTAAAAACTAAACCATCATGAACTCAATTCTGCTCACATCAAAACAATTGGTGGGTTAAGGCCTCTAGGACTCACGTGTTTATCGTTGTAATGACAGGATCCTCCGTGTCCGCATGCCGAACCAATATAATGGAGAAAATACAATGTGACCGGCTGGAGACGCTGTTGAGCTCTGTCGAAGCGAATTGAAGATTGTTTTGACCAAACAACAGCACTTGGAATGCTTCATCTGCAGAGCTTACTTTTATCTGCCGAAGACCTGAGTAAAAAGGGAAATTACGTCTCACTACACACTTCATATTAACAAATAATGAAAAAACATAATTTTCCATTTGATTTATTACCTTTCATATAAGCACAATTTAAATGAAACTAGTCAAAAAATTATTTTGATGTGGCTTGTTAAGTCCAACGTGTGTTTTTTCTTAGATATGCTATATTCAGGAAAATACGATATCTAAACATCGATCTTGTGACTACACATTTTACATCACCTTTAATATAAGTATTTCCTTTAGGTCTCTGCCAAATTGAAGCGATCTCTTTTTTGGCCCATCTCTATGACGTCTGAGAACTTCCATGGGAGGCTCCAGAAGGTCGTACAGGTTTTCATTGTAAATCTCAGCAAACGAGACGAACACAGAGAAATTCATGTCGCATCTGTCCCATTTGATGAAGGTCGAGTCTTGCTCCTTGTGGAGATGATGTTGCATCTCCCGAAATGTGTTGGAGATGAACTCTGTGGCAAGAAACATACAAATGAACCCTGCGACCAATTCGTTTACTAAGATTAACCCCTTTGACTGATTTGTTTATTAAGATTGACAACACTTTAAATCCTCGACTTGTGCAGTTAATTCGACTTCTAGGGGTGTGCGAGTACTTGAAAATTCGAGTTTGAGTCTCAGTCGCTGCTTAACTCAGCAAAACTTGGAAAAAAAAATTATATATATGAGTACTTAAAAAAGGTTAGTCATTTTTTGTCAAAAATTCCTATTATGATTAATATGATTCAATTTAGAAATATTTTCATAGCAAATAGAGTGAAATATATGACTATAACTTTTTAACTAAAACTCGACTTAAAGTGAAAAATACTTACTCGCACACCCTTGGTTTTCACCCAGTTTAAAAACTGCACAAGTACAGCGGTGCCTAGATATGATATATGTTTGGTACTTCTATAGTTTAAAAGGATAATTAAAGATAAATGGGCTAGGCTTATGAAAAGAAGAGTGGGAAACAATTTTTGAAAAACCACCCTTAATACACCTGACCGAGATTCAAACCTTGATCTACCCATCATCAGCAGTCTAGTCTACTGCGAGAGTAGCGCCTTGGACCAAGCAGAACAAAAAAAATATTTTATTTACTGACCTTTAATACATAGATGCAACCTATGATTTGTCGAATTACAGTAATTTTATCTACCATACATTAGTTTATAATAATACAATCCTAAAGAGATTCACCTTCCATTTCTGAAGAGCGAGAACTTGTTTCTGTCAAAGAAGACTGTGTGTCGATCTGTCAACAAACAAGTGTACAACTCTTTTTATTAAGCTATAGTAATATCAGTGAAATGTAATAATATTACCAATTTTAAATGATAAGAAAATGAAAGTGTGGAGAGAATATGACGAACAAATAAACACTTACTGAATAATTTAGTCCAGAGCTATAGATATTTCAATTAGAACACAGTTTTATGTATTATTTTTTCCCATCAGAGCTTTAGATAAGGTTATGTGGTGTCAACAACTACCTGTATCTTGGATTTTACAATGTTTGACGTGCATTAACATCAACATAAAATTGCTCATTGCAGGTTATACTTATTTACAGTTCTACTTTCGCACTTAAAGTTAGAAAACAATCCACACTAACATTAAGGTATATTCTATCTCCCTGAAAATAATAGGATATCAGTGGTATGTGGATGACGACTTCAACCAGTATTCCGCAAACAGTTGCTGTGTGGCCAGGCTAGAACGTCACGCATTGCTGTTTAAATGAGAACACGAATAAAACTGCTATAAGAGGAAGCTGCTAATCATCCTCATTTCTTCCTTGTGCTTCTAAATTTTACAAAAAAAATTAGACAAAATCAAAAGTTTTTGGGTGAAGTTAAAGTTTACCCAAAACATGAATAAAACTGCTATAAGAGGCAGCCATTAGTCATCCTCTTTTTTACTCGTGCTTAAAAAATTACAAAAAAAATTAAACAAAATCAAAAGTTTTTGAGTTAAGTTATAGTTTACCCAAATTACCAATGGTTTGAACTAAATAGTTCCAAATGTTAAAGAAGCTGGCACAGAAATATAGCTTCAACCTTTAACCAATCAACGTTTGAAGTTATATCAGAGAAAAATTAGTCTAGTTTCCAAATTCTGATTTTTCGTTAAACTGTTGGACTTGGTTCTCTGCAGCCCCAGCGTATACCCAAAACAAAATGGTGTGCTGCAAGAAAATGAATTTGTTAAGTGTAAGTTGAACTTAAAATGTTTGCGGAACACTGACTTCAGTCAAGAGTTTTACTTTCACATAAGTCCTGACACTTTAAATACCAAATAGATATTTGAAATGAAAGAATATCCTGGAATTTTACTGTCAACGGAAATTTTGGCTAAAGGAAAAAGATAATATGAGTAAATATCAGATAGGCCTAACTTTATTAACATTTTGAGTTAATAATTGCATCAAAATGGACGGAATTTTTTTTTCCCCAAAAATATTTTCATAGAATTTGCAGTCTAGTAGTTAACTCACATCCTATTTTCAAATTAAACCAATCCAAAGTTTGTAACAATTTTAGTGCTCCAAAAGATTAACAATAAGAATGATGGAAGGTATCACTGCTGTAGTGAGTGCAAAAATTGTAAAATAAAACTCTAACCTAAGGTTAGATTTTATAAACAGTTAAGTTACTAGTACATTTAAAATGAGGATTATAAGAGTGGGGCTAAGTGTAGGAGGAAATGGCGACTCACCGATTCTGTGTCAAAGCTTTTACTAAGAATTTCCTGCTTGTATTTAAGCTCGACAAGTGCAGATGAGTTATCCAGCACCATCAGAGACGAGCCATTTATAAGTTTGAAATTGTTTTCAGTGTTCACTCTTCCCTTGATGCTGGCAAACAACAGATGCAAGGCTCTTGGGATGATACCAGGTTTGGTTACAGTGCCTGAAACACACACAATTCAATGTAATCTTGCTAAAAGCTAGAATCATTTGAGGATCCACTTTCACCTAATCCTGTGGTATTCGAGAGATTTGTAAAAAAGAAGTATCTTGAATAGAATTATGAAGACCTTGTTTAGATAAAACAATTTTAAGCAATTGCTTAGAGTAGGACTAGGACCCTCCAACACCTCAAATCATTTAAGGATATTCGAGATTCAAATTTCTTAAACAATTTTTTTTAATAGTCTCTTAGTGCTTCAAAACCATTTATAATTTTAAGATGAAATCAACAACTAGTCCTCAGACCAGTAATTTAACACTTAACTGAATGTTTTAATATTATCATTAATGGATTATTAGAAAGAATATTAACATTTAGTTACTATTTGTATTTTCTATTATTATAGTATATTTCTTCTTATTTTCATAATTTTTTCCAAGATTTGGATCCGAAGGTAAATTGGAGATTCAGATTCATAAAGTAGTGGCTTTGACCCAACTCTGGTTAAATGAATTTTAGAATTGTGTAGTTGGTGGGAAAACAAAATATAATTGTATTAATATAAAATTAATAATTTGCTAAAAAAAAGTTCTCTTTGTTGTTTATGACAGTTAGGGCTGGGCCACTAAGCTCTTTAGCAGATATTGCTGGTAACCAATGCCAATTTAGTTGTTATATGCGAGGCCAGTTATAAAAATATGAATAACTGAATATAATACCATTAAATGTAAAATTTCTCACTCTATTTAAACTGTAATTGCCACAAGAATTAAAAGAAAAACTAGAAAGAATTTACTAGACTTTTTTTTCTTAAATTAGATTATGTAAAAGAAAATTATACTGTAATCCTTGGGAAAGCATTGTTAAAAGTCACAGAAGTGAAAAATGGACCGTACGTTACTTATAGCCACAAAATGATGTAATTTTAATTTTTTTATAAATCCACAACAAATAATAGCATACTGGCCCACTTTTGATAGTGTTTAACTTTGTTACTTGAGGAAATTTTTATCTCTAATGTATTCTTCAACTATTTCATAATTTGAAATAAGCCTTAAGGTAAATGAAATTGAATGGTTTATTTTATTTAGAATGTTGGTTTTGCTGTTTATAATAAAATAAAAAATCTAACTTGACAAACAAATTATCTAAAATGTCACTCATATAGATGGGCCAGCTCAAAGTGGGGAGACTGAGGTTTTAATCCCGGTCAGGTCTATTGAAGGTGTTTTTTTTTCTAAGGACTTCCCACTTTCCTTCCAAGCAGATGTGGATAAATTACCTCTAAAATGCTTTGTACCTCATCCCTTGCCCATTAGAGTAATTATCATAAATGTGTATATAATGTAAGACAAAAAATATAATTAAATATCTCATTTGCCAGTGGCAACAGGCCTTAAAACAACTTTTTTGAATTCTATTTTAAAAATATTTTCACTTCAACTAAAACTGTACAGTTTTAAAGATTCGAGGATTCGACCCATCTAATTAAAACAAACGACCCGTGATCACCTTGAATGGTGTATGTTTTTCCGGCATTAGTGGTGCCGTAAGTGAAAAACAGCCCATCTTCTCCCCGTATGAAGTTTTTTATGGGCTCAAGGACACACTCTTCAAATATGTGCCTTTGATCAGCATCCGGAGCAAAAATTTTTGTAAACACAAACTTGTGTTGATATTTCTTGTGATGTTGATCATTCTTGTATGTGGCGGAGTCATCAGGTGCTTCCATCGTTAGTTGGTGATCATCCAATCCAACTATAAATGGACGCTGAAACCATGATAAATATTAGTAATCCTAACATTTAACATTGATAATTCTGAATTACTGTTGAACTTCACTTAACCAAAACAGTCTTTTCTTAATTTGTTTTAATTAATCGGTAGACAGGTGTAACAGAGGGACTCAATTTTACAGGCACAGAATTTAATTTGGGACACAAGGATATGAAATTACCTATTGGTCAGACTAAACGTCCATTTCCCTCGTTTTAACCCAAATAATACTTGGGAGATACAATATTTGGATCTATGTTTTCGCCATTTTAAGAGTATTCCCGCCAATAAAAACTAAACAAATTGATATGAAATTAAAACAATTTTATCCTACGGAACACAGTCTGTACCAAAGTTACTCACCTTAATGCCAGCCACCGGCCTGATTCTCAGATAAACTTTCACTACATCTTCCTTGGGGTCCTCCAATATGTCGTCAAACATTGGGAGAAGGTTCTTTTTGGTTGCCCCAAGAGGGATCTTGAAGGAAAACTCACTAATGCTCCCCTGGAGAGGGAACAGATATGATTGGTCCTCTGCCATGTTGAAAGATAAACTCGCCTATAAAGATTGATACAAATTATTTTTGTATAGTTACAGAACTTTTTGCTAGCTGAGAATGTTAAGCTTTTTAACACTTATGTAAACTTTAAAATACCACTTATGGATAAAAACGTTCTGAAAGATGGGAAGTGGGAGAAAGATAATATTTCCCCTGGATAAAAGGGGGAGGTATGGTAGATTCACCAGCCGAGTTTACTTGGATGAGAGCTCAAAAAGTTACCAGAAATACTCCCTAATGCATCCCACACCAGCATCTGACATTGTTTATTTTGGACAGCTCTAATGAAAACATATTACCACAAGTTAATTTAGGCCAATATTATTTATATTTATTTGAGGTCGAGCACAAAGCTTATTTATTGTTTTATTCCAATTACAATTTTTTTTATTCACAACACTTTCACAAAAGTTCTTACAAATATAAGTTTGCTTAAAAATGGTGACAGATGAATTTAAACCATGTGATTGATCATGACGCAAACAAGTTATTTACAATGGTGCAACCACGCAGTAGATAAACATATTTTATCCGGTTAAATATTTTGAAATAAAATAATAAAATAAATTATTATATATAGGCCTATACAAGGACAATTATTTTCTATTTTCCAAGTAAATACGATGCCCGTATTAAAAGGTTTTAATGTATACTATAATACACATTATCAAAAACATTCCAAAACTAAGAATAAGTAGGCCCATAATTTTAATTGTTTAAAATATTGTTTCGAATTGGATAAAAAAAATTATTAAAAAAAACTTAAATAAGTTGGTGTGATAAAACTTAAGTAGATGCGTTATTTTAAATTTTAAATATAACGTGTAATTAAAAAACTCATCATTTATAACAAAACCATTATCTTTTACAAGTGTTGGAAACCCCAAGCTTGCCATTCAGGTAAAAAGCTATTGTGTACAGAATTTAGGTGGTAGAGTTTAAAAAAAAATAGAATAGGATACATTTTTATATGAAAGGCCAAGGCGAGACTAGCCCTAAGGGAAGTGGGTGCCGGTACCCAATTCATAGGGATGTACGAAGGCCTCTTTAGATATGAAGTCAATATGAAAATAAAGTTGCTGCCATATAACACTTATTTTAATTTTTAAATTGTTCACTAATACATCTCAGTAAATAAAAAAGTTTAGAGGAAAAAACAAAGTAGGGTAATTTGAAATAAAAATATTGTTAGACTGTATCTTTCCATGGAATAAATACTACAAATTAGTTTGTTAACTTTGATTAATTTTACTAAATAGAACCAATAATTTGTATACAATAAGACTTGTTTCCTATTTTTTCTAATAGCTATACCTCAGTTTTAGCTTCTGTGGTGCTGACTGACAGCTCACAGCTGACGCTTGAAAAGCTACCAACCAAATATGTACCTACGCTGAACCATATGATCTGCAAAACATGTGTTTAGCAGCTGTCACTTCTGACAGTCAAAATTTAGGTATATACCTAAATGTTGACTGTAAGAAGTCACTGTGAACTGTCATCACACCAAAAGCCATGGCTAATGTAATATCCTCAATTTTAGTTCTGTGGTGCTGACTGACAGCTCACGCTTTGAAAAGCTACCAACCAAATTATGTACCCTACGCCGAACCATATGATCTGCAAAAAACATGTCTTTAGCAGTTGTCACTTCTGACAGTCAAAATTTAGGTATATATCTAACTGTTGACTGTCAGAAGTCAGCTGTGAACTGTCAGTCAGCACCAAAGAAGCTAAAACTGAGGTATACATTAAGATCATTTCATTAAGTTTCTTAGTTAATTATTTTAACATCCAATTTAATTTTCTTATATAGTACACAAGTGTGATCTGCAATATTAAAGAGGATTACCCTCTTTGGTGGCCCGTGGTCTAACAAGATACTTTCCCAGTATACTAGACAGCCGATGACAAGAGATATAACAAGGTTCGATTCTCGGTCAGGTGTACCGAGCGTAGGTTTTTTTTCAAAATGGTTTTCCACTATCTTTGCATACAAATGCAGGTACACTTCCTCCAAATATGATCTTCCTAATACCATAAACCATTAGCGTGGTTTGTACATAGTCGTATAAACCAAACTGGTAGTAAGATATTAAAGATTTAACATGTAAAGATGATTATGTAAAAATTACATGTCAAACATTCCTAAAAAGATAAAGAGTGCACAGTGTAACATGAGTTAACCAAAACACTGATAATTTTATCTAAAAGATAAGAGGTTAATAACCTTTGAATGTAGCTGAAAATTTCATTTCTCTTTTGGGAGAATTTTCAAGCTAAAAATTGACAGCTCTGCTGATAGAAAAAAAAACACTAATGAGGAAATTGATTGTTTAGAAAGAGATGATAAGTGTTCATAGAGCAATATTAGAGCAGAAGAGCCTATATTTTGAGAGTGACCCCTTCAAGTCTCAATTACACCCTGTGAATTACTAGCTAACCTGGCTAGTAAAGTTGAAGGCCAAAGGGTCCTCTTCCCCCTACACTCTTAATGAAGAAACAACCTAAGTCCCAGGATGAGTCGGTAAATATATAAAGGGAAATTAGAATAATGTGGTTAAGAGAATGGATAGCCTATCAAAACAATGAAAGAGTTGAAATATGAAGACCCTGTAGCCTCTAGGAATATTTTGAGAATCAACAGCGACCAGTTCCAATGGACTGATACAGAAACAAGACACAAAAAATTTAAACAACTACTGAGCGACTAGGGTAGCTGAGATCCAACACAACACAACTCTACAACACTACCATACAACCAGTATATTTAATGTACGTTATCAAAGATCACTTACTCTACGAGCTCTATTTCTAGCAGACGAATATAACAATTGCCTGTAAAACACCGCATCGACGGGGTGTCAAGGGTAACTTGCTTTCACCTTGGACTCATGGGCGGGTGAGGGGTGCATTAGCACACTTCACTATTCGGACGGATTACACTTGATCGCTAATGCAACTAACAAGTGAACGTCAAGGGTCGACGGCGCGTGAAGTAAACTATTCTGATACAGCCCATGTTACCACTGAAGCGGGTGTCACAAAAGGTGCCATCTCATTATACTGACTAGATTATCTGCTTAGCTATAAAAAAAACTACCTATCCTCTTGTTACACCTAGCGCTTACCTACCTCATTAAATTTATATGGCACTTGGTAATAAAACGGATAACGTTTCAGCTTTGATTACAATCATTCCTTAATCTATTCAGAATATAAAACTTTTGCCTACCGTTTATGATTCAATTCTTGATATAAAAATATTAAGTCACATTTAAGCAAGAACACTAAGCATGATCAAAATAAAAAAAAGGAAATTAATTTGTAAATTGTAAAAGTACGCGACTATAACTATTACATTATAATACTATTTTAAGCACAGAAAAAGTTCAAAATATTATGGATCAGAGCCGGTAACCGTTCCTTTATACAAAATTTGAAAAATCATGTTAGCCAACTGTTTGATATTAAACTTATTTTTATGTAATAATTAAAAAACTCTGATGGTTTATTTATTTCATAGGCATTATTATGATGCATACAAAATATAGTTTTTATACATTTCCATAATATGAATTTTTAATTATCAGATTATGATTAACATCTACGAATAATCTCTCCCGATAATGATTAAAATTACAAATACAAAATTTCTCTAACTGAACTTTAAATAACAAGTAACCACTAAATTTAATTGGTTTCTACGGCTACACATATGCACTGTTTCCAAAAACTAAGAAAAACACTAAATTTACAAGTAACCCTATACACAATTAAGTTATAAGTTTTATTTAATAGGTCATTATCACGTTTAGCTAACTAACTGTAATCTTAAACTTCAAATTAATAATGTATTACTTAAAATAAAATATGGAAAAATTATCTGTAAAAATATTCACAGTTTCAAACAATCTGATGATTCTCTCTCATGCTTGAATTGTATATATTTTTAATATTATGTGACTAAATATAATGTTTCATAATCATTTATTCTAATCGTTGTTACCTTTCGTTTTTACATCACTTTTGTTCTTTAGTTTTAACCATAGATGTACTTTTATATGCTATTTGTATAACCTTTTATTAATGTTTTATTTCATTGTAATATCCCACCTTTGTATTTATTTTTTTTTTATAGTTTCCATCATCGAAATTTAAACTCTTAGAAACTGTGTTAAATAAATAAAAAAACTCATCCTGACACCCAATGAAAATAGAGCAACATAAAAACCATTTAATTCAAAGAGTCACAAACTTTAATGATGGATAGGAAGTTAAATTAATAGATATATCTCAGTTCCAACATGCTTAGCTGTGACGAAGGAGTTCATGGTTTGGATCCTGGCTTGGTTTACTTGAGGCAGTTTTTCTCAAACATTCGCTTTCCAATCATTCTTAGAGGGGAGTGCAGCTGCAGCGCTTAAAATTAACTTTCCCCACTCTTTTCTTATATTTATGAAAGGTTATTATATAGACCGGCCTGCTGATAGTGACGAGATCAGGGTTTGAATCCTGATTGGCTCTACTGAATGTGGTTTTTCCTGGATGGTTTCCCACTCTTCCACACAAATGTGGGTAAATTACCTCTAAAATTCTTCCTTTCTCTCCACTACCCCATTAATGTAACTATCATATATATGTATAACCTGAACAGATAGTAAGACATAGGGATAAAAAAAACTGTAATCCAAATGAGCCCTTAAAGAGAAGTTTTTTTTATAGGACCTAGGTTTCTTCATATTTTTTGAGTTAAGGACCCTCAAAATATATTTCACATGAATATTTTTCTTTTCTAGACATGATTAGAAAGATTGACCTGAAGAATCTGCAGCACCGCCACAAAGCAATCCTCCGAGACATTCACGCCACATCCTGCCACAAGACTGAGCTATTATACAAGCTACGACTGATAGCCAATGACGCCTCGGTCCTGGGTGCTACCCTCTCTCATATGATATTGAGCGTTGTAAAGCACAGGATGAAGGACGATGGCGAAGAGACTGAAAAACCCACCCCTGAGGTGGGGGACAAGCCACCGCCACCCCTTTGGAAGGCAGGAGTAAGAATTTTATTTTGATGTTATGTGATATGTGTTTTCGAACATTCACGTGACTTATCGATGGACAGAGCAGTTAATACTTAAAATCTCCGAGTTTGTTGGTCGCATGGTCAGACAGGCATGTCCAATCCACGCCTCGTGAGATACTTGCCCCCCCCCCCCCCAGTATGTTTTCCATGTGGTCATCAAAGCTCAGATTGAAATACTTGAAAATTACATAAATAAACAATAAATTAGGCTCTTTTAGGTGAAATGAATGTTCGCTAACTTCCATGTAGTTTCCAGAATTGTAAGTATGTTTGGTCTACATGTGTAATGTGTTTATAGATGGACGTTTGGGAGAGTTCATGGGTATGTATGTATGTGTTTGCTAACTATATTTGGGCACTAGGTATTATAACTCTCATGTGTTGGCCCCGGCCAAATTCCCAAGAATTTATGCGGCCCTCATTCGGGGGAAAGTTTGGACATGCCTATTCCAAGGTGTCAATCTCCCAATAGATTAGATTGCCTGTGATGAGGTTGAAGTTCGGATCTTCGCCAGATGCACTGATGGTGGGTTTCTTAACCCTTAATTCACTCTAAACTATCTCCTTCATTATTACACCTTAAATTAATATTTAGCACCGCGTCTTACTACCCATTCGGGTTATACGCTTAAGTACTAATTACGCTAAAGGATTAGGAATTGGGAGGGTTGAATTTTAGAGGAAGTGAACCAGCATTTGCGTGGAGGGAGAGTGGAAAACCATTTAAGAAAAACCCCCCCCAGTTCACCTGACCGAGATTCGAACCTCGATCTCCCCGTCCTCGGTGGTCGAGCTCAACACGACTAGCGCGTTAGCCAACTACGCCACCGAGGCGGGTTACACCTTAAATTAAACCACCAACAACTTTGGTGTTAAACAAAACACTATGAATAAATATAACACAATTTCTACCCCATCTATTTTATGTGCAGTGTTTCAATGGGTTAAGAATTGTCTGAAATCTTTCATTTGAAATAAAGATGGGGGGAACTAAATTTGTTATACCTTATCAAATAAGTGTGAATTAAAAAAAAAGTCCCATATATATAGGCTTATTTGGTAGCATCAACGACATAGTGATTTCTGTTTCTTAAGTGGTTTTTTTCAGTCAATTAACATGTTTGTCTTACTAACGTCTAAATGCAACCACTTATAATATAAAGCTTAGATTAATACCTATCCTGTTTGCATACATTCTAAGACTGTTCAAAATGTCCTAGCTAGGATTCAAAAAATCTACAAGAACTTTTAAAGGCTTCAAGGGCCGAAAGATAGTGCTTTTTCAGAAGTACTTTACAAGCTTTATATTAAAATAAATGATAACGTTACTAAAATATAAATATAAATATTTTATAATCTGACATTGGATATAAGTATAATATAACATTCTTTATGAAATAAGAGTTGATTTTTTTTCCTCCCAAACTATCATAAGAAAATGACTACAGAAAAATTTAATCTCTCTTATCTTTAATCATGCAATTCAAAGCTTTGTTGTTTTTTTTAAATTTAGTGTAAGCAAATTTGAATAATTAGTTTACTCATAACTGTCATCATTCCTAATCTTTATCTTTGGTCAATTTTCTTCACTCTTTTCTAAACAAATGATCTAAAGACATTTTTAAAAAGGCAATTTATTATCTACTATCATATATTTTACAATATTGATACAATTTTCAATAAATGACGTTTAATAGGAGACTCTTGCTATTCCATCCGATGTCCGGACCAAAAAGGTTGTTTATATTGAATTTCTTCCAGGAACAGGCCAGAAACTTATTCTGTCTCGTAGCGAGTGTGTTGAACGCCTTCCTCGCTAGATATCGGGGCCAAACTCTCCATCGGGATCACGTCGAAACACATTTCTTGAAGAACCTCCTACAGATTGTCAATTGTTTAAGCAAAACTGAGGAAGCCTTTGACATCGTCACGAACGACCATGTGATAGTGACAGTCATTGTGGACCTGGTTAGATTAACTGCCAAGTTGAAGGCCACAGACGAGAACTCCATAGCCATCAAGAAGTGAGTGGTTCAAAACAATAATCACACTGACAGTAGCTACAGTTCGATTTTCAAATGAAGGACCTTACCTGATAGTAGACATGTTGCTAGATCTACTTTCATTTATTCATACATCAAGTCATGTATCTAAATCGTACCCACATTTACATGGAGGGAGACGGGAGGGGACCACTCAGGACACATGACCGAGATCAAAATGCAATCTGCCCATCATTGGCAGTCTAGTCTATCGTACGAGTGACGCCTTGGACCATGCAGCCACCGAAGAAGGTAATACTTGTGTTGATTGCTTGATTGATAATAAATTTGAGTTATTATACATGCTACCCGCCTCGGTGGCGTAGTTGGCTAACGCGACTGGCGCGTTGAGTCAGACCACTGAGGACGGGGAGATCGAGGTTCGAATCTCGGTCGGGTGAACTGGGGGTGGTTTTTCCTAAATGGTTTTCCACTCTCCCTCTACGCAAATGCGGGTTCACTTCCTCTAAATTCAACCTTCCCATTTCCTACTCCATTAGTGTAATTAGTACTTAAGCGTATAACCCGAACGGGTAGTAAAATTAAATTAATAAAATTAAATAAAATTATACATGCTTCTATTTGAACCTTTTAACCATCTTATCTAATAGGACGAATTAAAGAAGTGGATTTTAAAAACATGTATTCCATCATTAACCTTAAAAAAGACGAATAAATAAAACGATTGTCTCCTCATTTTTTAGGTAAAAGTTTTTTAAAACATATTCTAGGTGCAGTCGTGGCAATAGTCATTTAGGTTTTTGCTTCAGATGATGATGATGACCAACCAATCACCTCTGATAGTCTTTGGTTCATTTATCATTGAGGTCAAAAATTTAATTTTAAAGCATTGTGGAAGAAGACAATTTTCAGATTTCTCTCTATTTTGTGTTCCTAGATTCAAGATGACTCTTTTATTGTAATAAGCCGTTAAAAAATACATTGTTGCCCTCATATCTGCTGAGTCAATATTCGCGGTTTACCCCTGCCCAATTCAATTTACTTTTAACTAAAGAAAAACAGTTTTATGGTTAAACCACGTCCAAGCTAGAACCAGTTGTACTATTAGCATCATAAAAGCGCCTGCTATGGGCATTGTGCTATTATATCACCAGCGTCATCTTCATTATCATAATTATCAGTGATCATCTCAACAAGAAAAATGAAAAATAGTAAGTACAAAGTACACATTATTATGTACTTTATATAATGTTGGTAATGTCTTACTGTGAATAATTTATCAACTAAACTCTACCATATTTATGAATGTTACATGAATATCAGGTTATATAATAGTTCGGTACTATCCGCAGTTTCACCTAAGCCGGTAGATCTAGGAACAGATTACCTGCGGATATGGGGCCATTACTGTACATGCATACCTAATCACGCCATTCCCTTGTGGGGTAGAAACTGCAAGAAACTGCATGCAGCTCAAAAAACAACTCTGCTTTTAATTCATCCTCATAACTTTCTCTAAGTCATCAATTTCACAATAGACTGGATTGACAATGACGTGGCAATCAGGGTTTGAATCCCAGTCTGGTGTAATGAGGGTGATTTATACTAAATGGTTTTCCACTATCCCTCCATCTGAATGTGGTTACACTTCTTCTAATATTAAACCTTCCTCCTCTCTAATACATCACTGTTATTAGTACATAATGTAGGTTTAACTCTAATATAAGACACGGCGCTATGTTTTTTTTTTGTTCCATAGAGCCATGCTGGAGTCTTTTGTGAATGTAATTGGTGATCATGAGGAGTTGACCATTTTACAAAACAAATCTGTCCTGTATCCGGCCTTATTCGAGATCTTGGAAAACGCTTCGGAATCGAAAGAAGTGCGCAAGTTGGCCATTAAACTATTAGATAAACTGACTCTTTCAATACCGAATCCAAATTTCATCACCGTCATTGATCAAGAGGTAACTTAGGCATATATATATATATATAAATATATATATATATTTAACAGGACTTTTACACACCTTGTTTATTAATTTACTTGGGAGCTATTAATAAAAAGTAGATATGTAAAATCAAAATTTAGCTATGTTAATTAAAGTTAAGCTTAGTTAATAACACTACACGTTGTAGTATGACACTGAAATATGTTGTGAGATATGCATGGTTAACATTGTGTTAGAATAATTTTATTTAAGTAAAGGTTATAAGAAAATTTTATTGATAATTACCAAACATATTGGTGTGATCTACTATCTGTTTGTGGTTGTTGGATAGGTTACATTTAAGTGTCACAAAATAATACAAAATAGTATGTAATATATTATATATTCGCATCGGAGGTCCTTTTCCTGTGTTTGTCCTTTATGTTATACCTTTTACATGTTCCTATCTATGTGTCCTATCATTCTTTACAATTTTCCATTTTCTCCCTTTTGTGTTTTTTTTTTTTTTTTCCTCTTTTAGGATGTTGCGTTGCGTGTTTCAAACTCCCCCCGATGAGTGCCGATAGAATGAAACCTAGGTTGGGTAATTGGGACGTAATGATTGATTCTTTTCAAGAGGCAGTAATTAATAACCTGTTGGACCAAAGGCAGCGATGTAAACTGTGAACTTTGTTCTTTTCATTTTAAAAGCCATATTGTGTTTGTCCCCTTTTATGTGTTTCTATCCACCTTTCCTGTACTTTCTTACAAATATAATACAATACAGTACCTTTAAAAGCGAAGAGAGGTTTCCCTTGAAGATGTAATTTAACGTCAAGGAATGCTATGTTCAAGAATTATAAAAAATATCCGGTGGATATCTATAAACAGAACTATGGGTAAATTATAGAGATTTGACGCTTGAGTCCCATGATATTCGAGAGATTCGTAAAAATCTTGAAAAAGTATCTCAGATACAATTATAAAGAACTTAGCCTGATACAAAAAATTCCAAGCAATGTTTAAAAGAAATTATATAACGGTAAGAAAATAATTTTTAAAAAGTATAAAATTGCATTTAAAAAAAAATTGTTCTCTTTGTTGTTTATGATGTAATATACATAACAAACAAATTGGCATTTGTCATTGGCACCAAGACTTAAAACAAGTTCTTTTTAACTCAATTATAATATTCCCTTTAAGGGCGTTACCTATCTGTGACATCACTGCAGGTCAAGATAGGATTTCCCATGTTAGTGAATTTACGTTTTACTCGGTGAGTTTTAAAGATTCAACGTTGAAACAAAAACCATATATTCTTAAATAATTCTAAAAGTGGTCCTAGAGTGTCACAAAATTATTATTTTTGTCTTAAAGTAGGTTTTTTTTTAATCCTCCACAATGTAGGCTATTGGGTTTAGTCACGAAAATGTCCTTTAGGAATCTTCCTGCCAGGATGTAGATTAAAAAGGTTTGTGGTAACATATGTCTATATTTAATAGGAAACAATAAAAAGGTAAAATTAAAAAGCAAATCAATGTTTTCACGGTGCAAATATTAAAGTGACTGTGTAAATTCGTCATAGGAAGAGGGGAAGGGTTATCAGCACATAGACAAGAGCCCTCTCTGGCTGAACTTATCATTTTCTTCCCTCTCCTATTTCGTAAATTGGTTTCTAAGTGTGACTGCTTAGGTGTGTCAAGTTAAGATGCAACCCACTTCGCAAAATAGCTTCAAAATTTCAACGTAGGCAAAGTTTTTAACTGAAATTGTGCATTCTTCAATAATTCATATTTGGGTTCAAGATTCAAAAGAAAATTAAAGATTCGGATTCGAACTCAAAGAATATAAAATTCAACCAATCTTAAGTAAATTATCAAATTATTACTTGGTAAGGTTAAACCATGCAGAGGTACTATGTTTATTTAAATCCTCTGATGAAGTACCAGATACAAATGAATTGCTACTCGGTTAGTTTGTCGAGTACACGCTCTCGACAACGTCAGACACACCAAGTCACCTCTCGTCGGCCGGTCCATAATATTACCTGTGTTCTCTCAGGTACCAGCTGAGAAGTGGGAGGAGCTGTGTGAGAGGAAAAGGCAGGGCGCTGAGGCACTGGAAGCTGCGAAGGAAGAGGAGGAGGAGATGATCAACGTGGCCGAGGCAGTGGTGGCACGTCTTGAGGAGTTCAGGGAGGCGGCGCAACAGGAGGAGGAAGTAGAAGAAGCTGCGGAGGAGGACTAGATACAAGAGCTGGAATAGGGTGAATATTAATTTGTTGACAAAATACTATATGCATTATTATTCTAATGAGGTAGGGATGAGGAATAAAGCATACGAGAGGTAATCTACCCCCATTTGTATGGAAGGAGAGTGAGAAACCATTTAAGGAAAACCACCCTCAGTAGACTCAACCGGGATTCAAACCTCAATCTCCCTGTCATCAGCAAGCAGGTCTAACACGAAAGTGACACCTTAGACAATTCGATCACTGAAGTGTGTGTCTTGTTAAATTTGTCCTATAATTATGTTAGAACTTAACCATCAAAGAGCAGCATTAGAGCTCAATAACAAATTCATCATCATCATAATACACACTTTCCTGCCACTGGCAGTGTCTGTTGCAAATATAAGCATCTTCATTTACTCCTCCCTCCACTTTTCTTCCTCCTCGCTGGCTCAATCCTCTCCTCTCTGCACTCCCTTCCCCCTGGCCTCCTGCCCGCCACCACAGTTTTTCTCTCTCTCGCACACACGCACACACATACATACACGCACACACAACATACACACACACAAACACAACATCCACACACACACACACACACACACCTGTTCATCCTTCTTTCTTCTAGCCTATTCAGAAATTTCATTTCATGTGCCTGTATCCTGCTTCTATCATTTTCCTTCATTACCAAGTAAACAAATTCCAATTCAAAATTTGTAGAAGAAAAAATTAAATCTTGAATATCCTTAAAGATTTGCAGATCCCATCCTATTCAAATATGTAATGTAATCACCATTTGTGGTGCTACATCATTTAAAGGCTCAGTGTATGTAGGGTGAATAGAGAGAGAGAAAGATAGAGAAAGAAAGAGAAAGATAGAGAGAGAAAGATAATTTAATTTGCTCGTGTTATTTTCTTTACCAGTTTTAAAAATGCCTCCAAAATTTATCTTAAAAACCCATTTTGTGTGCACATGTTACTACCAATATGGAATTATGTCTTATGATGATAGAATTTGAAGTAAATGTACCCATATTTGTGTGTAAGGAGAGTAATAGCGTAACTTATCTTATTTATGGTGTATAAATGATTAGATTCCGTTAAATAAAAAGTTGGATTTCGGTAATAAAAGTTGGTAAAATAAAGGGTTTTTCATATAAAAATGATAACAAAAATTCTAAGGATTGAAAAATTACTGCTAAATTTTCAAATACTTTTGCCATAATAGTCAGATCAAACAGTTCTTTTTAACCAAGAGTGTTTGGTATTAATATTATTAGATGTTATGTCTTACGACAGGTCCATCACTTTTGTCAGTGAACTTAGACCGCGAATGCACCCTGTCCTCTGCCGCCTCCTCCAGTTCCCAGTGGTGGTGGTGGTGGTGGTGATAATAATAAAAAAAAATCTGAATCCTCCTTCCTTCTTAGGTGGATGGAAATAATTTTTCTAGGTTGGAAACCTTTTGATTTTTATAGTAATATTAATAATAAAATTATTAGTGCATCTAGTACTATTTTTTTTCTGGCAATTTTATGCAAAGAACAATGTCGTCTTCTTCTAGGTAAAAAATATGTATAGTTTGGATATTGTTAATTCTTATTAAAACCAACATAATTGACCATTATTCATATTTAAAAAGCCAAGTAATTGATTTCATTTATGTATAGACCTAATACATTCCAAAAATCTGTCTTGAACTTTTAAAATATTCTTATATTAGTTTTAATGTGCTAAATAAAAGTTCGGAGGGACACATCTTGTGATATTTTGGTATCCCTGGTAATAAAACATGGAAAATTAACCGGATCAGCATTCATACCTTCCTGTCATTGATAACCCGGTTCATTGGTAGAAAAAAACCTTGGAACATGTGATCAATAATAGATAGCTAACAATAGTTATTTGAATGGTTACCATTTTCTCAATAATTGTTAGTTGAGCTATTGTTTCTATGGATTCCTCTTGGAAATTATTAACATTATGATTTAATAATATTTTCAAACTCTTTGTCAAATTAACTTGCAAGATTAAAACAAATTCATTACAGAGTAAAGGTATGTTATGTATAAGTTATATTAAATATAATTACATAAAATTAACTAATATGTATTATGATCTATGAAATTATTTACAAAAATATATCTTGAATTTTAAAAAGAAAATTACATAGCCTCTAGTGTAAAAATACCACAAGGGAGACCAAGAAATATATGGGAAGAGCAGATAACGACTGTGTGAAGGAGAGGAGAATAATGGAAGCAAATAAAGGAGGAAGAATGGGGGAAGTAAATAGGAAGATGGAGGCATTTTACTAAACTGACGGTGACCTGGTGGTCTAGGGGTAAGGTGTCAGACTTCTGTGCTCGGGGTCCAGGGTTCAATCCTCGGTCCCGGCACGGATTTATCTGAATGCCGAACCCTTCCTTCACCTCTGACAAGATGTGTATTAATCACAACTTGTGAATGTGAGGAATGCCAGGCCTCCACCGTGGTTCGGATTCCACGTTAAACTGTAGGTCCTCCATTTCATCTCACAATCACCCTACCATTACACATTAGCGTAAGTGCGTATAACCCGAACGGGTAGTAAGACGCGGTGCTAATAATAATAATAATACTTAACTGACCCAGCCTAAACATTTGATTATGAAGACACAACATAACTATAGTCATAATATTTTTATTTTTTTTAGCACCATGTCTCGCTACTCGTTCTGATAATTCACTTATGTACTAATAACGCTGATGGTTTTAGGGATTAGAAAGGTTATATTCATAGGAAGTGTATACATATTTGTGTGGAGGAAGAGTGGAAAACCATTTTGGAAAAACCACCCTCAGTATACCTGGCTGAGATTAGAACCTCGGTCTCCCAGTTACCGGCAGTGTAGTCTACTGCAAGAGTAGCCGGTTAGACTACGCTGCCATCGAAGTGGGTGTCATAGTTTTTATTTAATTAAAAAATAACTGAATTTAAACATTATAAATTAGAAAAAATATAAAATATATCTAGTTGGATTAAATTACAAACTCCCCACATAGGTGGTTGAATGGTCTAAGGCATCACTTTCACAAAATACTGGACTACACTGATTATAGGTAGATCGGGTTTGAATCTCAAATGGGTGGGATATGAGTGTTTTTTTTCCCCTAAATGGTTTTCCACTCTCCCTCCACCCAAATGTGTATATCCCCGCATCCTTCTTTAAAAATATCACAGCACCCCTGCTTGATCTTGCAGCAATCCTGTTGTCTGTGACACACCGGTTGAAAATACCTGCTCTAATGCCTTTATAGAACACTTAAGACCCCCTGTGAATTAATTGTACAGATTATCGGTGAGTTGTCCTTGCCATGGGAGATCTACAGGAACAAATTGTCAAGAAGAAGGAGGAGGTGGAGGCTCTCAAGGTGCAGAAAGCCACCTTGACCGACCAACTAAACAAGCAGTTTGCGTTTGCTGACAAGATGGGAGCAGTACTAGGAGAGTACCTCATGGAAGCTACCAAGGATTCTGCCCTGGCCATTGTTATGGCTTCAGATGTGAGTGTCCTACAAGACACGCTACTTCCTTAAAGTAAAAAAGTTAGGTGGAGACTTTTTATTTGAATGTTATTATTTTTGTTGTTGTTGCTAATGTGTTATGGATGAGGAAGGTTGAATTCATAGGAAGTGTACCCAAATTTGTGTGGAGGTAGATTATAAAATAATTTAGGGAAAAACACCATCACACATGCTGCCAGGATTCCAAACCCATTCACTCTGTTATTGGCAGTCTAGTCTCTAGCGAGAGTGACTCCTTAGACCATTTGACCACCGAAGTGAGAGCCTCTTGAAGAAAGTCAAGCGTTACATCTCAATCCTTCAACCAGGGCTGTGAAGTCAGAGTAGGAAGGAATAAATTTTGGGTTGAGTCGGGGTCGGCTTCAAAATAAAAACTTATAACAATGTTTTACACTTTTTATACTATTTTTATCATTTAGGACCATAATTTGGATTGAAAAATGTATTTAAATATAATTCACAATAGGAAAGAAGCTTCCCTGTGAAGTAATCTGTATTGGAGCATTTTACTGCATTCAATTTATTACTAATTAATATAATTTAGCCATTTATGAAGGCGTTGGAGTCAGACAGTATATAAATAGGTGAGTCTCAGTCGAAGGCTTGTCGTATCAACGCCACAGCCCTGCCTTCAAACTAGGTTTAATTATATCAAAACCTGTCTGGAGAGAGAGAGAGTGAAACACGTAATGCCACTTCCTAAAAGAGGTTATATAAACTATATTTGAAAGTAAAACATTTGTTTATTGCGCCTTTGCTGTATATTGCTAAAAATAAGTTTTTAAAATCTTAATCAAAGGGAAGATGTTGGAAGGAATAGAGGAAATCACACCAACATTTTTCTATGAAAGAAAATAATCCTTCTCTGAAGGTCAGGATTGAACCAAAGACCCATGAGTTGGGCACTGTAAGTGTGTGGCCATTCTTGTAGCCTAAGCTGCCCGTGTTCGAGGAAGAGGTACATAGCATACTGAGACGGATTAATCAGGAGAAGATGAAGAGGCGCAACTTGGAGGAAGGCCGCTATATCGTGTCCCTGGCAGGGACCCTCGCCAACTTGGCCAAGGTGCCCCAAGGGCGCGACCAGCTCAAGTCCGAGGGCTTCGGCAAGGCTCGGGAGGAGCTCATCAAGTCTCTCTCGGTGGTGGTCATGGATGAAGGCGAAAAGGCGTATGTACATTATTATTATTTGATAGCTATTGATAATATCTATCACAAGTGATAACTGCAGATCACATGACTTGATGTATGAATATGTGAATGTAGATCTAGTTATTTTTACTATCTTTCTTCCTGTGAAAATTGGACTGTACCAGGGGCTTATTAAGGGAAATATTATGTTATTAGTTATTACTGGTATGTAAGGCTGTGCTGTCAGTTTTGTGAATTTTTTACAAGGGGAAACCCATATTTCACCAATGATAAATATTTCGGCCATGCTGGGAATCAAACCCATTGCCCTTAACTCAATAGGAAGACACGCTATCAACTGAAGGTGTCAAACTCTTTAGAAAAACAAATAGACATGAGCTGTTTACCTATTTAAATGATTTAGTGTTAAAACAAGGAATGTGTCCTACACTTTATGTAGGCCTTTGGTGGTTTGCTCCTATCATGTGCTTGTGACAAGTTTTAGGATGCAGCGACTTTCCTGGAACAGCTCAGGAGCATTGATTATATTTAGGAGTATGCAAAGTCCACTTTATCAATTCAAACCAAAATCGAATCGATTAATATGAGATGTTCCCGCAGCTGAATTGAAGTTTGAATATATTTTTTTAAATGTTTCATTTTGGATAAAAAAAATTATACATTGCATAACTATATACATTTAGGTAGGTATTAAATATCATTTACAAAATGTTTCGTCTTAAAATGATAAATAAAGCTATTATCACAAAATGTAATTTAGTTATTTTAGGTTTTTTTTTATGCAAACACTAATCTATGATGGAAATAACAGCAGAAAATAAAAAAATAAAAATAAATTAAATGTATGTTTTGACTTTAAATATATTTTTGGCGAAGCTTCGTAATTGCCGTATTTTATACTTTTGAATCTAAGTCAAATAAAAGGTTTTTGTTTGAACAGGTTCGGAGTGGTCGTGAAGCTGAAGATCTTGGAGACACTCACGTATTTATGCCAAGATGCTCAAGCTCGCACTGAACTGCAGGGGCAACCAGAGCTCCATGCGGGGATAAAGATGTGTCTGGAAGGTAATGACGGCGATAATATGAAGATACAATCACTGCAACTCCTCGAGGCCATCAGCTCCGAGGTAGATCGGCAAGAGACACTCGTTTCCATCGTCACTAACGTGAGTCACTATGAGTAGAGTTGGGTCAAAACCATTTGTTCTTGAATACAAATTTTCATTTTGATTAAAAAATCAAGGATAGTAATGTATATAGAAAAATTACAGTTAAATTCCAGATTCATAAATTTTAAATATTTACCTTTGGTCACAATTTGACTGTCATCACAACCACATATTTTACTTATGGTGCATTTACCGGCAATTTTAACTCCTTGATGTATTTTGACGAGCAGGGCTTATCATAATATAGTACGCCACACAGATACTTTGACGAGCAGGCTCACATTGTGTTCTTGCTTATACTTCTAAGATGGCAGGAGCTGTATAGATAAACTTGGCAGTTTATTTAACTTATATTTCAAACAAACTTTTTTTTTGTTTTTTCCTTTCATGAATTGCAGGTGTTACTGCCATTGATGGAAGGAGTGTTATAAATATAACTTGGCAGTTTTATTTCTTATTTTTCTAACTCTCCCCGCCCCCCCCCCCCAACCACCACCATAAATTGTAGATTTTACTTCCATAGCGGCAGGAGAGGTTATGAATAGAACTTGCACTTTCATTTCTTATATTTCAACCAAAACTTTCACTGTAGGTTTTTTTTACGAAGAGGTGTTACTCACTTAATAGTACAGTCAAGCTATGAAATGGCGTCAACTAGTAAACAGAAAGTTTCTCAGCCTAGAAAATGGCTGACGAAGAAATGACACAGATACTTTGTGATTCTGACAATAAAACGATTTAGTAATTTTTAGTGATATTGATGTAGATTTTTCTGATGATTATGATAGTGAAAGTGTAGAACTGAAGGTGTCAGCAATAATAACATAGATAGGCCTTCTGAAGGTGTGACAGCTCCTTTGACAGTAGTGATTCAGACACTCAAACAAATGTAAATACAGGTGAAAAACAAAAGCATATATATGACAATCGAGGCTGGGCATGGTCTTCTGGTGATAATATCTGCTTATTTATCCATTTATCGGTAAGTGTGGTATTCCAGATACTATCGTTGCAAATCTAAGTGATTCAGTTAAATAAACTTGTGCGTACAGTATTTTGACATGAATTTAAATGGTAATTCTGGTGTAAAACATAGCAGGTTAAATGGTAAGTCAAGGGGTTAAGCAAAGAATAATGTACATATAGTTTGGATATCGTTAATTCTCGTTAAAACCAACATAATTGACCATTATTCACATATAAAATACAAAGTACTAAGTTTCACGAAATGATCCAATTTTGTTTTATTTCTCATGTGTAAAATAACATTAAAAATATTTTTATATTCATTTTAATTAAAAGTTCATAAACTTCATGTCGGGCAAGTAAATGAAGTTTGCCGTGTGCAGTTCTTTTGGTCTGTATGTATATTGGTATTTGAATAGCCAATGTTTTAAATATTTGGATAAGGAAAAATAAATAATCATGGTCAAATTAAGATGGAAAACACTTGGTGTAGGAAGATAACCATGATATAAATTCGAGATTACAAGTTTATTGAAAAAAAATATAGCTTTAATTTAAGATGTATAGTTTTTTTTCCAAATATTTTTAATATCAAATGCAACATTAACAATGAAGGATGTAGATGGGCAGGACACACACGCGCACACACAAAATTGTTGACGATATTTATTTTGTAAAAGAGTCTGGTCAATGATTAAGCTTTACAAACCATTTAAATAAACTGTTGGTAAAGAAAGAAACAGTTCATCTTAAGGAAAGTGATTTGGTATATAGTGATTGGCTAAATATTTTCTTTTTAATACACTGGCAAACTTAGTTAACTAAATAAAGTTAAGAACATGAAGTTAGTTGTGAAATAAACCTTTTAAGTACTCGAAATAAATAATCTTTCGTAGAAAGCCTCCTCCTAGAATGAACCACAAAACCTTTAGGTCATGCTTCCCAATGATTGAACTAAAGTGTGTTTGTAGTTATTTAAAACTTAGTGAAATCTGTTATTACTAACATATTTAACAATCACTCTTTGAACCAACTAATTATATGAGCACATAAATTACAAATTTTCAAATACTTCTACCATCTGATTTAAGAATAGATGTCAGACCTCCCCTAAACCAGGTCTAGTGGTCACAGTTTCTGACTACTGATCCATATATCTCAGGTTCGGTCAAAGCGGTGGGTCTGTAACTGGGTCAAACTCAGCCTCGTGAATAAAGAAGTAGCAGCTATGGTCTATAAAACTAAATTAATGGCTTGAAAGTGTTATGTGCTGACCACATGACACCCTCTACCCACAAATATTGACACTACCACCACTAACAGCGGCGGCTCTGTCGGTGTAGCTCATTTTCGAGAGCCTCACTCATTTTTTTGTTTTTGTTTTAAATGAAGCTCTTCCCATTAGTTTAGCGTATCAGCCTTATATTGAAGTAAAATTATTTAATACAATATCACTATAATAGCTATGATTAGGCAAGGGAATGAAAGAAATTTTAAAAAAAAACAGTATTGAAAAATTGTTTTATCTTAAGTTTTCCAAGTACATTTGAACCAATAGTTTGAGAATGATCAAAAAGAATGAAATGCCATGTTTCTAGGTGCCGAAAGATTATGTTAAAAACCTGGCGGAAACCGGGGCAAGGCGAAGTGAAAGCGGCCGCAGAAGCCGTCATGAATAAGTTTGAAGATCAAGGGGCCAAGTTAGGCATCAGCATTTAGTCTTCAAATCAATATTGTCTCTTATATACACAAGCACAGAAGCAGACATATTCATTTTACAAAATTAGTAAAGCAATCTTGAACTAAAATATTTTAACTTTATACAAATTTATAATATTTTGAGACTATTTTTTGTTTATTCTTACAAGACCTTTAAAAAAAAAAGCTCAAATATATTTCCTTTTTTAACTTCTTGTAACCCCTAAGAGAAAGAAATTGCCAAAATAAAAATCTATATTGATAAATGTTGACATTTCATGATCACCTAGACCCATAAAAGTGGCTTATCGATGCTGATTAATGTGTTTGTCAATTAGTTTAGAGGAAAAACCATCTTACCAATTCAGATGAAATTGGTAACTAGTGTATTTATAAGTGGGGGTGGGTGGATCACAAACACCCGAGAAAAAAGTTTGGAATTTATTAATTCCCATGGGTCAGACAGGATTGACCCCTCCTTCCTAAATGAGCAAGAAGTATATGCAGTAAACCACATATATAATAAATAATTGTAAAATAATATAAATTAGCTCTAAATATATACAATTAATGGTAAATTCAAGTGTGCAGGAAAAATGGGGATCGGCTACCAAGTTAAGTATTACTGTACTCACCTTTCTCTTAGTGGAATCAAGTTCACAAACTTTAAGGGGCCATACATGTATTATGTAACGCTTGAGGAGGAGTTCATTGTAGTGTTACGCTGCTGGGAGGGGTGTAGGCTAGTGTAACGTAACAAAGTTTTAGTTTATAAAACAAATACCTTTGTTGAATCTATCCAATTACAATTCAATGAAATAGGCAGGCTACTAAAAAGTGTTGCATTCAGTTTTTAATTAGTAGTTCATTTATTTGCAGGAGTATTAAAACTGTTTTTCATATTCAATTACAAAGATGCAATCAATCATATGACACTGTTACGCCCTTTCATGTTGATGGTATTAATAAAACTACGATCGACAGATTGCAGGCAGCATTTTACCGCTGTTTGGGGTTCAAGTGACCGAATACATAATAAGTAAATAATTGTTTGACTAGAAAATGCATCCTTTATTTAAAATCCTATTTATTTTTAACTTATTCATGAAAATAACTAGTCTGCTTGAGAGAAAAATAAAATAAAAAATAACATGAGGAAAAGATTGTGTTTTTATAGTTGAAACTGGAAGCGTTACACAACTTGGGGGGGGGGGGGTGAGTAAAAAAAGGCCTAAACTTGTGTTAATAATACATGTAAGGCCCCTAAGGGCACAGACATTTGGCAATGTTAAAAAAGCTTATGATACAGAATTCAAGAATCATGCTTGTATGATGATTGATAAAGAATAGATCAACATAACACCAAACGTATAAAAGATGTATTTCTTTGAAAATGTTTTATATACAAAGAACTTCAATTATTCTCGGTTATGATTGAGGGATATGACGTAAATAATCATATGTGGAGGAGAGGAGGAGGAATGGGAGGAAAGAGCTGTGGTTTTACAGTTTTTTTTTACATAATATTTCTTAGTAGAAACATATAGTTAAATTTTCTTCACACGGAGATATCAGAGTTGAATAATAATTGTGAAGGGTGTCCAAGGATTTAATGACAACTTTTTATCTTCTTTCAAAAAATTTCTCGTCTAGTGCCGCTATGCTCATGACAGATATTCAACAACTGTTGATATCACCATGTGAAGAAAATTAAACTCTTTGTACTGGAGCAATATTTGATTTATTTTGACTAAAATATGTTCTGATGTAAAAACCGTTAACTTTTCTCGCGTCTCCTTCACTCCCACCTTTAAGGAGGAATAGTGTGAAAGGAATGGACAAAGAGGCAGGCATTTATAAACTGACTTGTGGATTTAATAGCCAAGCTATTATGTTTGTTAACTATCGGTTATAGCCGCACCTAAATATATTTTTTAAATTGAAAAATAACACATGGACACAGGAATCAATGATTCCTGGATAGCTCAGTGGCATCGCATTGGCACACTAAGCCAAAGGTTCTGGGTTTGATTCCCGTGCCCAGGTGTCATTTTTAAATTTAAAGAATAGAAACTGACTCAGCCACAGGATGGAAACAGTGTTGTTGATGATGAATCATATTTGAAGATTCCAAACTTATAATCAGTAATGAAACCATGTTTGATTAATACTTCATATTACAATAGTTAATATATCTCTTAAGGAAAACCTCTTTTCGACTTCCCTAAGGCATCCTGTATATGTATTTGGAAGAAAGTACAGGAAAGATGGATAGAAACATATAAAAGGAACAAACACGATATGGGCTTTTACAATGAAAAGAACAACACATTTCACACTTTACATTGCTGCCAATGGACAGAGTTAAAGGCAGCCATTACCTCTTGATCCAGTGGCAGCAATGCAAAGGCCATATTGTGTTTGTCCCCTTTTATATGTTTTATGGCTATGCGAAGTCAACTTTTTCAATTCAAAGCGAATTTAAATTGAATATATGAAATATCCTTGAGGTCGAATTAAGTTTAAATATTTGTAAGTTGTTTTATGCTTTAAAAAATATTGTAATTTATATAAATTTATGGCCTGAAATTACTTGAAAGTGTTTGATTGCACAGTTTTTTGTAATATTTAATTTTATTCTTATAGATCAAGTCACTACCACAACTAAGAATTCAATTACTTTAGATTTTTCTTATGCATATTAGAATCTAAAAGCTCAAAATGGCAAGAACTAACCATAAATTGAGTATTTTAGCTGTGAATACTTTAATTACAGAGCTTTGAAATTGTCAGAAGCCGTAATTTTTTTTCAAAGCAAAGTCAAAGCTGATATTTTTTCCGAAGCCAAGTCGAAGTTTCACAATACCTCTAAATTATGTTTTCTATCCACCTTACCTGTACTTTCTTCCTAATACATTATTACAATATTTGTAAAACATAAAGTAAAATTCAAATTAGGTACACTTTATTTACCTTGACAGATTACATATGACCCTATCTTTAAGCTATACCAAAGTGGAATAAAACAAGGTAAATTGTCACATTTCAGGGTAAACAAGTGTACGTACAAGGTAAACACATTCTGAAGCTAACGCCGTTTTATTGTGTTTAATATGCTTGGCAAAATTATTTCTCGTGGGAGGAATGAGATCGTATCTCTCATTCGAACCACCAGAGGCCAGAAGTTTCTTCGCCACTTCCCAAAGACACACTTTCTTGGAGACAATTAAATGGCGAGCTTCATTTTTGCCAATACTCGTTGTCTTCAAGCCGTACTTGTAGGCAATTCTGTAACAAATTATGTTACAATTCAAACAAACTGAAGATTACGTTTCTATACTCGTTCTACAATATTTTCAAATATGGGTCCGCCAAACAAGGTGATATTGGGCTCTTTTTCCTGTCAATTCTCAATAATTTATAATGGTTTAGCCCAGAGCTTCATTTACTTAAATACCCATCCCCACCCGTTTAACAACCCCCAATGAGTTCCCAGATGATCTACCGAACCCCTCCGAGTGCCGTGGATTACACAACAAAGAGAATAAGATGGAAAGAAAGTAAGCAACTAGTTAGATGATTGATGCCAATACTGCAAATAAATTTGGCGCTCGTGGCATGTGCCTCACCTGCCTCACGTTAATTAAGCCAGTGGTCAAGACACTTTGAAAATTATATGTCGTAAAAAGCACACTAAATAGACAATATACCAAAATCCATTCCAATTAAGATTTTTTTTAGCACTGCGTCTTACTACTCATTTGGAATATACTCTTATGTACTAATTACGCTGATAGGTTAAAGATGAGAAAGGTTGAATTTAGAGGAAGTGTATCTGCATTTGCATGGAGAGTGGTAAACACCTTAGAAAAAAACTGCTGTCACTACACCTGACCGGGATCAGACCACGATCTATCAGTCATTGGCAGTCAAGTCTATCACGAGAGTAGCGCCTTAGACCATGCGGCCACCGAAGCGGATAATTAAATTAAGTGCCTGGAAAATAAAAAAAAAGCAAATAAAAACTAACAGGTGCATAATTTTCCTTTCTTCTTTTGAAAATTCCGAGCTAAGCACAAGGTCGTATTCGCTATCTTCATCGCAGTATTGTTTGATCAGTTCATTTGCCTGTTTCCTGAACAGGATGGTGCTGCCTTCGCCGCTCATTCCCAGCCCAGCCCTCTTCACCAGCTCCTGTGGAAACACACAGACAAGTTCACACAAATCTTTGAATGCCAAGAAGAGAGGTTCAAACAAAAACAACTTCTATAAAGTGGCTTTTTTATTTTATTTCTTTAGATTTTTTTTGGTCATGTTAACATTAATTAACATAAAAAAATAACAAAAAAGTAAAATACAAATTTTTATTGGCAAAGCTTTGTCACTGCCAAATCTGAAATTTTATTTATTTACTCATTTTTTGGCATGACTTATTGAATCCTTAGGGATATATGAAATACAAGGATTCAAGAAAATTTTGGATTCGAGACTCAAATCCTTCAAAAAAATCAATTTGTTCATGTGAAATTTGTTTTAGAGCTCTAACACTGCTCATATTATGTGGCTCAGAACCAATTATAATTAAAGAATGAACTTAACAACCAGGCCCCAGAGCTGTAATTTAAAATTTAAGTGACTATATGAATGTTATAACAAATGGATTATTAGAAAGAATGTTAACATTTAGTTACGTTTGTATTTTGTATTATTTTGTTATATTTATATTTCTTCTTATGTTTATAAATTTTTCCAAGACTCGGATTTGAGATTCAAAGGTAAATTGGAGCTTTGGATTCATAAAATAGTGGATTCGGCCCTATTCTACTTATTTTACCTATATTTTATTTAACTAAGTTTTACCTCCTTTATTTTAGCTATGGCTATTTGACCATATTGTTTAAATAAATAGGTAGGACTAAATAACAAATATTCACACAGATCTTAAAACCTAAAATAAATACTCATGTGCTATGTACCTGATTAACAGTAATGGGTTCCTCGATGCCTTGACTTTTGATACCCAATCCTCCACCACTCCACCCCATACTGCGCAACAACTTGCTACCTATGTTGTCATCCGATAGCGGAACATCCAAACCATTTCCGTTGTCACTGTTCTTTTTGTCAAGGCTTGACATAGACTTGTCAACTGTTGTGTGTGCCAAGAATTTATTTTTAATCTGAAAGAATTTAATGGAATAATTCAGGGTTAATTTAGTTCATATAATGAGGATGTTGGATAAAAGAGGAAGCAAGGCTGAGATGGTATGGGCATGTATTGATGATGTTGGAGTACATGAGATAGTGGAGGAAGCAAGATTGAAATGGTATGGGAATGTTGGAGTATGTGAGATAGTAGAGGAAGTAAGATTGAGATGGTATGGGAATGTAATGAGGATGTTGGAGTACATGAGATAGTGGAGGAAGTAAGATTGAAATGGTATGGGAATGTTGGAGTATGTGAGATAGTAGAGGAAGTAAGATTGAAATGGTATGGGAATGTAATGAGGATGTTGGAGTACATGAGATAGTGGAGGAAGCAAGATTGAGATGGTATGGGCATGTATTGAGGATGTTGGAGTACATGAGATAGTAGAGGAAGCAAGATTGAAATGGTATGGGAATGTTGGAGTATGTGAGATAGTAGAGGAAGTAAGATTGAAATGGTATGGTCATGTAATGAAGATGTTGGAGTACATGAGATAGTGGAGGAAGCAAGATTGAGATGGTATGGGCATGTATTGAGGATGTTGGAGTACATGAGATAGTGGAGGAAGTAAGATTGAAATGGTATGGGCATGTATTGAGGATGTTGGAGTACATGAGATAGTAGAGGAAGTAAGATTGAAATGGTATGGTCATGTAATGAAGATGTTGGAGTACATGAGATAGTAGAGGAAGCAAGACTGAGATGGTATGGTCATGTAATGAGGATGTTGGAGTACATTAGATAATGGAAGCAAGACTGAGATGTTATGGGCATGTAATGAGAATAGTGGAGTACATGAGATAAAAGAGGAAGCAAGGTTGAGATGGTATGGGAATGTTGGAGTATGTGAGATAGTAGAGGAAGCAAGACTGAGATGACATGGGAATGTAATGAGGATGTTGGAGTACATGAGATAGTAGAGGAAGCAAGACTGAGATGGTATGGTCATGTAATGAGGATGTTGGAGTACATTAGATAATGGAAGCAAGACTGAGATGTTATGGGCATGTAATGAGAATAGTGGAGTACATGAGATAAAAGAGGAAGCAAGGTTGAGATGGTATGGGCATGTAATGAGAATAGTGGAGTACATGAGATAAAAGAGGAAGCAATACTGAGATGGTTTGGGCATGTAATGAGAATAGTGGAGTACATGAGATAAAAGAGGAAGCAAGGTTGAGATGGTATGGGAATGTTGGAGTATGTGAGATAGTAGAGGAAGCAAGACTGAGATGACATGGGAATGTAATGAGGATGTTGGAGTACATGAGATAGTAGAGGAAGCAAGACTGAGATGGTATGGTCATGTAATGAGGATGTTGGAGTACATTAGATAATGGAAGCAAGACTGAGATGTTATGGGCATGTAATGAGAATAGTGGAGTACATGAGATAAAAGAGGAAGCAAGGTTGAGATGGTATGGGCATGTAATGAGAATAGTGGAGTACATGAGATAAAAGAGGAAGCAAGGTTGAGATGGTATGGGAATGTTGGAGTATGTGAGATAGTAGAGGAAGCAATACTGAGATGGTTTGGGCACGTATGTAATGATGATGGAGATGAAGTATGTAGGAAAAAGACTGTAAGAATGAGATAGAAGGAGAAGATAACAAAGTGTGTAAGTGAGAGAAGCAGTTAAAGGAAGACGATGGAGGCATTTTACTAAACTGGAGCAGCCACAAGCTGAAAACAGTTGGTAATGATGATGATAGTTTTGTGAATGCTATGGTACAGTTTATGAACCACTTTGCTAATAATCATCATGGTATGTTTTGAGTGGATATTTCATATTATAATACAATGTAATATACACCCAAATTTTCCTAGGAATGGATATTTTTGACAGCTAGAAAAGTTACTAAATCTACTTTCACATATTCATATGTCATTCCATGTTATCTACAGCTGTCACTTTTGATAGATATTATAAATACCTATAAATGCAGACATGCAAAATTCACATTTGCGATAATGCGAATTTTTACACGCATTCTATTGTTTTCATGCAAATAACACGAATTTTAAGTTTTTTCCTAAATAAACACAATTTCTTTATAGTTTGGCAAATATCACATCATGCAATATAGTTTACACTTGCGATAGCGCTATGCCAAGGCTGCCGTTTACACGGATAGTATCCGTTTTTGCTTAATTTAAAGGTATAAAACGGATCACATGATATATGAGTATTTTCCCGAATTCAGGCTTTTTTTTAGGTTAACATTGAAAATCCCGCATTTTCTAAAGGCTGCTCCATATTTGCATTCTTAAAAAAATCAAGATATAGTTTAAATAATATCTTAATCTTTCAAGGAAAAAATCTCAATTTCATCCAATATTTATCCAAATTTTTTACAGTTCTAAATTAAATTTCAAGAAAATAATTTGACAATGATCTTAAAATAATTTCCATTTAAAAATCAAACCATTTTTTTTTTAATATATAATAATTTTCGCACAAATTATTGAAACTCTAAAACATAGGTTTTGTCTATGGAACAAATTAGACTAGAGTGTAGAATGAGATATGTTGAATCTTTAAAAGATATTTGAGATACTTACCTTCATCGTGAAGCAGTGTCGCCTGAGTATCTCCAGTGCTTTGGCCGCTGCACTTTCCTTTGCCTCTTTTTGAGTCCAACTGGATGCAGTCGACAACAACTTTTTCCCCACATAGATTTCACAAACCCTACAAACACAACACAAACATTCTATCTACGGTAGGAGAGGTGGTAATGACATCTAGCCAAAGTTGCACCCCCTTTGGTGGCCTCGTGGTCTAACGCACTACTCTCGCAAAAGACTAGACTGCCGATGATGGGGAGACCAAGGTTCAAATCTCACTCAGGTGTACTGAGGTTGGTTTTTCCAAAATAGTTTTCCAATCTCCCTCCATGCAAATGTGGGTACCCTTTCTCTAAATATAACCTTCCTAATGTCTTTAACTAATAGCGTAGTTAGTACATGAGTATGTAACCCCAAAAGGTAACAAGACGCGTTTGACAGACTGTTTTGTAACCAGGATTTTTATTTAATACCTGACCAAGCTTATAGAATGCAATTTTAGCAAAACCTTGAGTTTCTGAATACAAAGCAACAGAAACTTGATCTATCAGAGAAAGTGAGTGCCGCAAGGAATTACTTCGAGCCTCCAACTATGTTATAATTTCAAGCAATTTAGAGACGCAGTCATGGATATACTGGATCTTTTTCTCGGTGCCATCTTCAGAACACACATATATGCACACTAGTTCCATTTTATTTTACACCCAATTAATTGAAGAGATTAATTAATTAGTAACCAGATGATGATAGTACAGGGACAAGTAATAATTTAATATGACAGTTACGAGTTAAATATGAATTTTTATCTTAAATGTTATTATTATTATTTAGCACCGCGTCTTACTACCCGTTCGGGTTATACGCTTAAGTACTAATTACGCTAATGGATTAGGAATTGGGAAGGTTGAATAGAGGAAGTGAACCCGCATTTGCTTGGAGGGAGAGTGGAAAACCATTTAGGAAAAACCACCCCCAGTTCACCCGACCGAGATTCGAACCTCGATCTCCCCGTCCTCGGCAGTCGGGCTCAACACGACTAGCGCGTTAGCAAACTACGCCACTGAGGCGGGTTTTTATCTTAAAAATATGAGAAAAAATGTGCATTTTTAACTTCAAAAATTAAAAATATGCGAAATAATTTCCCCCCAAAATTTGCATTTATATGCACTATCAAATACCAGCCAAATGGTCTATTAAGGTGTGACTTACAAAGTATATAATTTCCACATACTTTTATATATGTGAAAAAGAAAATCCGGGCTCTAGTTATAAGTAATGAATTATAAGACATAATCTTAACATTTACTTACCATTTTTATTTTATTCTATTATATTTATATTCACTCTCATGTTCATAATTTTTTTGCAAGTTTCAGATTCGAAGGTAAATTGGAGCTTAGGATTCGAAAAATAGTGGATTCAACCCAACTCTAGAAAGAAGCCATCCTGAAGTATTAGTAGGGTAGAAGACATTTGTCTCTCCATTTATTTTGTGTGGGAAGCAGAAATAAAACTAAGAGAGAAGTTTATTTGATTTCTATCAAGGTCTAACCTAATTATTCTTTCAGGTTGGCTATCACTTACATTACACTACTTCACGACGCTTTCGCTGCAAGTTAATAATTAAGTACCTTATATGCCCGAATATAGTACTGCCTCGCAAAAAATAAGACCCTAGTATTCTGAAGGTGTTCTACATGAAAAATAAATGGTCTCAAATAATATAACACAAGGTAAAAACTTAACAAATATGACATAGCTTTATTGGGCCTTGTGACAATGAGTTTATTATTAGACACGCATGAAGCAATAGTTCCTGCGCTCGCACTGTTTTCTTGCTTTATTTTTTACCTTGAGTTTATTATTATACCTGCATGCACGCTGATTACTGCTGACCAGTCAGTAAAATTACAGTATCTCTGCTACAAAATAGATCTCTGTAGGAATCTGACAGGTTTTTTTTATCCATGAAAAATGTTAGATTGCACATATAATTCAAGTAAAGTTTTTGAAAGAACATTTTTAGAATAAAAACCTTGCACTATATTCGGGCCAATAGGTTATTTTTTTAATCCATTGTTAACATACTTTTTAGCTCCGTTGCCATGCTTAATATGGAACTTGTTTTTGATGTGGCACATCGCCATGGATCTCTGAATAATTTGTGATGGTAAGTCGCCGTCATTGGCATTCTCCATAAGCAACAGTTTGCCGAACGGCCCTTCCTCAAGAGTAGTTCCAAAAGTAGTTCCAGGCTGTGTTTCCATAGGTTGGTTTATGATGAATGTTCGTACGCCACCGTACCGCTCCGAGTTCGTTAGACGACGATGCTGCTTTGAGCTCTGCGCAGTAACATGTTGGTCTGAGCTCTGTGCACCATTATGTTTCTCTGAGCTCTGTACGCCAACATGCTGCTTTGAGCTACATGCGCCACCATGCTGCTCTGAATTTCGTGCGCCACCATGCCGCTCTGAGTTTCGTGCATCACTATACCACTCTGAACTTTGTGCTTCATCTTGCTGCTTTGAGCTAGCCTGGTTGAATCCAACAGTATGGATAGATGGACCAAATATCACCTGAAGGGAGTAAAACGAAATTTTCTGAGTTAAGATTTAATAAAATCGTCCCCACTTAATTTCTGAGGCTAAGTAAATAAGTTACAAGTGTAAGTATCTACCTATCTCATATTGTAATAAACTAAAACAAATTTACTATAAATAAGTTCAACAACTTAGCTCAATTTGTCTGTCCGCCAAGATAAGAATCCTGGGTAGGGGTGTGCTAAGGCCACTTTATCTTCGAAGGCAAACTCGAAGCTAATATATGAAACAGTCTCGAAGACGAATTGATGTTCAAATAATTTTTTTTAGTTATTTTATGTTTGAAAAAATAACAAATTGTGCTTATTTATATAAATTTATCCACTAAAAGTACTTGGAAAATATTTTATTGAACAATTGTTGGTCATATTTTGTCAAGTTATCACAAATAATTATTCAACAAATTCAGATTTTTTTTCCCCATATGAATAACAATTACCGTAAAGTGGGGCTACTTTGACACTGAAGTAAAAAAGATTTAAAATGCGACTATTTCCATAACTTAGCAGTGAATGCCTTATATTTACCATCGTTAGATGCAGAATTTCATTAGCTTTCAGAATATACATTTAGATATATGATATTATTAATGGTTTAGTAACAGGATTTTTTTCTCCGTTGTCAAAAAACTGCTAAAAAAATTTTAGGCCCAAAATTTTATGTGCCCAGGTCATACCACAACATATATCGTAATTTTAAGTGTTAAATCTTGTAGCCTGGTTTATTAGCATTATTTTGGTATATTGGATACCTTTTTAACTAATGTGAAAATAAAGAATTTTACCAAAAGTTTACAAAGTGGTAGTTTTTTCGCAAAAGTGGGACTACTATGAATATGCACTTTATTTGGGAAAAAAATGTATTTTTGTGGAAGATATTGTTATTTTGTTCTTTTCTCTGTTGCAGAAATGAGCAGTGAAGTGTAAAAGCAGAGTTTAAAAAATATTAGTACTGTTTCACTGTGTGTTTTAGTGTATTTGAACATGGTGCGCAAATATAAGCGTAAACTCGGTGCCCGGCACTATAACGATATCAATGAATAACATGCAGTAATTCTTGTTAAAAGACAGTAATCCCTAGTGGTTCATTTGAAGAACATTATTGAGTAGCCTACCTTTAGTTTTCATGAGTGTTTATTCTGTTAAAACGGCTCACTCTAACGAGTCCAAAAATGTAGGCATTTTCTCTGATCGAGTGAATATTTTGTGTATCACTTAGATTTGCAGATATTCTTTTCAATGTAATACAGCTCTTTTACTACTAAAAAAAAAGCACTTTATTGCATATTTAAACCTATGACTACCTAAACCTCTAAGTGATATGATTTTTTCAAAGGTCAATGTCAGTTTTTAGACATTAGCAGAGTAAAAGGACCGTAACCGTCACTGAAAATAATTTAACTCAAAAGATTTTTATTCCAATGTGTTCATAATAGCCCCACCTTTGTATTGAATGTGTCAAAGTTGTCCTCATTCATCCTACATCTACAGTTATTACTAGTTTAAATGAGTGCATCATAGTAGCCTCACTAGTGAACTTGCACTTTTTTTTTAAACCCATGAGCCCAAAAATAAAACAAACATGCACATCTTGTGTGTATTAGAGCCCTGTATAAGTAAAACAAAAATTGTTAGATTCTTAACAATACCTGGGGTTTTACATGAAAATAACCAAAATATTGTGACAAAGTAGTCTCATTTTATGGTATTTATTTATAATGAGTGTAACAGCTAAGAATGGCAATAATTAACCACAAAATTAATAGTTTTGCTGTCAATATTTTTATTGGCAAAGCTTTGATATTTGTTTCGAAGCTAAGTCAAAGTTTCCAGTCCTGGATATGCTTTCCGTTATGGCCGAGAAATATATCAGTGGAGAATTCTCTTTCAATAATTACATTTCAGCAACAGACATGACAAAGAGGCAATGTGCTGCGTCTGTTCTAAAATTAAGTTATTCTTTAAGTTGTTTTTTTTTATTATATTACCTATGTATTAGCAAGGCTATGGCTTTCTACTCGTTTGGGTTATATGCTTGTGTACTGATTAAGATATTTTTTTTAGCACAGTGTCTTAATAACCAATGTATGTACTAATTACTCTAAAGGCTCATTGATGAGGAAGGCTGAATTTAAACTAAGTGTGCCCTCATTTGTGTGGAGAGAGCATAGGAAACCATTTAAGAAAAAAACTCAATACACCTGACCGAGATCAAACCCCAATCACCCCATCATCGGCAGTCTGTGGTGTATTGCGATAATAGCGTCCTAGACAAAGTGGCCACTGAAGCGGGTGAATCTGAATTTTGATTTTATCCAATAATCTGGAAAATATTTGCATTAAATTCCCTATAGTTTCAGTACAGTATTTTTAACTCAAAAGTCTAATCTAGCTCTATAAAACACGGAAGCTGAGGGTTTTATTTATTTTTTACCTGTGTAGAAGGTTGTTTAGGTGGTGTCTCCTGTGTGAGGTCTATTACCAGAGGGAAGGTTTCCGAAGATCTAACTTGTTTCTGGGGAGTCTGCACCAAAGTTTCAGAGTGAGGTGTTTTATTTCCTGTCACAATAACATTGAGGTTCAGGATATAATTACATGAACTCTTTAGGAATTTAAAAAAAAATTAACAACATTATTTGTTAATAATATTTATTCATAATTATTACATAAAATAATGTGTAGCAAAATACCTACACCATCAAGAGTTAATTAATGATTGATAATCAAAAATATATTAAATATATTTTTGGTAAAATGACAAGTATTAAGATAAATAATTTTAAATAATATAAGTTTGATATCGGTCTAGCTATAAAAGTCATAGAGTAAATATTCTTTTGGCCTAGGTTCTACCTTTGGCCTTTGCGCCGGCCGCGTCAGATGCTTGAACAAATGTCCGCTGAAGTCGAGATTTCTGTTTCTCTCTGTAGTCATCCACAATTCCTTCGGAAAGAGCTGCCACACGTTGCATAGTTTTTTTCTGGATACCTGAAATCATCAAAGTTTCATTAATAGGTTCTTAAGTTCAAAAATAACTATTTTTTATTTATTTGTTTATTTGAGGTATTTAACATCCACTTTCTGAACCAACTGATTATATTAGCACACAAGAATTTCTACAAGCGATCACAAACGAACCTACCAATTTTTCCAGGAAAAGTATTTTCACATACCTTCCGGGGTTCTTTTATATTACACAATCGACGTAGGACCGACGGCTTTACTTTCCAATCCAAAGGAAGTTGTGCTACAGATTGTTATAGCTCAAGAAAAATTCGCTGACTCTGGCTAGGTTTGAACCCACGAATATTGGTTTGTGAGACGAGCACTTTACCCCATGACCACCGAAGTCAACAAGAACTAAAAACACAGCTTAATCAAAATCAATTTGTAAACCAGAATTGTGTGAATCTAAGATTTTTTATCATGTTATTATTATTATTTTATTTTTAAATATAGCACTAAAAAAGTTTTGAAACAAATCCAAACCCAAGATTTTATAGTGGAAAGGTTTTAAATCCAAGGCGAAATGAATATTAAACTAAATTATGTTTATTAGTTTTTGAATAAAGTCTAATAAAAAAAGATAAAGTTAAGTCATAAAGGTGATATTCAAATAGTGAATCCAAGATTGTAAATTTAAAATTGATTCTAAATCTTTGACTATACCAATTGGTATCAAATCTGAATTAAATAATTGAATTTTTTATCGCCGTGTCTTATCACCTTTTTGAGTTACACGCATATGTACTAATTACGCTGATGATTTTAAAGATAAGGAAGGTTATAATATAATAAGTGTACCCGCATTTGAGTGGAGAGTAGAAAACCTTTTAAGGAAAAACCACCCTCAGTACACCTGACCGAGACGCGATTCTTGATTACCTCGTCCATGGCAGTTCAGTATACTGCGAGAGTTAACAACTAATCTTATTTCCTTAAAATAAGAATAGTGATATTGTACTAACATACAGCCAACTAGAATCGATGTGTTTAATTAATAAGCAAGGCAGAGTATGCATTATACCTCAGACCTATACCCACCTACATCCCAAGAACTCAATGTTGGTGAAAGTTTGCGCCAGGCAGACCAACTTATCTTCCGGGAACGAGTCATGATGAGCCAACAAGAACCTCTTCCTAAGCTCCCAGTGCTCATCACACTCGTGTTCCGTCCTGTATTTCTCAATGTCAAACTCTGATTTGCGCTTACTCATCTTGGAAATCCTGTCAACTTTTTTCCTGGTCAAATAAAATCCAGAGTTATTAAATTGTTTACAAAGGAATACACAACAAAACCATAAACTAGCAAAATATTGAATTAAAAATAACAGGATGTTCACCCAAACTATATTTAAAATTCCTTAAATTATTCAGGTTTTCCAGGTGCCAATTTACAACTTTTCCAACTGGTCACTCACTATCTAACAAACATTATTTTATTTAAGATCACAATTTAAAATAATAAATACTATTACTACTCCATGCAGGTGTCAATGATTTCAACCTAAAGCAATGGGCTATTGGGTAGTGTGATATAAGTTAGATTTCAGTAAGATCATATTGCGACATTAAAAGATCACTTTACAATAGAATAGTTTAAAAATGTTGTGCGACACATTCTTTTAAGTTTTGTCGTCCTTTAATGTAATGGAATTCACAAGCATGCACATTTAACTGTGACTCAACTTTGGCTTAAGACACACGGTAGCCTATAGGGGTGGAAAGACAACAGGAAAATCACATGTTGACTTCAAGAATTGAGATTAGTACAGTATGCTCAACTGGGATTACAATGTTAAAAGATATTAGTGGTGTATATTAACTTGAACAAAATGTTATTTTGACTATTGTAAATAAAAGTTGAGGTTTTTTTTCTAGTGTATATGTAAAACAAATTCAGAAATTTGATCAAATTCCCTGGCATTTCCCCTGTTTCGCAGGTCACTTGACAACTTAATAAAGTGTAGGTTCGAGAGATTAAATATTTCAACTTATATTTATGCAGCATGTTTTACTACCTGTAAAGGTTATTCGCATTTCTACACCAGTAAGGTAATTTTGAGGAAATATACATATATTTATGTGAAGGTCCATGTATTCTTTCTACAGTGGGTGAGAGCTAGGAGAAGATTCTTTATTGCAAACAGTGGTTGAAAGTCACTTAAGGTGCCCATACATGATCATTCCCAGCATAATGCCGGGTGTGTCATTCCAGGCATGCCAGGAACTGTCCATACACGTGTCACACCGAGATCTGCTAGATGCTGCAGTTTGCTGATGTGATTTATCTTGAAAGGTTGTAAAAATGTGAAAGAGGAGTGCTGCATTGGCTGTGATTTTGTTATTGGCAAATAATGAATATGGTAAAGATAAGCAGAAAAACTGGTGAATTTTATGGTCAAAACATCGGTTACAACAAAGACACAAATTTTCCAACATTAATATTTTGCGCTAACTTGAACTAAACTCCAAGGACGATTATATAAATTATTTGCTTATGAGCTTTGAGTGTTTTTAAAGGATTTTATCACTAGTTGGTCCTTTAATATCCAAAGAGGACACAGAGATGAGATATTCCATCCCAGCGGAAGAAAGATTGATAGCCATGCTTGGGTTTCTCACTATCAGGAGATCCTTGGAAGACCTGAAGTTTACGACGGCTAAATCTCTGCAAGCCCTCGGAAAGATCATAAGTACCCAGAGACATATGAGGCAATATTTATAAGTGCTGAGAGAGGAGTATATGAAAGTAAGAAATACAAATAGCATAATAATATTACAAATAAGAAATACAATACATTTTATAAAATACATGTAATTGTAATCAAACAAAATGGTAAACTGGGGTAGGATTGTAATCGCTTACAAAGATCATTTTTACAGAGTTTATATTTATGATTTATTGTCCTTAATACATAATAGTACTATGGTAATTTTAGATGAAGTGGCGGGGCACCCTACACATGCACCCGGCAGTCTGAGATCACAGCAGCTCATAGGCCTACACAGTCATTTTTGGCGTGTCACCACTCCGAAAAATCAAACAGGTTTGATTGTTCATTCCAGACATGACGTAGCGTGTTAAACCGTCATATATGGTGTGAATCAACCCACACACGGTCAATTTAGGAATGAACAATTGGACTTGCCAGGAATGATCGTGTGTGGACACTTTAACCTATTCGGATAAGCTATTATTAGCTTAGGCCTAGTTATATTATAATATGAATAAAAAGTGTTATCAAACAAGTCTAATTTTTTTTTATTTAGCACCGCATCTTACTACATGTTCGAGTTATACGCTTAAGTACTAATTATGCTAATGGGTTAGGAAGTGGGAAGATTGAATATAGAGGAAGTGAACCCGCATTTCTGTGGAGGGAGAATGAAAAACCATTTAGAAAAAAAAAAAGTTGACCCGACCGAGATTCGAACTTCGATCTCCGCGTCCTCGGCAGTCGAGATCAACACGACTAGCGCGTTAGCTAACTACGCCATCGAGGCGGGTAACGAGTCTAATAATACTCCCCAAAGGATTACTGTAAAATTATTGGTGTTTTAGTAACTTATTGAAAGAACAAAATAAATTAATAAAACTTGAATGTTTTTTGTTTCATGGTTGTGGCAACAAGAAATATAGTAATTGCATGAAATATTAAATTAAAAAGTATTATATTCACACTTGTATTTTGTTATAACTGGACACCAAAATAAATGTTTAAAAATTATAGCTTAGAGAAAGAGCTATATAAAATATTAGTTTCAAAATAGAACGTTTTTATTTTGTTTTTATTTTATTTTTTGAGACACAAATGAAGATGGTTTGTATTGATGTCATCAACCGCCCTTTTTTCAGGTGGTTCACCATCTTAATTTATGAATAAAACACAGCCTTTAGCAGCTATCGTTTTAAAAGCATTTTCATGTGAATCACAGATGTCGGTTTCATAAAAGATAAATATACTAACTGTAATTTTCATAAGTTAGTGTTTCAATAGTGTAAAAATGGTTAAAAGAATAATTAAAGCAAATTATTTGTTGTGAATCGCTGAAAGTAATGACAACTCAACATACAGGAGCAGTATGTGAATAGTCTCAAGGGTTATTGGATTAATTATTATAGACTTGATGAATTCACTCCCCTCATGCACTTGACTGTGCACCAGCATTTGAACGGCAAGGAACCTGGCTACATCCTTGGGACCGCAGTGCTACTACTTATCAGTGATCTTAGAAACTATCAAACACCATCTATCAGGCCTAATGAAATAAATAGCTTAAGGCGTTTAATATCAGCACCATTTTATTGTTTGTGTTGACTGTTTTACTATTGTGTGACAAAAATTATTTATGCCAATAAACAATTTGCTACTTTTGATGATAATATATGGTACTGCGAGCCTAGTTGTAGTTTGTTTAGTCAATTTTTCGAAATAACCAACTTCTTAATACCATGAAACATGTCTGCTTTAGAAACCCGTATAATTTAAAATGAGGGACAATACATAGAATTAAGCTCTTGCAGACTAAATCAGAATAATAAAACAGTTGCAAGTCAAACAACGCACCAAGGACATAGTGACGACTTATTGCTTTACATCCTTGGACTCAGGTGCGTGTGAGGGATGCATCAACATCCTTAGTGACAATATGGACGTATCCACACTCGGTGAGGTGATTACCAATGCAACTGGCAAGGGTACTTATCAAAACAACAGCACCCATGTAGAGAATTTGTACACAGCCATGGTCTTGCAGATCACACAGTTTAGCAATGGCTATAACGGTAACTTTTCCTGTCACCCACCCTCCCACTGTAGACTATTAAACACCCTTGAGTGCACAAGAAGTGTGCGGGATTGTAGTGTGCAAATAAAGTGTGTAGGTCGCAGACTATTCTAACACAACCTTGGTTGGACCATGTTGTATCAAGTGAAATGTATAGCAAAAAAAAAATTGAACCAAGATTAGGTTTAAAATCAATGTTTTTGTTTATTTTGAATTTATTTTACAGCACTAAAAATACCTCTGTTAAGATTGTGTTCAGTTATAGAAGAATTATTGTTTAATCTACCTATCTTTGTAAATGTTATGAGAAGTGGATTGCAATTCAAATTAAAGCAATCAATATTGTTCCAATTGACTAAATATTATGAAATAATTATCATGTAATAAACTCACAATAAACGTTATGAAGACACAAAAACACAAATCAAATAATCTTTATAGTATTACAAATTAAAAACAAATTTTAGTAATAAAATCCAATAACAACCATTTTGGTAATTGGTTGTCAAAACCAAAGATAATGAACATTGAAATCACTATGGGAGCCTTGTCGAGCACAAATCCTAGCGCTGAATTGGAAGGGCTGTTAACTAATTTCCTAGCTTTTGTTTTCTACAGTGATTCTTTGATAAGAGAAAAATACTATTTTTTATTTCTCAAAAAAATACAAGCATCGCCTAAATTAATTTTACACTATTTAGTATAATGTTGGTGTCTTTCTCTTTAAATATCGCAAATATTTGAAATAAAGGTATTTTAAATATAAACGAACCTGGTGTAGCAGTTGACGGTCGAGGATTATATTTAAATTTTTAAATCCTCTTATCTTTGGCTACAACTGGAGAAAATATAGATTATTTCCATTTGTCACTACTATTGCCATCTACATCTTGTATCTGGAGGTGATTAAATTTTAGAGTATTTTCTTTCTTTTATGTTTATTTTACTGGTAACATCTTATTACTAGCGGATAGTTTAAGTTATGATTTATATAATCTTGACTAATTTTATTAAATTAACTACTGTGTTAATATAAGTAAATTTATGTATTTCATTGCTTTAATTTTTGGTTTACTTATTACTTATTCTTAATGTAATTTATTACTTTTTAAGGATTGCCTAGCAACCTGTTGTTTGTTTAAGCGGTATTTCCAAAGATGTTTTTGTTATGTCTGCTTCTTGAAATGAATTTTGAATATGTTCTAGAATAAAGAGTTAGAACATTTTAAATTAAAATTGGGGCTTCTCCTAATTTTTTTTTAAATGGTTAGGAAGTAGTCCTAAATTATTGCTGGTTTAAATACCATCATATATGGTAAAGTTGAGTATTAACACTTTAAAGTGATTTTAAAGGCAGGCCTAGTCCTCTGTTGATAAATATATTATATTTGTGTGTGGAAATTAAATATATTTTTAATTACCAGAGGGAAGTATTACCAGGCCTTGTTGTTTTCCATGAAAAATAAGTTTGGTTAAATCAGCCAATTTTATGTCTATAATCACCTGGAGCATCTTAACTCATTTAAAATATTTTATCCAATTAAATAAAAGCAAATGTTCAATATCTTGAAAAGGTGCATTAAATTTAATCAAATGTATGATTTTATATAATACCCATGGGTTTTTTTAGCACCATGTATTACTTCCTGTTCAGGTTTTACGCTAGTAGGCTAAGGATGTGAAAGGGTGAATTTTAGAGGAAGTGTACCTGTGTTTGAATGGAGGAAGAGTGAAAAACCACCCTCAGTAGACCCGACCCGTATTCGAACCACATTCTCCTTGTCATCAGCAGTATAACTCTATTTCAAGAGTAACACCTTAAATCATGCAGCTACCGAAGCAGGATACGATAATATTAGTGTGAGTGTAACCCAAATGGATAGTAAGACGTGACGATGAAAAAATATATAGGCCTATGGTATAGATTAATGGACATTACGAGAAATTCTCATTAGCTACATCCCTGCAATTATAATTCATACATACTATGAATCAATAATAACAAATTTATATTTTTCATATTATTTATGGTAAAGATACATTCTAATTTCAATTACATTTAGTATTAGTTGATTTACAATGGTATCCAGACCTTATCGCTAGCCCTCTCCCATCCCCTGGCTACATACCAGTCCAATCAATGGCGCAGGAACGTTTTTATTTGGGGGAGGGGTGTAAAAATAATCATGTGCTATTATAGGGAATACAATTTTTTAGATTAAAAAATACCAGGAAAATGTAATACAGCTGTCCCTCACACTAAGCGAGTTATTGGTTCTGATAAATAATCGCATAGCACGAAAACGCAAATGAATTGATTTTAACATGGGTGATATAGGGCAGCGTTTCCCAAAAGGTGTTCCGCGGAACCCTGGGGTTCCGTGGAAGGGTCAAAGGGGTTCCGTGGAAGGGTCAAAGGGGTTCCGAGTTCTGTCTGAGAATTAACTAAAACGTTCGTAGAAAACAGTCATAACATAGCCGCGCCACTGTAAGTATATTTAGTATCAAACAGCGTGGGCGGAGCGGGGTGGCGGGGCGGTGCACCTGTCGAGACAGCCTAATTTTAGTGCTATTATAAGTAAATATGTGAACAAATTTCATTCTTCACATTAAATAGTTACTTTTTTTTGTACGATAAATGTTTTATAATACTTATAATAATAATTTTTTATTTATAATTATTCTTTCTTTTCATGTCAAACATGAAAATATTCAAACTACACTACAAGGTACAATCACTTTTGTTATTATCAAAATGGGGTTCCGCCAAAAAAAGTATGATCAATTAGTGTTCCGTGGCCAAAAAAAATTGGGAACCTCTGATATAGGGATTATTCCAAAGGAAAAAAGTAAATAAAAATCTAAAACTTGTAAATGAATGCAATTTTTATTAATTTATTTAACTAGTACAAAGCTATAGGTAGCCTACACCTACTGTCAATCTTCAATCCCCTGAAATTTGTAAATAACACAATTTTTAATTAATGCATCTAATTAATACAATACTACAGGTACACTTACTCTTAATCTTTAATCGCATGATAAATTAACTGGATTTGGACAATCTGGATTATCACTGTCTTGCTCTTGACGGTAGGCTCATGCTCTCTTGAAGGTCCTGGAACGATAAGCTCTTGCTCTCTTGTGAAGGTCCTGGGACGGTAAGCTCTTGCTCTCTTGAAGGCCCTGGGTCCTTTGACTGACGATTTTCAACTTCTTTGATGAAATAGTCAAGGATCAACTGACAAGCAGCATTTTCCCTCTCTCTATAGAGTTATTTGTAGCAAGTCAAAGAGCTCTGGATCTTTCTGGCAACTTTGGCGCTTTTATCCATGTTAGGGTCATTCTCTTCAATGATTCTAATTGCACTGTCAATGTGCTTAAATAAATCAGCAAATTGTTTTGTTGAAAGTTGTTTGATAGGCTCAACATTCAACAACATAGGGCACTTCCTCTTCATCATTTATGCCATTCTCCATTTCCAGAAGATCTTCATTGGTGAGTTCTGTTGAGTGGGATTGGAGCAATTCATTCACATTTGCCTGGTCTATGTCCTCAAATCCAACATCTTGCTATGTCAACTATGTCATGTCTTAAATTGGAAAGCTTGTGTTCAGGATCAAAATCATGAGAATCAGAAACTTCAGGGCAAATATTTTTCCTAACTCCCTTCATACAGGACTGTTTAACTTCTGCCCATGCATCTCCAATGTTGTCAATACCACCCCCCTAACACTAAACTGTATAGTAAAGATCATTGCCCTCACCGGAATTAGCGTGCACAAGATCACGCCACCACTGCACAGGGTGACTGCGAAATTACAGCTGACTATGCAGTACTTTTTTTATTTTATTTTTAATCACGTTATAACAAAAATGTGTAAAGTGAGTTCGCGTGTAACGAGGAATACCTGTATTTAATGGTTCCATTGTGCATTTTTCTCATTTATTTTAGTCATTCCAAACATTAGAATTAATACACACAAAACAAATTAAGAACAATTTATATCTTATGTGACCCAAATAAAAATTATGAAACGTTGAAAATTAAAGTAGGTTTTCATACACCTTTGCCCTATATTTGTTACTAGCTATAAAACCACTAACTAGTTTTGAAATTTCAATTTTGTTGAGCCTCTCAGGGAATTTAGTCTACGTTGCCTCATCGTGGAGCGAAGATAGTTTTTAATGTGACCAAAACATTGAAAAACTTCTTTCTGCAGTAGCTGATTTAGCTGGTATCACTATCAAAGTTTTCAAAATCTCTTCAGTGTATGCTCCAAGCACATTTTATTTTTACTGTGTTAACCTAGTGTGAACATTGTATCTTGCCTCAATAAGATCTTTACATTATCCAAAAGTTCTACTATATTATTTGGAGGGGGTAAAATTATACTTTCACCCCCACAATCTTTTTGGGGGGTGAAATTTACCCCCTTACTCCCTCGTTCCTGCGCAACTGAGTCAAATGAAAACATAGGTATAATGTATAATTGCTTATAGAAACACTGTATAATCATTTTTCTACATTGTTTTGTTATACATTTCCAAGCCATTAAGTAGTAATTCATTGAAAACAGAAGTATAGCTAGAGGAGGGAGAGTTAAAATGATGGGGAATTATTTTACACTGGTAACACATTTCTTAATTGAGATTGTTAAGTATATATTAATTTTGGAAGTGTCAAACATGACCTACGAGGCTAGGGTGCACCAGAGATTAGTAGTGTTATTCTTTGCGGGTGTCGTTGACCACTACTATAATACTAAGCTTCTTAAACTTGAGTTTTTGTGTTAATGTGAGTTTCAAAACGCTCGTAGCCTTACACCCAACAAAGTGCTGAGACGTGTTACAGACATCCAGAAATTCTGCGCTAGGTATTCATGAAAGGGTTTGTAAGTTTAAAATATGCTTTCCCCCAAAATTCAGGTGAAAGGTATCAACATGCACCTATAAAATTAAAAACTTATTTAGTTTTATAATGAAAAAAAAAAACATGAAAAGGTTAAATCACCTCATTTTCAACGTTTCCCTAAAAATGGCGCAGTTCTTAGAACAAAGTGTGATTAGAAACATAGATTTTCCCTTCCTTAATAAAATAAACAGGGTCATAATAGAACATTTTAATATAATTGTTAGTAGATTTAGTAGTTTTGAAAATTTGGAACTGCTATTCACTTAAGAAAGTACCACAGTGTGAAAAATATTTCCCTCTGTGTAAACTGACTCCTTAAGATATATTATATACTATTAGCATAAAATTACACTAGTCTCTAAAGTTCAAGGTTAGGTTTAATACAAAAAAAAAAATAGTGTGTAAAATACCAGTAGTTGCATGTTGTGACATGTGAGGAGGGGTCGGTTGAGAATTATCCCTCCTTTCACCCCTCTAGGAGGTAAAATATAACAGTAAGTGATGACAGTAACGTTAACGTTTCACCGTGTCTTAATATCCGTTTGGGCTATAAACTTATGTAGTAATTACCATAATGTGTCGGGGATGGGGAAGGATGGGTTTATAGGAAGTGTACCTGTATTTGCATGGAGGGAGAGTGAAAACCATTTTGAGAAAACCACCCTCTGTATACCTGACTGATTCGAACCTCATCTCATCATCGGCAAGTCTAGTCTACTCCAAGAGTGACGCCTTACACCATTCAACCACCAAAGCTGGTGACATCTTTGTTGAATGTGTTTGCTTTGTTTATAAACTTAATTTCCAATGCACTGTCAATGTATCGTGTATAAGTTAGTAACAAGCTTTTTTTTTTAAGTTCTGTTTGTTTTACTTATTGTGTAGAGAATTTTTTTCTCTAAGTGTTCTTTAACTCACAACTTCACTTCTTTGATATATTTCCTCGTGTTTTCTGTATAGACCAGTTTCTCTGTAAATCGTGGTAGTCTGGCTTTCATCCGCAGGACTGTCCTCGGCACATACGGAGTCCTGGGCAAACTTTGTTTGCGGGGCCCTCCTTTCCATAAATAATAGTTAAAAGATTATTTTTGTTTTGTTACTACAGTTGTTTGCGCATGTATACCGATTTTCAGCCATATACAGTATCAGGAAATACCTTAACAGGTAGATAAATGCAATAAATAATGCTAGAAGCCTTGTTTTTTTATACATATTAGGGTTGAATTCTCCCCAACCCTTGGTTAGATTTTCTTCCCCAACAAACTTGATCTGTATAGAGTTACAAAGAACAACTGTGCCAAGTTTGAATTATATCAATTAATGCGTTGTAAAGTTATCGCTAAACATATCCACCATATAGACAAAATGGAAATCAGTGGAGTTATCACGGATTTCGCTTCACTCGTTCAATAAGTCAAACCACATGGTTATGTTTTGATTTTTCACTGACAACATTTGTTAGATTGCCTATATTGAGAGTCTACTATACAACCGCTTGGTTAAAATTTTCACACCATAACTTGTTTTGGTCTCTTTGTCATCCAAGCAAGTGCAAGCCCTTGTGCGGTTGCACCGTTTGCACACACCTAGGGGCAGGCCTCCCCTTCCACCCACATCAAGTGATCAGGGCTTTAATTTTGTATATGAAATAATAAATTTAATAATTCAATTAATTAAATAAAGTAATGTAATAATGTTAGGTAAAACTAATTGTGGAAACTATTTTATTTTAAGGAATAGATAGGAAATATAATAAAATAATATAAAGTCATCTGAAATGTTTTCATTGAATGTTAATGTAAAACCCCTTTAATCAAGCAAACCAAATTTAAAACAAATGCTAGACATTGCTTGTACATTATAATAGCAGTGTGATATGAATGTTAAAAAAATGTATTGGCAAGATATTAAAGCTCTTTGAAAAATGTTTAAAATAAATGGTATGGTAGTTTTAAGTACAAAGCCTAAAAATATACAGTTTTAAACATCTATAATATTTTTAAATAATAAATTCAAATATTATTTATCCCTATACATACCTAACTAATTACTTACTTCAACAATTCAAAATCCAAAATGTTGATTCTAACTTTTATTGCACTGTTCCTAATCAAATAAAATCTCAAAATAGATTTATATAAAAACAAAGATAACATTATTGAATATCAATGCAGTACGGTATCTATTTACACAAATAAAATGTTTCTTTCCTCAATATAATACTACCATCAACAATAAAAGTAAATATACAAACAATATTTTTACATACCTAAGTGAATCACCACTTAAAAAGCCATTTTATTTAAATTGAATAAGTTTAGATAACTTTTCAAAGTTGAAAACAATATGAAGCTGGTATGGTTAAAGTAAAATATCAAACAATTTATTTTTATAAAAAAAATTCAAAAAACTCCATGGCGTGAGCCCACAATTGAGCTACACCGACCGAGTGGCCGCCACCGTAGGTGATAGTAGTGCTAACATTTGCAGATAGAGGGTATCATGTGGTCAGCACAATAAACCCTCAAGCCGTTTATCTCAGTTTTCTAGACGGAAGCCGCTATCTATTATTTATTCAAGTAGCTCCTCATTTGTCCTCACAAGGGTTGAGTTTGAATCTGTTCTCGATTCACTGTTCACAGAGAAATTCTGGAAGTGCCGGGGATCGAAACCGGAACTCTGGCCACCAGACCACAATATATTTACAGTAAAAATAAATTACAGCCCTATTTATAATAAATTTTACAACTGGAATGACTCCTTTAAATGTCAATTACAATGTAGACTTGACTAATGTTCAATATATTATATATTATCTCAACCTAAAGTACATTTCAAGTCAATAAAATATATATATTATAACAAACAATAAAACTTATATATAAAAACTATATAACATATGCTTAAATTTGAAGATCTTCCATGAATGTTTTCCCGACATAAAGAGAATAAAATTATTTAAAACATTTTACATACATATGAGCGTAAATATTTAAGAAACCATCCAGAGCCCACACCCAAAGTTAATATATTTATATATACAAGATTAAAGAATTAAAGTATATTACAAAATAGTAACTAGGCCTACTATTTTAAACAACTTTTAAAAATGTACAAACAATTTACACCGAGCTATTAATAAGACACTTTCTAATAGAAATACATGCCCGCAGTCGTGCATTAAAAATAAAGCATGTTTTCTTACATAATTCAAGAGTACCGTTATAACGGTGGTGCAGAGACCAGGATCAACTTTCACTATCTGCGGCATCCAGCCTTGAGAGCCGAAAAATAAAAGTATTACCTCAAGAATGTAGAGGTCAACCACTTTATTGATTTTTTTCATTTTAAAAACTGGGTAACATTTCGTGAAAACCCATCGCTTATCAAATGTGATAGTAGCAAGATTATGTACACACTTTAAACCTAAATAATTTAATTAAAAAGAGTTAATTAAAATTGTCCTAATTAAGGTGATGATATGAAATAACTTTTTATAATTTTATTTTTATTAAATGACGGGTGAATGACCTACTATTCTTCTATCATATTTGTATCAACTTGTGAATGATACATTTTTATTTTATGAAAAATCAACATAAATTTAGAACATTGTTGGAATGAGTTGTTCAAATTTCTAGCTTGCCAAAGATTTGCCCTTTGCCATATGGAATCACTTAAAATATATGTTATGGCATTTTATTTGATTTCTGATTACCATGCCAATCAAGATACTCTTTTTTTTTCAAATCATTGCTTTTCTAAATACTAGTTGTTTTAACTGTAAATTATATTTTCCTACAAACCTTGTTTAATGTTCTCCTTAGTATTTAATTTAAAAACTAATATATTGAGACCAATTTTCTTAATAAAAACTAAATTGTGATAGTTTAAATAAACACAATATGTGAACCAGAGTGTGTATAATTTACTGCCTGCAGTAAGCTTATTTTTTTTTTTCCCCCAAATACCTAAATTTAATTTTTGTTTCTTGAGTATTATTGCAAAATTTATAGGAACTTAAAAGAGCACTTGAACAATTTAGCGACCAACTTTCACGTTAAGTTAGGTCTAATGGACTTCAATGAACACTGTAATTTTTTTCGCCATTGGCAATGCCATTAGCGGTACCATTAGAGGTACTACCATTAGTGATACCATTGCTAGGACCATTAGACTTACTACCATTGGTGATACCATTGGTAGTACCATTGCAGGTACTATGTGTGTTTCCATTGGTCATCAGAGTTTCACCTTCCGATCTCAAGATAATCGGTGAACGCATCTTCTTGTTTACGACTAGAGATCTGAGGTTTTCACCTGCATATGAGAGTAAGGGAGAGATCTCGCAAATGAAATCTTTGCTGTCAACAATCGTAGCACCAGCCGCTTCTAGATAGCGTCTGTGCAAAGCCATAAGATCACTGCGGGCTGTAGCGGGACACTCCTTGCCCGCCGAATCAGAGTTTTTGAGGGGACTGAACCCCACAGAGCGCTCCACCTCCCAAGTGACAAAACGCTCTGAATACGGGAACACATCGAAAACAAACTTCTCCATCTTGATTCCGTTGGGTTTCTCAGGTTTGTAGCAGCTACCGTCGGTATCGATGTATGGGATCTTCTTTTTTGCGACGTGAAGTTTAAATCCTTCTCGTGTTTGTCTGCGATATTCCTAAGGAACTGTCTGGTGAAGAAGTGGTTACAGATGTTCCCGGCACTAAAAGTGAGTCGGCCGTCATTGTTTCTTTTCTCTGCTGTCTTCTGAGTGATCTCACTGTATTCTACAACTTGGAACCTGTCCCCGACCTCGCACACCACGCCCACCGCCTCAGTGGGGTTCACTTTTTCCACCACTTTAGCACCGCAATCCGCTCCTTTCTTGATACAGTAACCTATAAACACCGGATCCGCCACCTTCACAAGAATATTGTCCACCGCATATGCATGAAGATACTCCACTCCTCTTCGCTCCATATCGTCCAGAACCTTTTGATCCCGCAACGCTTTGTAGATTCCACCGTTCCCATCTGGGGCTTTAGCTAACTTCGATTTACTGTCCATTATGATCTTGCCTTCAAAAGTGAAGCAAGGCAGTAGACCTTGTTCGAACATAACCACATTTTCCTTTTTAAGTCCAAAGTAATTGTGTTTCTCAAAGTAATGAATGGTCGGTTCCATGGTAGCTTCGCTGGTCATTATGTACCAGGTGATGGTGCCCCGACCACCTGTCCGGTGGTACGCCAGGTCTTCCAATCTCCGGATTCTTTCAGCCTGGATGTGGTACAGGCTCTTACGGGAAGGTAAACCAACATCGTACATACCTTTCGGGTAGGTCACACCGAGTCTGGTACCCTGCCCTCCGGCCAGAAGTAGAACGCCGACTTTCCCCAGTGAAATCTGTCTCAAACCTTCGTCCTCGTAGGCTGTCAACTCGTCGGGGGTCGATCTAAGGGCCGAACCGTGAATGTTAGAGGGGATGGGCTTCATCCTGTCATCCAGTTTCTGTTGGTCGACATTCAGCGATTCGATGGCACGTCCGAAATACGACACAACCTCTGCCACGTTCACCTCTTTGATGTCATCGTAAAGACGTTTCCGATCAGACTCGGATAATTCGTCCAAAAACTGTAAAACGTGATCCTGTCCATACCTAACCAGATCTTTCCTCAACTGGTCAAAGTCTGTCATTGTTTACTTTTAACAATTTCGAACAAGGGGGGGTAATTTGTAAACACACGGATTATTTGAACACGTAATTTTCACCCGCGGATACGAAACAGATGTTCGCTGGTCGAAGAGTTGAAGTACTCTGTTTACCAACTCTCTGTTCCGTGACATTTGACGTGCCAAGATACCGACGACTGTTTCCATGAAAACTTGTTTCAACGCCTTATAGATGTCTTACTTGCATGTTCATAATATTGAAATATCAACCAGTGCAGCCTTGATGTCTGCTATTCTCTCAAGATATGTATATTTAGTCACGTAGAATACAAGGTAGCGTGGCCGAGCGGTCTAAGGCGCTGGTTTTAGGCACCAGTCCGAAAGGGCGTGGGTTCGAATCCCACCGCTGCCAAAGTTTTTATTACTATTGGTTTGCATTCTTTTTTAACGCTTATAAAGAAACGAACGAAATAGCGTCAACCATCTGATTAAACAATAAATTTGTCGCATTTCAGTTTTGTAAAGACAGTAAAATTAACATTATAATATAGATGCATATATTGCGTTGTTAATATATATAATAGCCTTTATTTATCTGGCGAAGTTAAGGCGTTAGCCTTCTCTTCCACTTAACCAGTGTTGAATATAACATACACTATTACATTTATTGAAATACAATTTAATAAAGGAATAGTACATAGTTAATAGTTAATAGTACATGTTAATATTTGTAAAGGTATATACTCTTACTCGTATTTTATCAATGATTTGAAACAAATCACATAAAACCAATTAACTTTAATATTTAATTGACTCTTTAAAAAAACAAAACAATGTGTCCCTCGTTTGGTTTTGTGACATTTCGAGGAAATGTTGCTATTTTTTAATTATCTTTAGACAAAAGTAAAGTGTATTTATGTAGATTGGCTAATACGATAGAGAGCTATTTTAAACATGACATTTTAAATTTGTTGTATCTTTTTTTTATTGTAATTTGAATGTATTTTTAAGGATATTTAAATCGCTTTTCGCCTCTTGGAACTCACAAAGTCGACAGGTCACCCACCCACCACCCCCAGTGTCTCATATCCACCCTCCACACACCACCGACAGACCACCTCTTTTCCTAAATCTTCAGCTTATAAGCACTAGTGACTTTTTGTGGCGATGTCCCACTAAACTCATAATGATTTAGTTAAATATCTATGTCATTATAGTTTTTAATTACAGTAATGGCCGAAAATGAAATATATTGAATTAAATTGAAAGGTCCCAGGTTCAATTTCCATGTCAAGGTGTAATTTTTCAATATAATTCAATGTCTAAATTTTTAAATAATAATAATTATTATTTTAAACTCGTAATTTTGGAAAGACGATAAATGAGCGTCCTGAATTAAAAGCCCGTCTAGCAACCGATTAACCGGGGTACACGAACCAGTGAACGTATCGAAGTGCAGTTTGGTGGATCCTTCATTTTATTACAACGATATAGGAATAGTTTTTAAAATATATTTTTTTAATCTCTCACTGGTCTTAAGTGCACTCACTGTTTTTTACAGTATAAAATAGAAAACAGCAGCACGTCTTGTACTATCTATTTACCTAAGCTTTGGTGTTACCTGTGAGGTAAGAGGAACTCTTAATTCTAGCCATCTCTCACCATGAATACTCACCCCTACTGACTGAGGAGTGTGTGGTTGAGGGTGGAGTGTTAGGGGGGAGGCTATTTTATGACTATTTCTAGGAACGGGGACTACCCGCGTAACAACTTTTCTGTCTTGTATTGATTTGAAAAATAGCAACTTATTTTTTTTATCATTACTATAAATGGCACAGAAAGTGATGCCAGGAGAACACAAACAGCGCAGCCCATGTCCTTGGAAAGGATATGTTAATCGACAACTGTTTCCATTTCCGTGTGAAAGTACAGTTACTGGTTCTTATCCCGACAAGGTCACAGAAGAGGGGTTCATTTTGGTAGTTAAAAAAAATCGATGAAGATACTGATGGTAATTTGAAAATTTTTTTGCTGTATTAAGGGCACTACGCTTATTATTATTATTTCATTATTATATCTAACATGTTCTTTTTATTTTTCATTTGGCCGTTTAAAAAAATGAGGTCTCCAACGCCAGTCTTGGTTATTGGCAGCTAGTTAATGTAGGTTTTACTGTGATTTTTCTATCCTCTCTCCACGCTAAAGACAGATAATTTCCTATCAACAGCCATCTACATATTTATCCCTTAAGCCGTCACTAATAAATAACCTTTGTTAAAAATCATATATATTTTAGATCATTAATTTCGCAATAATAACGTAACTATAGTATTTTTGGACTTAAATCACATAAAAAATGTTGCCTTAAAAACGCTTCACAGTTAAAATGTCTTGGCAGTGGTTTGACAAATAATTGGGTGGAGGGAAGAGGGGGCTGCAAAAGTATTGGGAAGTTTATTATAATGTTCACAAGCAAAAATAAAGTCTAGTTTAGGAAAAAAACACTGTTTCAATTTGTTTTAATCACTAATGGGTGTATTATGTACATAAATACAAACACATTTCTTTGTAGCTAACAGGGATTACATTACATTACATTACTATTATTTTATAGGTATTGATATTATCTATCAAAAGTGACCGCTGCAGATAGCATGACTTGACGTATGAACACATGAAAGTAGATCTATTCCAACACCCACTTCAGTGGCCGAATGGTCTATGGCGGGACTCTCGTATCAGACTATCCTGCTGAATACTGGGAGATCGGAATTCGAATCCCTGTTGGGTGTACTGAGAGTGGTTTTTCCTAAATCGTTTCCCACTCAGCTTCCACGCAAATGCGGGTAGATTACCTCTAAAATGTTTCCTTCCTTATCCCTACCTTGAGAGCAGTTAACATTATATGCGTATGACCTGAACAGGTAGTAAGTAAGACGCGGGATATAAAATAACTATTCTAACGATCAGATAAATGTCATACACGTGTGCCGTAAAATACAGGGGATGCATCTAATGTCGCTGATCTGGCGACATAATAAAATAGTTTTTTTGTTTAATCTCGTGGAGAACAAACTCATTAATAAAATTGTGAAAATTCTCGTCCTCTAGTTTGTGATGGAGTCTTTCTTTAAGTTTTATTCGTCCGAACTAAAGCCGAAAAGGTTAAATGAATTTTGTTCAAACTTGATATTCTGATTTTTTTTATTGATTTTTTTTAGTATTTTTTAGTAATTCATGCGAAACTGCCAATTCCATTAGAGTTTATGTTGGTGTCGTATTTAGTGTAGCACCGCACTTGATGCAATTCAGTCTATTAAACTGGCCTATAGATTTATTTTGGTTATTGAGTCTGCAGGAAGGAACGTTTTCTTTCCAACGGCGTACAAATACCACAATTTATACATATTATATTAAACGCTCTCACCTTTTATTTAAAAAATAAAGTAATAACTTAGTTTCTCAATATTTATATCTTGAGTGATCACACTTTTTTTTTTTTCCTTCTTTATCTTTTCAATTACTCGGATAATCACATTTCCCCCTGCGTAGACAATATTTGTTCTTTATCTATTAAGTTGTTTTCGACCTTTTAACTTTGCAACAATAATAATGAAAGGAAGTGACGTTTTATCTTCTCAACAAATGTATTTTAGTAAGATCTTTCTGAGTAACTAACGATGGGTTGTTTGCTTGTTTTAGTAAAAAAAATTCACGTAAGGAGCCCAGTGGCGTATACACAAATTTTTGTCAAGGGGGTGGACCAAAATGAATTTAAACCGCTCGTTTTAATATCTGAGGGTTTTTTTTGTTTGTTTTTTTTGCAGTGGGGCCGGGGCAATAGCGTAAAAAGAGTGAGGTCGGGGAGGGGTTTCGGACCCCACCCCGGAATTTGATGGACCAGCCTTAGAAAGGGGGGGTGGTGTATATCCATATTTACGTATAAAACCTTTATTGACAAAAGTTGTAGTAAAATTGTCTAAGACCTCTCTCCGACACCCCTAGAAAAAAAAAAATTTTACGCCTCTCGTTGGTGGTAGATTGAAAAAGGGGGGGTGGCGGAGGGGGCTGCTACTGTTTTAATGACTTGGCATCAGTTAGGTCCTCTTTTTTAATACTCATTAAAATGTAATTTTAATATATCGTAATCGACCTCAAAATATTCGAAAAAGTTCTTTCACTTGGATCACCTGTACTCTCATACATGTCGAAATCGACTGCCACATGCGGCAAATGTCGCCACTATCTGTTGCGGCCGTGGCCGCGCGACTCCAGCCGCAGGTAACTGTCGCATCTTGAGTAACGAACCTTAATGGGCTCTGTAGCGCTTTTTTTTTTACATAATGGCGTCAGCTTTATTATCTATGAGATAAATATAGTTGGCATCTTGTACATCTTGGTTTCTGTATATTTAGTTCATTTAGTTTTTTATAGGGTCTTTAAAAGGGTCTTTTCTATGGCAATCTAGACTATAATTTATTCTCACGCTATGATAATTAAAAAACAGTTTCAAAAATAAATAATACTACAATATTTTTTTATTGGAATTAGTTGAGTTATTTCCGTTTGTACAACTTTTAGAATATTCTTAGTTTATTTTAAACCTCAACCACGTTCAAAAAAAAAAACCTAAATATATATATAATTCAGGAGTCGATTGCATGGTTATTCAAATAGGCGTTTTTCAAATTAGGTTCCGCCATAGCTATATCAGACTTCTGTGAGGCAATTATACAATACTGTATTCTTTATTTGTTTTTCACAACATGAAATAGCATAAATAAAGGTTGCCAATTTTTTCAAATCTGAATGAAATACATTTGCCAAAATTGTAGACAAAAAATATGTGATGTTTTCCGTTAGCTTTATACTTTTATGATTTTATTACTGTCATTATTAAATGTTCATAATAGTAGTGTAAAAAAATACGTGGGCTCCATCATGTATTTTTTTCGGCGCAAGTTTTCCCCCGGTCTGAAAGTTTTGGAAATCCCTGCATTAAGGACTATTTTATAATTTTACTAAACTACGTAAATAATATGTATATTTATGGTCATCTAAATAGTTATCCAATTGTTTTCTATTTATATATTTTATTACGCTACCAACCTAAGTTATTATATTGCAAGAAACGCTGCAATGTTTTTAAACATTAATATCAAGTTTACTAACTAAAAGTAGATCGCAGTTAGGTTTGCATTTGAGAAGTGGATCTTACGAAAAAAATAGTGGACACTTTTTATATTATACTGTTATTCAGGTTGGGGGGCGTTCAAATATTAGGTAAGCACCTTCGGGGGATGGGGGTTCTAGTTTTGCTTATTTTTGCTGACAAGGGGGAGTCAGAAACAATGCTTCCGTAAGACAGAGAAATACGGACAAAATTGAGGGAGGGTGCATCACAAGCCGCTTGGACTTTGGCCAGCTTTGGGCAGCAATGAAGATGCTGACGGGCTAAACGAGGTAGAAGTGTAGAAGCGTATACAAGTAAGCCAAAGTGTTGAGACGTGAATTAAAGGGCTTTGGTCATCGGATTAAATGGAGTTTAGGGTGTTTTTTTTATAATTATAATATTCATGTATACATTAATAATACTTTTTTAATAACTTAAATTAAAAGCATATTATTAAAATTTTAAATGTTTATAATAATATAACTTGTTTTAATGTTAACTTTTCAATAAATTTAAATCCATTTGATACTTATGTTAATAATTACTAGCAATTTATAAATTGAAATGAATTTTTTATTTTTTTATTGTCGCGTCTTACTACCTGTTCAGTCTATAAACCAAACTGCATGAAAAAAAGAATGGTCATTCCTGTGAACAAATGAAAAAATGTTGACAAATCTTACGTAAGCAAAGGAGGGGGGTCAGGCATTTGCTTATTTTTGCTTACAAGGGGAGGAGGGGTTAAAAATGGCCAAAAATGTGCTTACGTATGAAAGTATGTGGATGCAAATTAAACAAATCATCATTATCATGAACGTGTTTCCAGCCTGTGGTCGGTTCTGTTTAGTAAAATTCTCCATCTTCCTCTGTCCTTCACCATTCTTCCTCCTGCACTCTCTTCCTCTCACTTGCACACTTGCTGCTATCTGCTCCTCCCATTCTTCCTTGGTCTCCCTTGCTGTCTCCTCCCTACATACTTTATATCCATCAATCTTCTTTGAATCCTCTCTTCTTCCATCCTCGTTAGGTGTCCATGCCATCACATCCTTGCTTCCTAACTATCTCATGACCCCCTCCCCGTAACCCAACTCTTGACCTTACATTTTAATTTAGTTTAATAATTTAAATAAATGAAACGTGTTAGAATAGCCTGGTGATGATGGGGAAATTGGGACTCAAATCCCAGTTGGGTCAACTAAAGGTGGTTCTCCCTAAATGGTTTCCCATTCTCCTCCCACACAAATTTGGGTAGATTAGCCTCTAGAAAAGCTTCCTTCCTCATCCCTAATCCATTATGTAGAGTAATTATAAGACATACGTATAACCTGAACAGGTAGTAAGACGAGGTGATATATAAATAAAAAATAGAAAAAGGAGAATCACCTTGATGATGAAAAATAACACTACTTATCGTAATCGAACCCTGGTACTCCTTAGGAGAGAGTGAGCAATAAAAGACGATGGATGTGATAAGAGCGGTTGGTTCGTTCTTCCTCCAAACGTTTCCTCTATATATTTTCATTTTTTAAGTTGAGTTTGAATGAGGGATTGATTAGATAAGTTGGCATGGATGTATTATTTGTTTTAGTGAAATGTTGCTCTTTGGATGGTCCAGTAGCCTTTGCACAAACACTAATTAGTCACTTGTCATTACTGAAACAGGTGGACTAAAGTTAGTTCTCAACCTCAAAACTAACTGTCCAAACCCTCATTAGTCATGACTAAACAGGTGGACTAAAGTTGGATATACCTCAAAACTAACTGTCCAAACCCTCATTTGTCATGACTAAACAGTTGGACTAAAGTTAGTTCTCAACCTCAAAACTAACTGTCCAAACCCTCATTAGTCATGACTAAACAGGTGGACTAAAGTTGGATATACCTCAAAACTAACTGTCCAAACTCTCATTAGTCATGATTAAACAGGTGGACTAGAGTTGGATCTACCTCAAAACTAACTGTCCAAACCCTCATTAGTCATGACTAAACAGGTGGACTAAAATTGGATATACCTCAAAACTAACTGTCCAAACTCTCATTAGTCATGACTAAACAGGTGGACTAAAGTTAGTTCTACCTCAAAACTAACTGTCCAAATTCTCATGTCATTACTAAACAGGTGGACTAGAATTAGTCTCTACCTCAAAATTAGCAATCAAACTATCATTAAAATTAGTAAACTTAAATGTTTGATGGACCTAGCCGTAACTCCGCTCCCCTAATTTACCATTCGCCAACAGCTAGGGTGGTCATTATTTTAAACCTAGTGACACATCACTGCTAAAGTATTCAACAGTTGAAATGTAACATAAATATATGGCTTGAAGATTCTGTTTTAAAAAAAAAAACTGATAATATTCGCGATATATTCTGTTCCTTAGCGGGACAATAAACGGTGACAATCTCACATTTTCAGGACGTTTGGCCATTCTACAGTAGCTCCACGACTTAATTGTGCTGACTGACAGCTCACAGCTGACTTCTGACACTCAATATTTAGGTATATACCTAAATTTTGACTTTCAGAAGTTACAGGTGTTAAACACATGTTTTTGAAGATCATATGGTTCAGCGTAGGGATACATAATTTGGTCTGGTAGCTTTTCAAAGCAGTCAGCTGTCAGCTTGAACTGTCAGTCAGCACTAAGAAGTCATGGAGCTACTGTACGCAAGAACAAGATATAGCTCGTAGCGCTCCAGGAAACACAGAAATAATGGGGGGGGGGGGGGGGGGGATTGACGCCGAGACACGGTAACTTCAGACAGGGCGTGTCGCGTGTAGAAAAAAAAAACTGCTCTAGTTTACCTCACTAAACGCGCTGTGTCACGTGGGTACAGTCCGTTCCGAAAAACAAAACAAAATAGGTGGGACCCAAGTAGCCTCGATAACAGGGTCACAGATTTTAATTAGCAAGAGGAAGATTCTGAAGTCGAATCCTGGTCTGAAAGAGGGAGGGTTTTCCGGTGAATGATCCCACCCTTTCCCCCCTTCTCAAACCAGTGAATGCTTGTGCATTACCTTAAATTCATCTTTTAATACCGTATCTATTAATTAATTAATGTAAATAATTTTTGCTGACCTAAAAGTAGCACTAAACACTAATACTATTATGTTTATCACTATCTTTTTTCGTGTGCTTATTATGTAATATGTGATATAGATAGTACAATGATTTAAATATAACTTTTATTTGACTCGACAAAGAAAATAACCTTTTAGAAAATAAATTTCAAAATAAAATGTAACCAACATCGACATAAAGACTTGGAACGGTCGAAACTGGTAGACAGCTTTTGTTAAAACTGACGCGTGGCTTGGCGTGTGAATACATTAAATTAGTTTATTAACAACTGTCAGATAAGGTTATTCCAATATCGTTCTGAATAGATAAAAATAAAAAATAAAATTTATATGTATTCGGTTGATTTTCATTTAGTTAATTTTGGGCTAAAAATTGGTGGCTGTTGTTATTGTTAGTGTTATTATTTGCGCGATCTTGAACTCCCCGTTCATTTTTAAAACCCACCATACACAATAATGCGTGCATGACACTTATGGGAAAAATAACAGTTGTGTTTGGACTGTAGAGTGATTCGGTAAAAAACAAAAAGAAAATAAAAATTGTTTTAACTTCTTGTAAGAGTCCTTTTCAATTGCTCGGTTCCACGGTAAACAATGGTAGCTAATCGCGTATAAATCAATAATTTATATGCAATGTTGACGCTGCTAGGAATGACATTCTAAACTGAAGCCAGTCAGAAACATTCCCTTTCCGAACCGAGTGATTATATCAGCATACGACTTATAAACTAACCTAAATCTAGAACAGACACAGCACCCAGACACCTGGCCATTAATTCATCAACGATTAATACTCGGGATCGAAGCCGGGACTGTAGACAGACATGCCACCGACTGAGCTAAGGTTTGTTCAATATTAAACTTGCATGTCAATTATTGGCCAAAAAAAATCAAACCGGTTTGAAATCCGTCCTGCACGAACTTGGCACGTTGGTCACTTTCATGTATAGCCGTACATGTTTTCCTGTCATTTGTCATCCACGCATGATGGTGGCCTTTTAGCCACACAGTTATCTTCTTCGTTTACAAATGGCAGCATTGTAAGGAGGTTTTGGTTGGTTCTGCTATTCGACCACCGAAGTCTGGTATATTGAGAGTGTAGCCACCTAAACCACGCGGCCACCGAAGCGGTTTCGTGTGATCTTCATCTGTCATTTCTTATAGATATTTTAAATACAAATAAAATAACAGTAATAATTTATCAATATGCTATCACTGTTGGTTGCAAAAAATTATGTTATTATTTTATAAAAGTGTTATTCCTACCGAAATCCTACTTTATTTATAAGGTCTTTGGGTATAATAGATTTAATTAATTCGGGTGGGCGTAAAAATATACACATTGCTATTACAAACAATATTAACTATCATGAATTAATTGATTCATTAAAAACGATTGTTGAAAAATTATTTATTAATGAATACTTCACCCTGTTCTTTTAAAAAAAATAGCGGAATCTTTTTCTGAGAATTTAAATTAATGATTTTAGCGTTTAAAAAATATAGTTATTATAAACATAAGCCAGACAAACAACTAGTGTAGGTCTTGTTTTGTTTTTTAAAACTACTATTGTTGTTTGTCCATAAAGTTATGCAATCATAAACGTTTATCTTAAATTAAGTTACACTTGACCTGTAAATAGGTCACAAACATTCGAATCTGCGTAGTTGCCATATTACGTCAGGTAAAATAATGTTATGACTAATTTGATCACATCTTTAGTGATTAACTGTATAAAATAAAAATGACAGGAGAAAAATGAATTTAGTAAAACAAATAACATTCATTACCTTTTGCAATTAGAAAGAGTTATTAACAATACTTTAGTGGGAATGCAAGGGACACTATTAAAAGTGTTTTTACAGTTTTTATCGCAAACAGTTTTGGGACAAAATAAATCAAATATTGCTCCAGAAGAAATATAGTCTAATTTTCTTCACACGATGATATTAACAGTAAGTTGAATATAATGGAATTAACGACTACTTTTTCTTTTCATTTAAAAAGTTTCTCATCTAATGCCGCTATACTCATGACAGATAGTCAACATCTGTTGATATCCCTATGTGAAGAAAATTAAACTCTATTTTTCTACTGGAGCAATATTTTATTTATTTTGGACAAAAAAATGTTTTGCTATAAAAACTGCAAAAACATTGCCCTTATCTTTTGCTCCCTACACGCCCACCTTAAAACTCAAATGGGTTTACAAGGAATAAGAGGTTCTTTCCCGGTTTGGTGCAATAATTGGAACGTTTTCCCTCAATCATAGGTCTATCCTCTTGTACTTGCTCGATTGGTGCAAAATTTGCTTTAGTTATTAATAATTTATGACACATCGTCTTCAGCACTTTAAAAATATTAATGTTAGGTGAAATAATTTAAAGTGATAATTCTTTAAAAATTAAATAAAAGAGTGCGATGGCCGGGAATCGAACCCGGATCAACTGCTTGGAAGGCAACTATGCTCACCATTACACCACCATCGCACCGATATTTGTTTGTGTGATAAAACATCTAGATATATTTTTCTAAATTAAAGGAATTTTGTCTAACTTGATAAATAATAATAAATTGAAAATGTATATTTTAAAGTTGAGTTATATATAATGTTTATTTGCTTGATGCCATTCCTTAAATTTCATTTTCACTTGTATATTCCCGCTAAAACATTGTTAAACAAATTCCTGACAAATTAAAACGTCCTACAGCATTTTGTACTGTGTAGTCTCCTTGTCTAAATACTGTAGTAAGACTTATAATTAAATTTACTTAATATGTTACAGGAGTAGGAAAGAACCTTGAAGAAATTAAGGCGTTCTAGAACAGAGACAATCCCAGCTGAACAAACCAATCACACTACGTCAAAAGTTGTTAAGAAGCGCTAACGAGCAGCGCCACGACTCCAAGCAAATGTTCTAATGTCGCGTGGTGTGGAACACGACTCACATTCTGACTTGATTCCAGAAAAAGTACAACACTCAATCCCTCGACTGCTACGACCAGGGCCCGGCTTTTTATGACCTTAAATTATTTAAAAATAGCCAAAAAAAAATTACTTCAATTTTTTATTTTTTAAATGACCTAAAAATATGAACATAAATGCACACGTGACAAGAATAAATCAAACACGCAATTTACAAAATGTAAACTAAAAAATAGTCATCCAATGAAAAGCCTTTTCCAATTAAACTCTTGTATTCTGCTAAATATAACATTTATTTACCAATACCTTGTTCCGAAATAATAGCTTCCCCCTCCACAAAACAGCCCCTTCAGCATAATAATTGTAGTCTCTAACCAGAATATAAATATATTTTACAACCAAATAAGCAAAGAGGATACAATGTTTACTGACTACAATATAAAGGTCCCATTCCGACAGCTGTGTGTTGGAAAAAAATATGCATTTATAAAACATTGATAGTTATGTTATTTAAAAATATATTTATTCAACATGAATGCCTAAAATGACTCATAAATGTACAGAAATGACTTTTAAAATAAAAAATTCCAACAAGAGAATTATTAACCGAGTTTATGTACTTGTGCGACAAACCAAACAAAAGATGGCGTGTCATCAAAATCCGGTCCCTGGTTATAACTTATCACAGTGTAAGAAGCGACTAAACTTCTCCAAAGATGTATATCTATCAGTCACTATCACCGGTAGATGAGCCCGTGATCCAAGAGCATAGAAAGCTGGAAGGAGAGGGGGTCCAGAACCCTCCTGGAATTTGATAGACCAAAACAGAGACGTGACTGGTCCAGAGTTCGACTGTCAGCGGAACCCAAAATACAACATCTGAATTATTATTATTTTATGTAAACGCGTCTTACTACCCATCCCGGGGTTACACTTTTATATTAACGACGATCATGTGTTTGGGTATGATAAAGGTTGAATTTTTAAAGAAAATGTACTCGTATTTGTCTGGAGAGAGAATTTTTAGGGGGGGGGGGAGCGGAAACACCCTCAGTACACCCGGCTGGGATTCCAACCCAGATATCCCAGTCATCAATAGCCCATTCAACAAATACCCCCTTCCCCTTCCCCAATTTTTTATTTTTTGGGACAGTTATAAAAAAATCCTTAAAAAGTTTTGTTTTCTAGTCATTTCTTTGATTTATACCAAAAAAAACAATGTAATACTGGCTGCTCAATGGTACAAATAAAATTATTTAAAATTATGGCGATGGTTGGCAGTGTTTAGTTTTTATCACTTCTTGAATATTGGGATTTACAACTGGTAAGCAGTCTTACCAATAAATATCTCAAGGAAAACATCTTGCTTTGGAAAAAGGATTGAAAAAAGGAATGTCTTTGATTCTTAGCTGATTTTTAACATTATTCCTAAATGGTCCCACGCCCACTCCAGGAAGTGCTTCACCTCTCCCCGGGAAAAGGGGTGGGGGCGTCCCCCAGGTTAGGAACTATTTCTTTAGACCTGTCATGTCAAACTTGTGGCTCACGGGCCATTTGATGAACCAACAGTCATATAAATTCGATCTGATTCTTATTTTTATAAAAATTTTAGAAATACACGATCTGAAATTTGAAAACTGATAACTATTTTGGGAAATTTAACAAGAAAAGAAGATTTCATCATTTCCAAGTGTTCAATTTGGCCCTTATGTGTGATCAAACGAGTTGGACAGGGCTGCTCTAACTGGGGTAAGGTGTCAGACTTCTGTGCTGAGGATCCGGGGTTCAATCCTCGGTCTCGGCACAGATTTATCTGATTGCCAAGCCCTTCCTTCACCTCTGACAAGATGTGTTTCTATTAATCACAACTTTTGATGTGAGGAATGCCAGGCCTCCACCGTGGTTCGGATTCCACGTTAAACTGTAGGTCCTCCATTTCATCTCACAATCACCCTACCATTACACATTAGCGTAAGTGCGTATAACCCAAACGGGTAGTAAGACGCGGTGCTAATAATAATAATAATAATAATAATAATAATAATAATAATAATAATTCTCTGTTTAACCGTGATATTAAACTAGAGATTACGTTCGAAACAGAAAACGAAATGAGGTGCGGTTTTTATGAATTCTTTATTTGAACACAGCGAAACCTATATAAGTTTTTTTCATCAACAATTTTTTCTTTTTAATTTATTTGTTTCAATATGGTAAAAGGGTTTTATTAGTTTCAATACATAAGCCTAAGCGTATAACCCTAACGGGTAGTAAGACGCGATACTAAAAAAAAATTACAAATATCTTCTCTGGGATTTTTAAGTGACTATACTCGAAAATACCACCACCATCATCAGCATCAGCGTCATCACCAACTGTTTCCAGGCTGTGGCTTGGTCAGTTTAGTCAAATGCCTCCATCTTCCTCTATCCTTCCACCATTATTCCTCTTTAAATTTCTTGAGTTCTTCTCCTCTCACTTGAACACTTTCTGTTATCTGCTCCTCCCATCTGTTTGTTGGCCTCCCTTGTGGTATTTTTCCTACATAATTAATTTCCAACATTTTCTTCGGCATCCTCTCTTTTTACATCCTCTTTACATTCCTATACCATCTCAGTCTTGCTTCCTCTACTATCTCATGCGCTTCTACATCCTCATTATATGCCCATACCATCTCAGTCTTGCTTCCTCTACTATCTCATGCGCTTCTACATCCTCATTATATGCCCATACCATCTCATTCTTGCTTCCTCAACTATCTCATGTACTCCAACATCCTCATTACATGTCCATACCATCTCATTCTTGCTTCCTCTACTATCTCATGTACTCCAACATCCTCATTACATGTCCATACCATCTCATTCTTGCTTCCTCTACTATCTCATGTACTCCAACATCCTCATAACATGTCCATACCATTTCAGTCTTGCTTTCTCCACTATCTCATGTACTCCAACATCCTCATTACATGTCCATACCATCACATTCTTGCTTCCTCTACTATCTCATGTACTCCAACACCCTCATTACATGTCCATACCATCTCATTCTTGCTTCCTCTACTATCTCATGTACTCCAACATCCTCATTACATGTCCATACCATTTCAGTCTTGCTTTCTCCACTATCTCATGTACTCCAACATCCTCATTACATGTCCATACCATCTCATTCTTGCTTCCTCTACTATCTCATGTACTCCAACACCCTCATTACATGTCCATACCATCTCATTCTTGCTTCCTCTACTATCTCATGCGCTCCAACATCCTCATTATATGAAGAATTAATAGCCAGAGCTATTATTTATGCTTATTAGTGGGATTACTCCACCTAGATATCATATTCTGAAAATTGAAAAATGACACCTGGACACGGGAATCGAACCCGGGACCTCTGGCTTAGTACGCCAATGCTCTAACCACTGAGCTATCCAGGATTCGTCCCGTGCCCTGGGTCATTCTTCACTCATATTTTAAGGCAGAGTCTATGATGGACTTAGCAGAAATCGTCGGCTACAAATATGTGATTATATTAATATCACAAGCCATCGGATAACGCCGCATCTGCGACTCGGTAGTTGGTGTCATTTTTCAATTTTCAGAATATGATATCTAGGTGGAGTAATCCCCACTAATAAGCATAAATAATAGCTCTGGCTATTAATTCTTAATATGTGCGATCCCGTACAATTATAATAATTGTGCAAATGGCAGCATAATGCCAACTACCGAGTCGCAGATGGCGGCGTTATCCGATGGCTTGTGATATTAATATAATCACATATTTGTAGCCGACGATTTCTGCTAAGTCCATCATAGACTCTGCCTTAAAATATGAGTGAAGAATGACCCAGGGCACGGGACGAATCCTGGATAGCTCAGTGGTTAGAGCATTGGCGTACTAAGCCAGAGGTCCCGGGTTCGATTCCCGTGTCCAGGTGTCATTTTTCAATTTTCAGAATATATATCCTCATTATATGCCCATACCATCTCAGTCTTGAATCCTCTACTATCTCATGTACTCCTTGGACCTCCACTCTTTCCCAGATAACTTCATTCCTAATCTTGTTTCTCCTCTTGACAGCTAACATGTTCCTCCACTTTCTCAATGTCCATATTTCTGCTGCAGATGTGAAAATGGGTACAAAGTACGCCCTGTAAATACCAAGGGGGAAAAAGTTTATTTAGGTTAAGAATACATTTAATATAATTCTGACATGAATTTTTTTTTAGATCAACAACATTGATTACATTTTAATATATTAATACTGTTATTTTATTGTTATTGATTTCTTCTATCAAAAGTGACACCTGTAGCTCACATGACTTGAGGCATGAATATATGAAAGTAGATCTAGTACCTTTTCTAGCTCTCAGATAGGGTTGTTATTAAGAATATTGCCAGGGCAGGATTTAGAGATGTGGAGGTCCAAGGGCTGTAAAAAAATTAACTATTAAAAGCTCAATTTTAAAGGTATTATTTAAATAAATAAATAGTGTCATCACTATAAATTAGATTCTTTTCAAACAAAAATTGTATTAAGCATTTCGTTGTTATAATCTTGAAAAATATCAAACTTATCACTTTTACCTCTCATCATTTGTAGAGAGAGGGTATTGTGATCGTCAAAAAAATCTAACCTCGTGATTTTGATACATGTCAATTTTCATGGTCTACTGAAACCAAAATTGGTTTTCGTGATGCAATCTGTTTTTATGTATATGTCTATATGTCTCTATCTCGGCCTAGAGCCGAAACCATTTTACCGATTGGGCTAAAACTTGGTGGAAAGTGTTTTTATAGGGTTTCACCGTGGAAGAATTTTTGGAATTAAATATCTAACCCTAAAATTAAGGTTAGTTTACTAAGTATCAAAAAGATAAAGAATCGATTTTCTTCAAATATCCGTTTAAACCATTTTTATTATAGTTTGTCTCTAGGCATTGTTTAAAATTAAAAACAAAGTGGAAACTCTCAAACTTACTTTTAGGGTAACTAGCATAATCAGAAATTTCCAATTTTGATCATTTCTCCACAACTAATTGAGATAAGAAATAACTCATCATTGTAAGCTTGTAGTAATATTAAAAATAGAATTAATTAATATTAAATATATTTTTAAAAAAAACAATAGTTTCAGAGCTATAATCAAACATATAATATATCTTTTTATGAAGTTCTTTGAAAATTGAAATTGATTGTTACGCTCTTTGGTGGACCGAGATGTTCCTCTTCTCTTAATGTGTCTGTAACAGTGTATATTATTTATTTTCACAAATCTTAAGTGTTTTTAGTAAATGTCTCTATTTTAAGATAAAAGAGGAAGTACATCGTACCATTATTTTTATTGTAACAGTTTGTGCAGACCCTGAGGCGTTATCCCCCGTCGCCCACTCTTAAAACATGGACTTCATTGTTGCACTTTATGTAAATCACCAAGTAAACCAACATACATTCGCTGCGTTACTCTGTGAATATCGTGAAGGTAGGGACTTTTGTTTTCCAGAGTTGTAAAATGACAAGCTTTCTCTCCACCCCGACTCAAGAACGACAACACCGCGGAACGAAATATCCCCGCATAGCTCTGTCAATATTTTGAAAAAGATAAGAACGCAGGAATCTCTGCAGATATGTCGACAACAATCTGGAACGACCGCGCCCCTCTTTATTTTGTTTTATTGGATGTGGTGAAAACATCTTTAGGTGGGGGGGGGGGGGAGTTTGCAGGGTACACGAGGAAAAGGGCAGGTGATTTTGCAATTTTTATAGCAAAACTTTTATTGGCCAAAATAAATAAAATATTGCTCCAGTAGAAATATAAAGTTTAATTTTCTTCACACGGTGATGAAGAGAAAAAGTTGTCATTATTCAAGACAACCTTAAGAGATATTCAACAACTGTTGATATCAACATGTGAAGAAAATTAAACTCTTACGTTTCTACTGGAGCAATATTTGATTTATTTAGACAAAAAATATGTTTTGCTATAAAAACTGCAAAAACACTGACCTTAACTCGCGTTCCCTGCACTCCCAGATACGTTTACACTTTTTTTGTTTAGCGCCGCGTCTTACTATCCGGTCGTGTTATATGCATATGCACTAATTGCTATGATGTTTTAATTATGAGTAAGGTTGAATTTAAAGGAAATGACTCCTCATTTGCGTGGAGGTATAATGGAAAACCTTTTAGGCCAGGACACTCTCAGTACAACCAACCGGGATTCGAGCCCCGATATCCCCTCATCGGGAGTTTAGTCTACTGCGAAAGTAACGGCCTAGTAGTCCATTCGACCACCTATCCGGGTAACACGCTTTTAATTACTTAAAATATGGCTCAGGGAGGATTTTGAATGAATAGTAATGATGTAAATAGTAAATTAAACGATTGCCGTGTTTTTAATTACATGTTCATTTATTTACTTTTAATAAGGTATGGTTATCGTTATTTTAATGTAAAACATTAACACACAAAATAACTCTGTGACGTCATCCCACAATCGAGCGATAGCGACCGAGCAGCCGTCGTCTGTTGGCGAATATAGTGACAGCTTATTCGGGTAGACTAATAGAGTAGCTTCTCATCATTTGTCCTCACCCTGTTCCAGACCCGCTACTTCACAGAAAATCTGGAAGAGCTGGGGATCGAACCAGGAACCTCTGGATCTGTAGTCAGTTACTTTGACCATTTTAACATAATTAAAATTATGAAACTGTTGATCGTGTTAATTCGACGAACTTGATTGAACAATCGTGTTGGCTGATACGAGCTCACGTGATTAATGACACGGAGTGTTTATAGACAAGGCTTCAATGTTTCAATTTTATTTTTATAACCCTGAAAGATCAAGTTCTGAAGATGTTGTTAGGCCATCAAATCTGTCTTGTATCTCTGACAAATGTTTGTATCAGGATAAGATAAGATCGAGATGGTGTCAAGTCAAACAAACAAGGCGCAGGTAGAGTTGTACCACATGTTCACATTAACAATAAGTGAATCTTGCCGGCTAGACTTTGACCCAGAAGTATGATTAGCACACTTTTGGATTGTGATCCAGAAGGTATTGGTTGGCACACTTTGTGGATTGTGATCCAAAAGGTATTGATTAGTACACTTTGTGGATTGTGATCCATAAGGTATGATTAGCACACTTTGTGGATTGTGATCCAAAAGGTATTGATTAGTACACTTTGTGGATTGTGATCCAAAAGGTATTGATTAGTACACTTTGTGGATTGTGATCCAAAAGGTATTGATTAGTACACTTTGTGGATTGTGATCCAAAAGGTATTGATTAGTACACTTTGTGGATTGTGATCCAGAAGGTATGATTAGCACACTTTGTGGATTGTGATCCAAAAGGTATTGATTAGTACACTTTGTGGATTGTGATCCAAAAGGTATTGATTAGTACACTTTGTGGATTGTGATCCAAAAAGTATTGATTAGTACACTTTGTGGATTGTGATCCATAAGGTATGATTAGTACACTTGTGGATTGTGATCCAGAAGGTATTGGTTAGCACACTTTGTGGATTGTGATCCAAAAGGTATTGGTTAGCACACTTTGTGGATTGTGATCCAAAAGGTATTGATTAGTACACTTTGTGGATTGTGATCCATAAGGTATGATTAGCACATTTTGTGGATTGTGATCCAGAAGGTATGATTAGCACACTTTGTGGATTGTGATCCAAAAGGTATTGGTTAGCACACTTTGTGGATTGTGATCCAAAAGGTATTGATTAGTACACTTTGTGGATTGTGATCCAAAAAGTATTGATTAGTACACTTTGTGGATTGTGATCCATAAGGTATGATTAGTACACTTTGTGGATTGTGATCCAGAAGGTATTGGTTAGCACACTTTGTGGATTGTGATCCCGATAGTATTGGTTAGCATATTTTGTGAATTGTGTTTATTTACATAGGTATCTAATCTTCCATTAAAAGATCCAGGCAAGGATCACTCTAAATTGCTTCTAGGACCATACAAATTAAAAATTCCAGGTGAAGACAACTCTGAATATTTTCTGAAGGCATCTAATTAAAAACATTTTTATGACCGCTCCAAATAGCTTGTAGATTTAAAAAAAATTATCAGGTGAAAGCCACACCAAACATCTTCTAGGGGCATCCAATTTCAAACAATTGTCCAAGGAAGCTTTTTGGACATCCTTTCGGCTTGGGGGGTCGAAGTCCCTAAAAAAAACTAGGCTATACCTTTTTTGTGCTTCTAGCCCTCCACCCCCATCTTACCCCTCCTAACAAATGAGGATCCACCGTAACAAACTTTATTCCAACGTCTAACTAATAGTCGATCCTTTTAGAAACAGCAAATTTGTCGCAACAGTATGGTTTGAAAAATAATATTCCTTACCGTTACAACGTTCCTTTGTTGACGACTCAACAATATATTTCGTTATGAGGAAACGTCGCGCCTGGATGCCCTTGTTAATTAATCTTTGTGTGGTTATTAAAACTTTCTTTGTCGCTATGTGATCGAAAAGAACCGATTTCACCTTTTTATGACTTTTTTTAATTTATAAAACCTAAAATATAAGATTTTAGAAAACATTCTAGAAATTAAAACAGTAGTAAGGAGAGTTTAAAAAAAAAAAGATAAGACTTATTAATGAGAAATTGAAGTTAGTTGGTTAGAAATTAGAATTTACATGAAAGTGAAAAATAATTTAAAATTACATAAAGAAGATAAATTTAAAATGTAGGGCCACTAAAGGCCCGGAGGCAAATAATTTTGTCGGGGCCCCTTTGCACTACTTTAATGCGCAACTTTTCAGACCACTCAAAAACCTCAAAAAAAGGAACCTCAAAGACTTTGCACGTTTCAGAGATTATATTGTTATGTAAATAGCAAAACTAGTACATAACGTTTAACAACGATTTTTTAAAAATATTCCAGAAAATTCTCCCAAGCGAACTAAATAACCATCCAACCATGCACGATAATTTTTCAAAAATACAACGAGCATATACACATTTATAACACATATTTTAAATTGAAAAATGGTAGGAAATAACTTTAAATAAAAGTCTTGCCTTTTGATTCCTTTGTAATGTATTTTATTTCTCAGACTCTCTTTTTAAAATCTAACAATATAGACTTGACAACTTAGAATATAAGTGAGTCATTTAAAATTTGCCTTTCTAGCTTTTATATCAGCGAACATTTGAATGATGGAGTCAAAATCCAATGTCCGTGCAAGTCTTGATTCAATGGAGTGTGTTCCCAGATCAGTTAGCCTTTGTTGACCCATTGTTGATATAAATCAGTTCTTTATTCTGATAAGCATACTAAAAGATCGTTCTGCTCGAGCAACAGAAACTGGGAGTGTAGAATGTACGCAAAGCAACGCATCTGGAATATTGAGTCATGTTATTTTGTTGAGCAGTTTTAGGGACCACAAAGTAGATTTAGAAATGTTTGTCTTTGGTCTCTCTTTATTAAGATACTTGACTTCTTCCGTTAGGTCACTAACATTTCAAAAGCCTTAACGGCGTAACCTTTTCTTGTTTATGGCTCATCCACTTAAGTTTAAATAGTGCTAATTAGTGATTTAGTGTACTTAATTTAAATTTCGTATTATATTGCACTTTTCTTCCGTTTCACTAAAAACGTTTATATTTTCGTCTAAAATGAGAAGGAAAAGTTCCGAAGCTGAGCCGAGCCCCCTTGGTGCCCGAGCCCCGGGGATTTTGCCTCCCCTGTGCCCCCCTTTCGATGGGCCTGCAGTTATACTAAATATAAGGTTTCAACCTTATAAGAAAGTTACTAGGTTTATTTTCACGTGTTCATACGTCAAGTCATGTAATCTGTAGCTGCCACTATTAAGAGATATATAAATTCCTTTAAAATAACAATATTAATAAATGGTAAAATGTTATCAATGTTGAGGGCAAAAAGAGTTTGTATTTTCTAAATATCTCTTCTCATGCACATTGGACTGTAGCTCTATAAACTGTCAGAAAAGGTCATATATATATATAGGTCATCCACAGCAGGAGAGGTGGTAACTGACAGCTAGGACAAGTTACCATATATCTGTTCGCCAAACCATATGATTTGCAAGACCATGTTGATTGTTGTTACTTTTGGTGGTCAAAACATTCACACAAACAAACAAACAAATTGTTTTTTAATTATTAACTAGTTGTACATTATTGAAATATGAACTTATGAAAATTGTTTAGATGTTTCTATTTTTAGAGAAGTCAGGTACCACCCTTACAACCATGGATGCTCTCTATATGCGACCGGATTCTATACAGTGACATCCAAACCGATTGTGCGAATATAATAAATTGTGTTTTGGCAACTATCTTTACACCGGAAGTTGTGCTGTGAGATGATTTCCCGTCGCTGAACGGAAGTCTCGATCTGTCATTTTGTAGATGTGGGCGAGATCTAAACAAACTTAAAATAACGATCCTCTAAAAAAGACCGCCACACATTTTTTATTTCTCACTCCGTTCCATCGCCATGTCCGAAAATGGTAAAGCATTGTTCTACATTTTTCAAAGTCTCACCGGTTCGAATCCCTGCGCTCGATACTGCACGCGCTTAATAAAGCAAAGTTGTTAGAAGTCCACTATCGTCAGTAGATTCCAGGCGTTGATAGCCCATAAATATTGCATGAAACAGGGGAAGCAATTTTCTAACATTGAGACGGTATTAATTTTTTTTTCGATTTTCTTTAGCACCACATCTTACTACCCATTTGGGTTATATACTTATGTATTAATTAAACTAATGGTTTAAGGACGGGTAAGGTTATGTTAATATAAAGTGTACAAGCATTCTCGTGGTGGGAGAGGGGAAAACCGAAAAAAAACTCAGTACACCCAACCGATATTCGAACCTCGATCTCCCCGTCATAGGCAGTTTAACCTACTGCGAGAGTAGCGTGTTATACCACGTGGCCACCGAAAGGGTCAGGGTATCAGACCTATGTGTACTTTCTAAAAACAGGGCTGAATCATATTATTTAAAAATTAACATAAGGCAGTACACTAAAGTTAAACCCCCAACACTAGAGCTAAGAGTTGTTTTATATAAACAAGAATAACCTATTATCCCAGACTAGTACATGTAGGGAGGTAACCTTCGTATACCCTGGAAGGTAGCGAGCTTACCTTACATAGTTCCACTATGGAGGAGCTTATAAGATAGGGCCATAGTGTAGTACTTCAAGGAAAGATTGCTACCTTTAAGGGGAAACGGTGTGTTCACTACCCCTATTAATCCAAGAGTCGCGGATTCAGTTCTCGGTGAGGACAGGACATTTATCATTGTGAAATCCTATGCATGTTGTTGGGTGTGACTAAGGTATAGGGATTGGTTTTAAGAATGCTCATGAAAATATTTAAAAACCGTTGATATTATTACTATAGTCTGTTCAGCGTAGAATTGTTTTCTGAAAGGCCTTTTTCCTTACCAGAAATCTATTATATAGTAGGATATTGGTAGGAAAAAAGACCTTTCAGGGAGTAATTCATACCGTGAATGGAGTTACAGTAGCCCCATGGCTTCTTTGGTGCTGACTGACAGTTCACAGCTGACTTCTGACAGTCAACAGTCAGGTATATACCTAAATTTTGACTGTCAGAAGTGACAGCTGCTAAAAACACGTTTTTTGCAGATCATATGGTATGGTGTAGGGATACATAATTTGGTCTGGTAGCTTTTCAAAGCCGTCTGCTGTAAGCTGTGAGCTGTCAGTCAGCACCAAAGAAGCCATGGGGCTACTGTATGTGTAGAAAATTAAACTAAACTTATTTTGGGACAAAAAGAAAGTTTTCTTATAAAATCTGCAAAAAATTCTAACTTCAACCCGGGTGTCTTTCCACCCGTCCTTAATCACCACCAAGAATCAAACTAGGGACTTGTGAACAACAGCGGTCATTGGGTAAGACGCTGCCTCCTCTTGCCTCCCTCACCAAGCAGCAGGACGGACCCGCTAGCTCACCTTGAGACGAGACCGAATCCTCCCGGCCTTGGGACGAGGTCCAGACACGACGACATTCCAGCCTCCTCCGGGAGAACACCTCTTGGCGGTTTCTATGGCAACACATCGCGTGTATTATCTCTGCCACTCCTTGGCCAATACTGGTTGTATCAGACACATGAACAAGCCGGTCTACGGAAACAGGATTAGGACAAGGGACTTTAACTAACCGCGCCAGAATATCTGGAGACTCAGCACCTTGCCCAAACCGGCCCCGTGGTGTAATGGTCAGGGCACCTGGCTACGAATCTAATGGTCCCGAGTTCGGTTCCTGGCTGGCAGCTTGGGTATTTCTCCCGAAAGGGGACTTACTCTAAAGGTCCCCAGTGTTTGGTTAATTAGGCTTAGGTTAGGTTTAGGTGTGTCCACTGCCTTCACACCCTCATACTCACTATCACCATCATACTCAATATCATGGATAAAAGTATCTCTATCACCATACTCACTATCATAAATAAAAGTATCTCTATCACCATACTATCATCATCATACTCACTATCATAAACAAAAGTATCTCTATCACCATACTCACTATCACTATCAGCATCATTTCATCTCATCGAGGCATGGAAAAAAGCCTCCAAGGAAAAAGATGTACGATTAGTACGTTTGGACGTCCCCTGGTAAATAGTACATTAGTACTGGCTATTCTTTCCACTACTGTGCTACGATTGTTGTAGCCCAGGCACGCAATATTATTATTATTATTATTATTATTATTATTATTATTATTATTTTATTAGCGCCTAACCCAAATGATGTTTTGTTTGGGCGTGAGGGGTGTCTATTGACTCGTGTACAAACTTTTATTGGATAAAGGTGTGGTAGCATTTTCTAGCGGCCTTGCCTCTGGGATACTGATCTACAAGTCCAGGGTTCGATTCTCCACGGTACCAAAGATATTTTTCCTGAAAGGGGAACTGTTCTTATGGTCACCATGGTTAGGTTAGGTTAGGTTTAGGTTTAAGATCACGCTCTCTGCTCCACAACTTCATAATAGCTCTCGTGCCATCATCCAATGGCTGGTATGACGTATATACAACCTTCTATGCCTTCTGTGCCATCAGAGCGGCTATTAGTCTACAGACAGGCGATGGTACTGGATGTCATGTCCCTCCCGATCAGTAATCACATACACTAAATAAATAAACAATTTATTCTGACCAAAAATCGTGTGTTTAATTTTGCCATAAAATTGTAAAATCACACGTTCGTGAGTGATACCCCACGTAAAGCTCCATCTCATACTCAGTAAGTCCCTCACCATGACAACAACCCCATCCCCGTGCAGTAACTGACTATCAGAGACGATTGTCGCGGTATTTCAAGGCGTGGTCCATTTTACTAACAGGGAAGCGAAGTAAGGACCATCGTGTCATACAGCCGCACCGGTCTACCTTGGATGAAGATAACTGTACTTCGTGTCCCCCCCCCCCCCCCTGCCCCTGTTGTCTTCATCTCGTCGACCTTCAACGTTAGAATCAACAATTAGTTGTCGTTTTTTTAAAAAACAATCTCGCTTCTTACCGTTTGGAAACGATCCACTGACCGAAATTCAATTTTTTAAGAACATTCTATCGACTATTTTGATCATAAAAACACAAATAAAATTTAATTTTTTTATTAAAAAAATATTTGGAGCCCATTTCATTCTTTGTATCGTATCATACTGTGAACCAACATATTTCATGTGATCAATTTTTTACAACCCTTGAATAATAGGGGAAAATTTCCAAGATTATGAATCATCCGGAAAGTCGATTATCTGTATTGTACCTGTTTCCATCAAATTCAGGCAAATGATTTTCTAGTGTATGTGTATCAAATAAAAAAATGTTTTAATCAAGTAATATGTTAAAATGTCTAGTCTAGTTCCAAATGGAGAATGTTGTAGCATGTAAAACCACCCAACTGTACTTGCGGGTTGACGTATCACCCATGTTTAGTTATTTTTACAGTCACATATGTTTCACTTCAAACACGCTGACATGTGGAGGCTGGCACTGCTCACATGGGGTCGAGGGTTCTAACCCTTAAATATTAAGTCGGTTGAAGTATCAAGCAACATGTAGAATTTAGTCAATAAGTTAAAATTCAAAGTTGAATTAACGCACTTTTGCACGCGCACGAGATTCCTTTCTAATTAAGTATGTAAGTCGTGTAATAAAATGGCAAATAAAATTAATAAGAGGATGCACAGAAAAGTAAAAATCTGTAATAATTTGTTTGAGGACTTCTATGAAATTAAGTATTATGTATGTTTATTTTTTTGTATGTATGCTCAATAATGTATTGCTTGTATGTATTATGTATGTATGTATGTATGTATTATGTATGTATGTATGTATGTATGTAGATGTGTATGTATGTATGTATGATGTATGTATGTATGTATGTATGTATTATGTATTATGTATCTAGTATGTATGTATGTTGTATGTATGTATGTATGTGTGTATGTATGTATGTATGTATGTATGTATGTATGTATGTATGTATGTATGTATGTATGTATGTATGTATGTATGTTGTTGTTGTATGTATGTATGTATGTATGTATGTTATGTTTTGTGTTGATGTATGTATGTATGTATTAGTATGTATGTAATGTATGTATGTATGTATGTATGTATGTAATGTATGTATGTATGTATGTATGTATGTATGTATGATGATGTATGTACGTGTGTGTGTGTATGTATGTATGTATGTATTTATGTATGTATGTATGTATGTATGTATGTATGTATGTATGTATGTACGTGTGTGTGTGTATGTATGTATGTACGTACGTTACTATCGGGTTTCCAAACGAAGCCTAAAGCAAGACGAGCGGTTTTGTTCACCTCGATTGCAAGTTAGTAACGTCTTGAGGGAGGACCAGTGAATGTCAGCTTGCGGCTTGTTTACCTTTAACTGAGGAGTTTCATCACGTGCCGGGTGTATAATTCTTAACACCTGAACACATATATACAGTCCATTCGACACTGGAGTGGTATTAACTGACAGCTAGTCTAGTTAAAGTTACCAGATATATTATTATGTATTCATTCGCCAAACTACATGATCTGCAAGACCATACGTTGAGCTGTCACGTTTGGCGGTCAAAACTTTCACAACAAACAGTTTGCTTTTAATTATATTTTTCCTCTAAGTGTTTTTAAATTATAGTAGTAAATTTATTTTGTTGGTTCATTTTACCGAAATACAAGTGTGAATATATAATACTTTTTAATGTATTATTAATTTTCATGCATTTTATAAAATATGTCTTCTTGTCACAACCACGAAACAAAAAAGATGATAGTTTTTATTAGTTTATTTTGTTCTTTAAGAACTTTATGGTTACTGAACTTATCTCGAGCCACCTCATCAAACCCCACATCAAGGAATCGAAAAAAAATCCGATTATTAGTTATATAAAAAAAAAAGAAAATTAATTTTATATTTTTTAAATTTATTTTTACCCCCACGTATTACTACTTGTTTGGGATACGCGCTTATGTACTAATTACACTAATGTGCTAGGGATGAGAAAGATTGTTTAGAGGACGTGCACCCACATTTATGTGGAGGGAGGGTGATAACCAATTCAGGAAAAAGAAACTAAGTGCAAACGGCTGCGTTTCAAACCCCGATCTCTCCATTGTATAGCTACTATTCTGCTTATTAGGTGTTTGAACTCCAGGGGCCAACGATTTTTTAAAAGTCTTTCTCTTGACGAGGAATCAGGAGACTAATTCGGACGGTGACCTAGCGGTCTAGGGACAAGGTGTCAGACTTTTGTGATGGTGGTCCGGAGTTCGATCCTCAATCCCGGCACAGATTTATCTAATTGCCAAACCTTTCCTTCACCTCTGACAAGACATGTATTAAACACAACTTGTGAATGTGAGGAATGCCAGGCCTCCACCGTGGTTCGGATCCCACGTTAAACTGTAGGTCCTCCATTTCATCTCACAATCACCCTACCATTACACATTAGCGCTTGTGCGTATAACCCGAACGGGTAGTAAGACGTGGTGCTAATAATCATTTCAAATCTTGTAAGAACCTTAGGAAACTTTTTTTATTATTATAAATTTAAATACGACAAATACCTCTTTTAACCATAACCCTAACCCCTTCCGCACCCCCCCCCTTTTTCCCTGGACAAATCTTTGGAAAAAATTTCCCCCCTCCTTTCCAGCTCCCTTCCTGTACTAAAAAAAAATAAAATTGTTTTCTCTATTTTTACCTAAGTATTGCGCATTTTTCGCACGGTTTTGCTAGTATAAATAATTTCAATTATTTTTTAGTATCACGTCTTACTAACCGTTCGGGTTATACGTATATGCACTAATTACGCTAATGTTTTAAGGGATTAGGAAAGTTAAATTTAGAGGACTTGTACCAGCATTTGCGTGTAAGGATATTGGAAAACCATTTTGGAAAAAACTACTCGATACCCCCCTACTCCCGTCATCGGCAGTATAGAGATATATTATTGTGAGAGTAACGCTTTAAACTACGTGAACAATTAACTCTCACTTCTGTTCTTCATTTATCTATTTTTAGTCTCAATTTACTAATTAAATTTATTTTTTAGCTATTATTTGTCTTCTCATGTAATTATTAATATATGATTTCGTTCTTTCAATGTTGGCCCGTTATAGATCTTGTGACTGTTGGTCAACACTGTAATAAAGGATTGACAATGATATGATAATATCGTGTCAAAAGTGACAGCTGCAGACTTGACGCGTTCTTAATTTTTTAAACTAGGTATTTTAAACGTTGTACTTGAAACAGTTGGCGGTATTTCCCGCGGCGTTGAACCCTATCAACCTTGAAGTCCAAGAAAACAATGGACTGTATCACGAATCACGGACAGGTGTGTTGTGCACGTGAAGTGCTTGTAGAGCAGTTTATCAGCGCAGTAGTTGGGTGGACCAGATAGTACAGCGCTCTGATTGGTCGGTTTTGGTCACGTGACCACGCCCCCTCGCTCTGATTGGCTGTTGGCTTTTCCCCCCTCCCCTCTGCTCCCCCCGGTAACGGGTTTTCCCGATGACGTCATCGCTCTGTCGCAACCCGGCGCCAATTTGGTGGCTTGACAAGACAGGAATAGATCGTGACGACCTTGAATGATGTCGCAACCTCTCCCCCCCCACCCTACTGTGGTAATGGGTTTTCCCTGTGTCGCAACCCGGCGCCAGTTTGGTGGCTCGACCAGGGAAGTCGAGACAGGAATAGATCGTGACCTTGAAACCGTGAGTTAGGTCATTGACCCTGGCAACTCTCCCCCCTGGCAAAGGGTTTTAGGTTGCAACACGACCTTGAATTAGGTCCCCCACCCCCTATTTGGTAATGGGTTTTCCCTGATGACTGGCGCCGGTTTGGCGGGTTGACAAGACAAGTCGAGACAAGAATAGATCACGAGAGGGCCATCTCGTAGGGGGTTGGGTATATAGGGGGAGACCCGCTCGCTCGTCTATTTATAAGCGTCTGTAGAGCGGTTCAAGATGGACAAGTTACAACAGTTGGTGAATATTGTTGACGCCGTGCAGACCGTAAAATTGAGTGATCTAACCGTGGATCAAAAGTACTCGCTGGATAAATTAAAGGCTGTCAATACAAAGTTCGGGAGACGCCTAATAGCCTATCTAGATGGCGAGTTTTGTGTATTTTTACCTTGTCGTTTCGGTACTCTAACAGATGAAGACGTGTGTGAGCTTAATAACGAAAAATTGGTATTTACCTGCGCCGGAGTAAAACCCGGTTCACCTACCATTGTGAACTTTGAACGTGTTTAAGAGTCAAGCAGTTAACAACAACAACATCGGGCAGACGGGTAGTTAATACTTGTGCACGGTGGACCCTACAAACCATACAGCACGTTTTATAGCTCACGGGTACGCTCACCATGTTTAATTTAACGTTTGTGGGTCATACGGTTACGGGTTGTGCCTATATGACAGGAGAAAATATTCACAGTGTGGTTGTGAGCGATAGACAGGTAATTTACAAAATAGTGAACCAAGACAGAGAGGAGCGAGGCTACATCGAGTTTTGCGACTCTACCTGTCACACGATAAGAGCGACTAAAGTACTACCCTACGAGAGAATCGAGGAGACTTACCTGTGTGATATGACATGTGCTGTGTACAATTTCCGCCAAGGGGACGTCGTGGCCGTGTTGCCAAGGCCTCCACCACCCTTCAGAGCTCCATACCACCCGCCACCACCACCCTTCACGGCACCGCAGTCAACGCCCCCGCCTCCAGAGTCACCGGAGTACCCGCCCCCAGAGTCACCGGCGTACCCACCCCCAGAGTCACTGGCGTGCCCACCGCCAGAGTCGTCTGCCTACCAGTACTCACAGCCAGAGTCACCCGCGTGCTCACAGTCAGAGTCATCTGCCAACCAGTACTCACAGCCAGAGTCACCCGAGTGCCCACCACTAGAGGAGGAGGAGGAGGTAAAATCCGAAGAACCCGCAAATCTCGAGTGTTTAACAATGTACAAAACTTATCCAAACGTTAAAATTATGGGTGAAACGCCCGATGACTACATAATAGGTCTGGGCAGATTCGGTAACGTCTTACTTCCAAAGTCTGCCTATTATTTGGATTGTAAGCGGTTTAAATCTAAAGCACGTTGTATGATATATCTCGGAGGACAAAGTGTAATGTTTAAAAGTGAATTAATAAACTAGGCGCACTCATGTTGTCGTAGAACTCTGCTGACGTCATTGGAGCTAGTGGTAGACATTTTGAGAGGGGGAACGCAGTTTGTGAGTAGAGAACGTTGCCGCTTGAGCGAGAGGTTTTTTTTTCACAGGGATATTTCTTTCGTTGCATTTCCGATTACCATTATGCCATATAAATGCTGCATTTGTAAGGGGGCCTACGCAAAGCTCTCCAGCCTTATTCGCCACAAACATCAATGTCATCAAACATCTCAAAATACTGCTCACCAGGATGCCTGTTGGGACGAAGAGGTATTGTGCAATGCGTTAGACAGGATCGAGAAAGAAGAATACAACCGTGTAAAGTGCTTAAACGAACTTGAGAAAAACAAAAGTTATAACGTTATGCTATCGGAAGAGATCCCCAATGAACCGAACGTTAGCGTGCTCGAGAATGTTGGAAGAGTAAGATTTCCATGTAAAAATATTGGAGACATTGTCAATAGACATTCTAGTGCCTCGCAGCGTGTCCTGTACTATTTTGGATGTGACTCGTACTCATTTTCTAGATGGTAAAAAATTATATTCTCTCCTGATGTTTTTAGTGACTATATGGTTTTTTCCTTGCTATCACATGTTGCACTCTAATCTTAATTACTTGTATTGGTCACAAGGCCTAAAAAATCAATCTATGTTGTTGTTGTTTTTGTAGCTTCTCGTTATGAATGTTTTAAATACATTAATTGTTGATTGTCAATAAAAAAACTAGCAATAAAATGTTGTTTTTTTAAACCCTATAATATGTTGTGACTAGAAGGAGATGACAATATACATGGGGCAACAATACCAGAATAAAATATAAAATGTGAGCACACACACACACACACACACACACACACGTTCACTTATAAATTATAATTGTGGTGGCGTTATATTGCTACCACAGCCAAAGAGAAAGCAAAGTAAAAGGAATTAATTAATGTTTGAGACCAAACTTCCAGGCTAAATAAACTTGTATGATTTAATTATTTTATTCATAATGTTTGAGACAGAGGTTCTAGGCTAAATAAACTTGTATTTATAGGATCATTCTGCACTATCTAGTAACTAAACATTTTTTCAATATCTTGGGATAGCACGTATATATTTAATTACTACTTGGACAATAATTCAAACATCCAAACGGGGTAGGAATAGTGAAAGTATTTATGAGAGGTAAGTGTACTCGCATTTGCATGGAAGGAGAGCTGGAAATACCATCAGTGTTCGAATTTCTCAACCAATCATACAGGCAGAGCCTCGCTTAGTTACTTGTACAATTCACAAGACCTAAATAATATTGATTTATGTGTTATTATAATTTTTTAAATTCTTGGTAGAATATGTTTGGTTGGAGAATCAAAGACAGTAAGGAGATGCGGTGTCTACACCAAAATCAGCGGTCGGAGTGATGTTCTAGGGGGAGAGAGAGAGAGAGAGTTCGGTTGTAGACGTTAAAACACAAACATAACAGTTTATAATATTTATTCACACAACACTTAAACAACAAAGAAATATTATTTTCGCGATATATTTTGATATATATAAAACTTTGGCAATAAATTCATAAGTAATACAATTATACATTTAAATTCACTAATATATAACCTTCACATAAATTAATATGTTGTTGTTGTTGTTGTTGATAAGTTTTAAATATGAAACTATAGCTGATGACCTGATATATAACATTTACACTAAGCATATCAGCAACTCAAACAACAAAGAAATTCAGTTAATTAATGCTCGCAAAAAAAAATTTTTTGATATAATAATATATAAACTTTTACCAAAAAAATCATAAGTAATACAATTATGTGGGTCTTGAAATTATTTTAAATATATATAACTTTCACGTAAATTAATATGTTGTTGTTAAGTTTTAAATATGATTTTATATCTGTTGACATAATATATAACATTTACACTAAGCAAATTAGCAACTCAAACAACAAAGAAATTCAGTTAATTAATGTTCGCAAAAAATATTTTGATATAATAATATATAAACTTTTACAAAAAATCATAAGTAATACAATTATATGGATCTTGAACTTATTTTAAATATATATATATATAATTTTCACATAAATTAATATGTTGTTGTTGTTGTTAAGTTTTAAATATGAAACTATAGCTGATGACATGATATATAACATTTACACTAAGCAAATTAGCAACTCAATCAACAAAGAAATTCAGTTAATTAATGTTCGCAAAAAATATTTTGATATAATAATATATAAACTTTTACCAAAAAATCATAAGAAATACAATTATATAGATCTTGAAATTATTTTAACTATAAGGCGGTGTTATTAATTTACAACGGGAACAAACCAGTACACATGCTAAGATACATAGGTAATAAATATATGTATTAAAATGTTGCAAACTCTGTAGGAGAAAATGCTACTAATAAAGACACGTAAACATTGTTTTAAATACTTATAAAATATTCATTTTTAGCGGGCCTACTTGAGAAGCCCCGTTTAAATAACAATAAAGTAATGTATAAGTCTAATTGTAAAATTTTTAATGAGGCAAGCTATTTGTAACGACGCTGATGAAGGAATCGCACCAATGATACATTTTTAGGCCATTCCGGGAATCGAAGCCGGGACCCTTGGCTCGCTGGTCAGGCATGCAGGTTTCGGCTGAATATATTTATGTTTACGAAATACTTTGCTCTAGCACTTTACTACCAGAAATAAACGGGTAAGCCCCAAGACTGCTGCATTTCTCTTTTGAACCATCTAAGACTCCAATTTGGCAGTAGACATGGCACCTGACAATGGCCACAAGCGTGAGATAAAAGCTGATGTCGACCAGGTGAAATGTGTAACAGCATTTGCCATGCGTTTGTTGCCCTCTAAGGGACGTCACAGGGCGAGGTGTGTACCCACATTTGCGTGTCATTGACATTCGAACCCTCAAACACCGCCCGAATGAGACAGATAAAATAATAAAATTATTGATGTACCGTCATTTTTTCAGGGCTGAAATGTGAAAACAGTCAAAGTTATTATTTATGCTTTCTCCTGCTAGATATCACCGATGGCATTCGAACCCGGGACTTGTGGCGTTTGTCGACCATGCAGGGAATTTAACTCTGGACCTTTTGCAGAGTGTGTGTGTAATAAAATAAACTTGAACCCTAGGACAGCTACAAATACAGTCCAGGGCAGTTAATGTATCACTATGAACGGTTAAACCTACATTTTCAAGCATACAGGGAATGGAAATCAGGACCCCTCGCAAAGTGTGTGTAATAAAATAAACTTGAACCCTAGGACAGCTACAAATACAGTCTAGGGCAGTTAATGTATCACTATGAAGGGTTAAACATACATTTTCAAGCTATACAGGGAATCTAACTCTGGACCTTTGCAGAGTGTGTGTAATAAAATAAACTTGAACCCTTGGACAGCTTCAAATACAGTCCAGGGCAGTTAATGTATCACTATGAACGGTTAAACCTACATTTTCAAGCATACAGGGAATCGAAATCAGGACCTTTCGCAAAGTGTGTGTAATAAAATAAACTTGAACCCTAGGACAGCTACAAATACAGTCCAGGGCAGTTAATGTATCACTATGAACGGTTAAACCTACATTTTCAAGCATACAGGGAATCGAAATCAGGACCTTTCGCAGAGTGTGTGTAATAAAATAAACTTGAACCCTAGGGCAGCTACAAATACAGTCCAGGGCAGTTAATGTATCACTATGAACGGTTAAACCTACATTTTCAAGCATACAGGGAATCGAAATCAGGACCTTTCGCAAAGTGTGTGTAATAAAATAAACTTGAACCCTAGGACAGCTACAAATACAGTCCAGGGCAGTTAATGTATCACTATGAACGGTTAAACCTACATTTTCAAGCATACAGGGAATCGAAATCAGGACCTTTCGCAAAGTGTGTGTAATAAAATAAACTTGAACCCTAGGACAGCTACAAATACAGTCCAGGGCAGTTAATGTATCACTATGAACGGTTAAACCTACATTTTCAAGCATACAGGGAATCGAAATCAGGACCTTTCGCAGAGTGTGTGTAATAAAATAAACTTGAACCCTAGGACAGCTACAAATACAGTCTAGGGCAGTTAATGTATCACTATGAACGGTTAAACCCTCTATTTTCACCCCATGTCTGGAATGGAACTAGGGTCCTTGGCTAGGCAAACAAACAAATTATCATGCGCGAAGAAACCGGCCTCTGTACACACGCACGACAGACAAGCGTGAGATAAGAGCTGATCTTGACTAGGTGAAATGTGTAACATGTTATGTCCAAAAGGTGAAAAATCAATTATTATTCTATAATAATATTTCTGTATGTGACCAATTAATAAGTACTATGATGTATTCATAAAAAATAAACACATAGTTTTGTTGATCACAATAACCAGTCTGTAATTATAAACTTTAAACCAAATTGTTCTAATATGTTTAGCAAAATTTAAATTTTCAAAAATAAATTATTTGTAAATTACCCGAAATTATTTGGTATATGTGAAAAAAAGTATGTTATTCTTATAGATCATGAAAAAACTAATCCCTGATTTTAATTTTGAATTCAATTTTCCCGGTTAGTTAAAAAAAATTCAAACTTTCTATAAATTGTCGTAAGTAAACTACGCTTGAATTAATTTATTTTAGATAAATAAAGAAAATGTGTTATTGGTGATGTAAAAGAATTCCTCCGATACCAATTTTGAACCAGATCACTCAAGCTATTTTTTAAATATTCAAATTTAAAAAAACAAAACAAAAAAGATATACAGCTTAGTTTGTCATTTTTATGCCAAACACTCCATAAATACTATAAATATATATATATATATATATTTACATTTTAAGCAAAATCATTCTAGATATTTTCAAAATAATTTGAATTTTTAAAAATCACCCTACAAAAATCATGAGGCCAACAGATAGCATTTAAGTTATAGTGGGATCGTGGTGAGAAAGTAGTTTCTGACACTTAAGAAAGTTACTTAAATTACTTTCATTCATATATTCATTCGTCAGATGATAAAATCTGCAACTGTCACTTTTGACAAATCGTATTAATGATGAAAAAAATATAATAAAATAATGTGCAATTTTTTTCATATCTTTAGTAATGTCATTGGTGCTGAGTTAAAATTTTGTAGTAGAAATTCTTAAAACTTCTTGTAGGCCCTAAATGATTTTTAGCACAGTGTTTTAATAACCGTTCCAGTTATAACACGCTTAAGTACTATTTACGCTAACGGATTAGGAATCGGGAAGCTTGAACCCACATTTGCGTGGAAGGAAAGTGGTAACCCATTTAGAGAAAAAAAACCTCAGTTCACCCCGCCAGAGATTCGAACCTCAATCTTTCCCAGTCCTCGGTAGTCTAGCTCAGCACAAATCTAGCGCGTTAGCCAACAGTACACCTCGGCAGGTATTCAAATCCCCCAATACGGACTCGAACCCCCGATATCTTTCACCATGTGCTTCATGCCCTCTAATTACCAAACCCTTTCTTTTCCCTAAAATACGTTGTGACAGAAAGGCGCTGGCAATATACACGTAACAGCTTTGCCGGAATAAAATATTAAAGAGCGCAGAAGTGAGCCCGCATTTGCGTAGAGGGAGAGTGACAAACTACCGCCAGGTCTAGGACAGCACTATCGCCATATACTAAGTTGCACGGAGTTCGAATCCTGGTCCACTGGCTGGCACTTTCATTGGCCAGATGATTATATTTGCGTGCTTGTAAAAGAATGTAGATATACCTCTTTCTCTCTCTCTCTCTCTCTGAAGAAGCGACTGAGACTGGTATTTGTCTGTTAATAGAGTTTTGATTTAATCTCTGTCGAGCGTCTCGCGTCATTGGTCAAGACGTCTAAGAATTCACTTGTGAAAGGTCACTTTAAGTGATGCGTTAGCATGTCTGCCCACTGAGCCAAGTGTCCAGAGATAGATTTCTAGTATGGATGAAAATGCAGGTTTAACCTTTCATAGTGTTAAATTAGGAAGGACTGGGTTTTGTGAATAACTAGAGTAATTTTCAAAATAAAAGTAATTATGTTGTTACCAAGCATATGTCAAATATAATCATCTGGCCAATGAAAGTGCCAGCCAGTGGACCAGGATTCGAACTCCGTGCAACTTAGTATATGGCGATAGTGCTGTCCTAGACCTGGCGGTAGTTTGTCACTCTCCCTCTACGCAAATGCGGGCTCACTTCTGCGCTCTTTAATATTTTATTCCGGCAAAGCTGTTACGTGTATATTGCCAGCGCCTTTCTGTCACAACGTATTTTAGGGAAAAGAAAGGGTTTGGTAATTAGAGGGCATGAAGCACATGGTGAAAGATATCGGGGGTTCGAGTCCGTATTGGGGGATTTGAATACCTGCCGAGGTGTACTGTTGGCTAACGCGCTAGATTTGTGCTGAGCTAGACTACCGAGGACTGGGAAAGATTGAGGTTCGAATCTCTGGCGGGGTGAACTGAGGTTTTTTTTCTCTAAATGGGTTACCACTTTCCTTCCACGCAAATGTGGGTTCAAGCTTCCCGATTCCTAATCCGTTAGCGTAAATAGTACTTAAGCGTGTTATAACTGGAACGGTTATTAAAACACTGTGCTAAAAATCATTTAGGGCCTACAAGAAGTTTTAAGAATTTCTACTACAAAATTTTAACTCAGCACCAATGACATTACTAAAGATATGAAAAAAATTGCACATTATTTTATTATATTTTTTTCATCATTAATACGATTTGTCAAAAGTGACAGTTGCAGATTTTATCATCTGACGAATGAATATATGAATGAAAGTAATTTAAGTAACTTTCTTAAGTGTCAGAAACTACTTTCTCACCACGATCCCACTATAACTTAAATGCTATCTGTTGGCCTCATGATTTTTGTAGGGTGATTTTTAAAAATTCAAATTATTTTGAAAATATCTAGAATGATTTTGCTTAAAATGTAAATATATATATATATATATTTATAGTATTTATGGAGTGTTTGGCATAAAAATGACAAACTAAGCTGTATATCTTTTTTGTTTTGTTTTTTTAAATTTGAATATTTAAAAAATAGCTTGAGTGATCTGGTTCAAAATTGGTATCGGAGGAATTCTTTTACATCACCAATAACACATTTTCTTTATTTATCTAAAATAAATTAATTCAAGCGTAGTTTACTTACGACAATTTATAGAAAGTTTGAATTTTTTTTAACTAACCGGGAAAATTGAATTCAAAATTAAAATCAGGGATTAGTTTTTTCATGATCTATAAGAATAACATACTTTTTTTCACATATACCAAATAATTTCGGGTAATTTACAAATAATTTATTTTTGAAAATTTAAATTTTGCTAAACATATTAGAACAATTTGGTTTAAAGTTTATAATTACAGACTGGTTATTGTGATCAACAAAACTATGTGTTTATTTTTTATGAATACATCATAGTACTTATTAATTGGTCACATACAGAAATATTATTATAGAATAATAATTGATTTTTCACCTTTTGGACATAACATGTTACACATTTCACCTAGTCAAGATCAGCTCTTATCTCACGCTTGTCTGTCGTGCGTGTGTACAGAGGCCGGTTTCTTCGCGCATGATAATTTGTTTGTTTGCCTAGCCAAGGACCCTAGTTCCATTCCAGACATGGGGTGAAAATGAGGGTTTAACCGTTCATAGTGATACATTAACTGCCCTAGACTGTATTTGTAGCTGTCCTAGGGTTCAAGTTTATTTTATTACACACACTCTGCGAAAGGTCCTGATTTCGATTCCCTGTATGCTTGAAAATGTAGGTTTAACCGTTCATAGTGATACATTAACTGCCCTGGACTGTATTTGTAGCTGTCCTAGGGTTCAAGTTTATTTTATTACACACACTTTGCGAAAGGTCCTGATTTCGATTCCCTGTATGCTTGAAAATGTAGGTTTAACCGTTCATAGTGATACATTAACTGCCCTGGACTGTATTTGTAGCTGTCCTAGGGTTCAAGTTTATTTTATTACACACACTTTGCGAAAGGTCCTGATTTCGATTCCCTGTATGCTTGAAAATGTAGGTTTAACCGTTCATAGTGATACATTAACTGCCCTGGACTGTATTTGTAGCTGCCCTAGGGTTCAAGTTTATTTTATTACACACACTCTGCGAAAGGTCCTGATTTCGATTCCCTGTATGCTTGAAAATGTAGGTTTAACCGTTCATAGTGATACATTAACTGCCCTGGACTGTATTTGTAGCTGTCCTAGGGTTCAAGTTTATTTTATTACACACACTTTGCGAAAGGTCCTGATTTCGATTCCCTGTATGCTTGAAAATGTAGGTTTAACCGTTCATAGTGATACATTAACTGCCCTGGACTGTATTTGAAGCTGTCCAAGGGTTCAAGTTTATTTTATTACACACACTCTGCAAAGGTCCAGAGTTAGATTCCCTGTATAGCTTGAAAATGTATGTTTAACCCTTCATAGTGATACATTAACTGCCCTAGACTGTATTTGTAGCTGTCCTAGGGTTCAAGTTTATTTTATTACACACACTTTGCGAGGGGTCCTGATTTCCATTCCCTGTATGCTTGAAAATGTAGGTTTAACCGTTCATAGTGATACATTAACTGCCCTGGACTGTATTTGTAGCTGTCCTAGGGTTCAAGTTTATTTTATTACACACACACTCTGCAAAAGGTCCAGAGTTAAATTCCCTGCATGGTCGACAAACGCCACAAGTCCCGGGTTCGAATGCCATCGGTGATATCTAGCAGGAGAAAGCATAAATAATAACTTTGACTGTTTTCACATTTCAGCCCTGAAAAAATGACGGTACATCAATAATTTTATTATTTTATCTGTCTCATTCGGGCGGTGTTTGAGGGTTCGAATGTCAATGACACGCAAATGTGGGTACACACCTCGCCCTGTGACGTCCCTTAGAGGGCAACAAACGCATGGCAAATGCTGTTACACATTTCACCTGGTCGACATCAGCTTTTATCTCACGCTTGTGGCCATTGTCAGGTGCCATGTCTACTGCCAAATTGGAGTCTTAGATGGTTCAAAAGAGAAATGCAGCAGTCTTGGGGCTTACCCGTTTATTTCTGGTAGTAAAGTGCTAGAGCAAAGTATTTCGTAAACATAAATATATTCAGCCGAAACCTGCATGCCTGACCAGCGAGACAAGGGTCCCGGCTTCGATTCCCGGAATGGCCTAAAAATGTATCATTGGTGCGATTCCTTCATCAGCGTCGTTACAAATAGCTTGCCTCATTAAAAATTTTACAATTAGACTTATACATTACTTTATTGTTATTTAAACGGGGCTTCTCAAGTAGGCCCGCTAAAAATGAATATTTTATAAGTATTTAAAACAATGTTTACGTGTCTTTATTAGTAGCATTTTCTCCTACAGAGTTTGCAACATTTTAATACATATATTTATTACCTATGTATCTTAGCATGTGTACTGGTTTGTTCCCGTTGTAAATTAATAACACCGCCTTATAGTTAAAATAATTTCAAGATCTATATAATTGTATTTCTTATGATTTTTTTGGTAAAAGTTTATATATTATTATATCAAAATATTTTTTGCGAACATTAATTAACTGAATTTCTTTGTTGATTGAGTTGCTAATTTGCTTAGTGTAAATGTTATATATCATGTCATCAGCTATAGTTTCATATTTAAAACTTAACAACAACAACATATTAATTTATGTGAAAATTATATATATATATATTTAAAATAAGTTCAAGATCCATATAATTGTATTACTTATGATTTTTTGTAAAAGTTTATATATTATTATATCAAAATATTTTTTGCGAACATTAATTAACTGAATTTCTTTGTTGTTTGAGTTGCTAATTTGCTTAGTGTAAATGTTATATATTATGTCAACAGATATAAAATCATATTTAAAACTTAACAACAACATATTAATTTACGTGAAAGTTATATATATTTAAAATAATTTCAAGACCCACATAATTGTATTACTTATGATTTTTTTGGTAAAAGTTTATATATTATTATATCAAAAAATTTTTTTTTGCGAGCATTAATTAACTGAATTTCTTTGTTGTTTGAGTTGCTGATATGCTTAGTGTAAATGTTATATATCAGGTCATCAGCTATAGTTTCATATTTAAAACTTATCAACAACAACAACAACAACATATTAATTTATGTGAAGGTTATATATTAGTGAATTTAAATGTATAATTGTATTACTTATGAATTTATTGCCAAAGTTTTATATATATCAAAATATATCGCGAAAATAATATTTCTTTGTTGTTTAAGTGTTGTGTGAATAAATATTATAAACTGTTATGTTTGTGTTTTAACGTCTACAACCGAACTCTCTCTCTCTCTCTCTCCCCCTAGAACATCACTCCGACCGCTGATTTTGGTGTAGACACCGCATCTCCTTACTGTCTTTGATTCTCCAACCAAACATATTCTACCAAGAATTTAAAAAATTATAATAACACATAAATCAATATTATTTAGGTCTTGTGAATTGTACAAGTAACTAAGCGAGGCTCTGCCTGTATGATTGGTTGAGAAATTCGAACACTGATGGTATTTCCAGCTCTCCTTCCATGCAAATGCGAGTACACTTACCTCTCATAAATACTTTCACTATTCCTACCCCGTTTGGATGTTTGAATTATTGTCCAAGTAGTAATTAAATATATACGTGCTATCCCAAGATATTGAAAAAATGTTTAGTTACTAGATAGTGCAGAATGATCCTATAAATACAAGTTTATTTAGCCTAGAACCTCTGTCTCAAACATTATGAATAAAATAATTAAATCATACAAGTTTATTTAGCCTGGAAGTTTGGTCTCAAACATTAATTAATTCCTTTTACTTTGCTTTCTCTTTGGCTGTGGTAGCAATATAACGCCACCACAATTATAATTTATAAGTGAACGTGTGTGTGTGTGTGTGTGTGTGTGTGCTCACATTTTATATTTTATTCTGGTATTGTTGCCCCATGTATATTGTCATCTCCTTCTAGTCACAACATATTATAGGGTTTAAAAAAACAACATTTTATTGCTAGTTTTTTTATTGACAATCAACAATTAATGTATTTAAAACATTCATAACGAGAAGCTACAAAAACAACAACAACATAGATTGATTTTTTAGGCCTTGTGACCAATACAAGTAATTAAGATTAGAGTGCAACATGTGATAGCAAGGAAAAAACCATATAGTCACTAAAAACATCAGGAGAGAATATAATTTTTTACCATCTAGAAAATGAGTACGAGTCACATCCAAAATAGTACAGGACACGCTGCGAGGCACTAGAATGTCTATTGACAATGTCTCCAATATTTTTACATGGAAATCTTACTCTTCCAACATTCTCGAGCACGCTAACGTTCGGTTCATTGGGGATCTCTTCCGATAGCATAACGTTATAACTTTTGTTTTTCTCAAGTTCGTTTAAGCACTTTACACGGTTGTATTCTTCTTTCTCGATCCTGTCTAACGCATTGCACAATACCTCTTCGTCCCAACAGGCATCCTGGTGAGCAGTATTTTGAGATGTTTGATGACATTGATGTTTGTGGCGAATAAGGCTGGAGAGCTTTGCGTAGGCCCCCTTACAAATGCAGCATTTATATGGCATAATGGTAATCGGAAATGCAACGAAAGAAATATCCCTGTGAAAAAAAAACCTCTCGCTCAAGCGGCAACGTTCTCTACTCACAAACTGCGTTCCCCCTCTCAAAATGTCTACCACTAGCTCCAATGACGTCAGCAGAGTTCTACGACAACATGAGTGCGCCTAGTTTATTAATTCACTTTTAAACATTACACTTTGTCCTCCGAGATATATCATACAACGTGCTTTAGATTTAAACCGCTTACAATCCAAATAATAGGCAGACTTTGGAAGTAAGACGTTACCGAATCTGCCCAGACCTATTATGTAGTCATCGGGCGTTTCACCCATAATTTTAACGTTTGGATAAGTTTTGTACATTGTTAAACACTCGAGATTTGCGGGTTCTTCGGATTTTACCTCCTCCTCCTCCTCTAGTGGTGGGCACTCGGGTGACTCTGGCTGTGAGTACTGGTTGGCAGATGACTCTGACTGTGAGCACGCGGGTGACTTTGGCTGTGAGTACTGGTAGGCAGACGACTCTGGCGGTGGGCACGCCAGTGACTCTGGGGGTGGGTACGCCGGTGACTCTGGGGGCGGGTACTCCGGTGACTCTGGAGGCGGGGGCGTTGACTGCGGTGCCGTGAAGGGTGGTGGTGGCGGGTGGTATGGAGCTCTGAAGGGTGGTGGAGGCCTTGGCAACACGGCCACGACGTCCCCTTGGCGGAAATTGTACACAGCACATGTCATATCACACAGGTAAGTCTCCTCGATTCTCTCGTAGGGTAGTACTTTAGTCGCTCTTATCGTGTGACAGGTAGAGTCGCAAAACTCGATGTAGCCTCGCTCCTCTCTGTCTTGGTTCACTATTTTGTAAATTACCTGTCTATCGCTCACAACCACACTGTGAATATTTTCTCCTGTCATATAGGCACAACCCGTAACCGTATGACCCACAAACGTTAAATTAAACATGGTGAGCGTACCCGTGAGCTATAAAACGTGCTGTATGGTTTGTAGGGTCCACCGTGCACAAGTATTAACTACCCGTCTGCCCGATGTTGTTGTTGTTAACTGCTTGACTCTTAAACACGTTCAAAGTTCACAATGGTAGGTGAACCGGGTTTTACTCCGGCGCAGGTAAATACCAATTTTTCGTTATTAAGCTCACACACGTCTTCATCTGTTAGAGTACCGAAACGACAAGGTAAAAATACACAAAACTCGCCATCTAGATAGGCTATTAGGCGTCTCCCGAACTTTGTATTGACAGCCTTTAATTTATCCAGCGAGTACTTTTGATCCACGGTTAGATCACTCAATTTTACGGTCTGCACGGCGTCAACAATATTCACCAACTGTTGTAACTTGTCCATCTTGAACCGCTCTACAGACGCTTATAAATAGACGAGCGAGCGGGTCTCCCCCTATATACCCAACCCCCTACGAGATGGCCCTCTCGTGATCTATTCTTGTCTCGACTTGTCTTGTCAACCCGCCAAACCGGCGCCAGTCATCAGGGAAAACCCATTACCAAATAGGGGGTGGGGGACCTAATTCAAGGTCGTGTTGCAACCTAAAACCCTTTGCCAGGGGGGAGAGTTGCCAGGGTCAATGACCTAACTCACGGTTTCAAGGTCACGATCTATTCCTGTCTCGACTTCCCTGGTCGAGCCACCAAACTGGCGCCGGGTTGCGACACAGGGAAAACCCATTACCACAGTAGGGTGGGGGGGGAGAGGTTGCGACATCATTCAAGGTCGTCACGATCTATTCCTGTCTTGTCAAGCCACCAAATTGGCGCCGGGTTGCGACAGAGCGATGACGTCATCGGGAAAACCCGTTACCGGGGGGAGCAGAGGGGAGGGGGGAAAAGCCAACAGCCAATCAGAGCGAGGGGGCGTGGTCACGTGACCAAAACCGACCAATCAGAGCGCTGTACTATCTGGTCCACCCAACTACTCAGCGCTTATCACAAGCTACGCTGATTGACGAGATTTACTTGTATTTGTACTGTTTGATAATTCTACGAGTGACAAGGCTAGGCGTGAGGTATTGTGTTGTGAGGTTGAAGCAGTGGCGTCGCACGAAATATACTGAAGGGGGGAGGAAGGGGTTGAGACAATGAATTTTCCAACTATAGGTATTCTGAGATTAAAAAAATTGACAAGGGCAAGGTTGAGAACCCCGAAAATCCCCCCATATAATAGGGGGCCAGGGGGGTCTTTCCAGGAAAGTTGTAAAATTTTAGGCGATAGTTGAGGCTTGATTCGAGGTTTTAGTCAAATGTATTTTTTAAGTTATTAGTAAATAATGGATTTTTCAAGTTTCAAGTGTAATTTGTTTTGACATTCACCATCAACTTAAATAATTACCTAACCTTCTTAAGGCTACTAGAGTCTGGTAGGAGTAGTAGTAACCTTAAAACTATATTATAATAATAATAATAATAATAATAATAATAATATAATAATAATAATAATAATGCGCATCATGGCTACATCACGCGTTGCCCAATAGTGGAAATATCAGCCAGTACTAATGTACCGTTGCCCAGGGAACGCCCAAATGTACCAATCTTACACAAGCCCACCGAGAAGGGGGCGGGGGGCAAAACCCCCGGGGCCCGGACACCAGGGGTGCCAGACTCGGCTTCGAGACTTTTTCTTCTCACTTTAGGACGAAAATAAAAACGTTTAAGTGAAACGGAAGAAAAGTGCAATGTAATACGAAATTTAAATTAAGTACACTAAATCACTAATTAGCACTATTTAAACTTAAGTGGATGAGCCATAAACAAGAAAAGGTTACGCCGTTAAGGCTTTTGAAATGTTGGTGACCTAACGGAAGAAGTCAAGTAAGTATCTTAAAGAGATACAAAAGACAAACATTTCTAAATCTACTTTGTGGTCCCTAAAACTGCTCAACAAAATAACAGAACTCAATATTCCAGATGCGTTGCTTTGCGTACATTCTACACTCCCAGTTTCTGTTGCTCAAGAGCAGAACAGTCTTTTAGTGTGTTTATCGGAATAAAGAACTGATTTATATCAACACTGGGTCAACAAAGGCTAACTGATCTGGGAACACACTCCATTGAATCAAGACTTGCACGGACATTGAATTTTGACTCCACCTTCAAATGTTCGCTGATAGAAAAGCTCGAAAGGCGAACATTAAATGACTCAGTTATATTCTAATTTATTAGCTCTTAGCTAAATTGTCAAATTTAAAAAAAGAGAACCTGAGGAATAAAACATAAATTCAAATAAATCAAAAGGTAAGCCTTTTATTTAAAGTTTTTTCCTACTCTTTTTCAATTTAAAATAGGTGTTGCAGATACAATATAATCTCTGAAAAGTGCACAGTATTTAAGGTTCCTTTTTGAGTAATGGAGGGCTTGACTTAAAGTTTTTGTTTGTACAAGTCTGCGGTAAAGAACTTTCATGATCGAAAGTATTGTGGTACAGAGTAATTATGTAACTAACAAACTTAAGATCACGACTCTCCCAACTTCCCAGCCTTTTCCCAACATTGGGGCGTTTGTTGACGCCCCCTGCCACCCTCCCCAGGACTACGCCCCTTGGTTGATGAATCACACACTTACCCAAGAATGAAAAGGCTATATTAGAATTAGTAATACACAGAAATAATACCTAAATGTTAACATAATATACGATGATCCACATATTAATGAAGCTTTAAAGTGCTTCATTAGCATTAAGAATTGAGGTAAATTAATATGCCTTAGATCTGGCCGCCATGTTTGTTTTAAGACTATGCTGTACACGTCACTAATAAACAAAACAGCACAATAGTTCGTAACTAACTGAACATTAAGTTTGAATTTTTAAAAATGTTTCGATTCCTTGAATTTTCTTCAGGATTTGAGAATCTGACTCATTCCAAGTTCGAATATTTGAATCCTAATAATCCTATAAGAGATTCGAGAATCTTAAGTATTTACAGATTTGAAATTTAAAAGCAGATAATGCAAGTTGTATAATATTTATAGATCTAGTGTGTTTCCTTTGTCTCTCATCCCAAATGTTAACCTCACGACCCGGTGTTCGTGGGTTCAGACCCCGCCGGGGTCAACAGATTTTCCATACGCGATAAAAATCCATAGCACAACTTCCTTCAAAGGAGAAGTAAGTTCGTTTGTCCCATTTCGATTGTAGCATGTAAAATAACCCTGGAAGGTATGTGGAAATACCTTTCCTAGCAAAATTGGTAGGACCTTTCGCTCTCACTCACAGAAATTCTTGTTTGTTCTTGGTTCAGAAAGTGCACGACAATAAATGAAAGGATAGGAAATAATATCAAGAACTAATTTTATGAAAAACTTAAAAACAGGCTCCAAACAGATAATTACCGCTTAACTGAATTGGTACTAAACCATTTTAAATTCAAACAATATATACCCACACTATAATTTTTTCCAAACAAGAATCTTGGAACTCATTCTAAGCTTCATAGCATAGAATGAACATGATTAAAATCAGAATGGCGAACCGGAATAAATCAATCTTTTAAATATGACAATGAGAAGAATTTAAGCTTTATAAGTTTATATTATTTTCTATCATTTATATTTGGGATTTGTAGATAAAATAGAGATTATAACAATGATTAATAATTGGTGTAAGCTCCACAAATATGTTTATTTTAGAGCTACGAACTTGTAATCCTGAATGCACGATGCAGAGTAGTTTTCCAACAATGACAAAACCGTTCATACTTTCTCACCGAGTATATTATATATTATTTTAAATTGAATGCGTATAGCCCAAACGGGTGGTAATACGTGGTGCTAATAATAATAATTTTAAATTGAAAAATGACACCTGAACACGGGAATCGAACCCGATACTAGGAATTGTTCTCATCACTCAGTAGAACATTCATTGGTCAGGTATCAACTAACATATATTCCCACATGCTTCAGTGGTCCCGTGGTCTAACGCGCTACTCTCGTGTTAGACTAGACTGCCGAAGACGGGGAGATCGGGGTTCGATCCAGGGCTATATAGTATAGCCTTGGGTTCAATCTCGGTTGGGTGTACTGAGGGTGGTTTTCCCTAAATGGTTTTCAACTCTCCTTCCACGCAAATTCGGGTGTACTTCCTCTCAATCAAACCGTCCTTCTCCCTAAGCCATCAATGTAATTAGTACATCGGCGTATAACCCGCCTCGGTGGCGAAGTTGGTTAACGCGCTAGTCGCCGCCGAGGACGGGGAGATCGAGGTTCGAATCTCGGTCGGGTGAACTGGGGGTGGTTTTTCCTAAATGGTTTTCCACTGTCCCTCCACGCAAATGCGGGTTCACTTCCTCTAAATTCAACCCTCCCAATTCCTAATCCATTAGCGTAATTAGTACTTAGGCGTATAACCCGAACGGCTAGTAAGACACGGTGCTAAAAAAAACCAAAAATCTACATTCCCATTTGAGGTGTGTAGAGCAGAGCCTATGTATGAGTAGTCAAATGGGGTAATAAGGGGGGAGACATCACAAGAAAAGTCTTAACAAGCTCTGATTACTTTGTCAACGCACGCCACGACACGCCACCGTTAAAAAAACTAAATTCCTCGCTCTAAAAATGGATTGCCTTTCAATGAGTGGTAAATTAATAGTGTGGGGTCAGTTGCTCTGATATTACAGCCATTTGACTAACGTATATCAATTTAGATCTAAAACATAAACCCTATAATTGAGCTAAAAGGATAAAATCTCCGATACTAGCGCAACATTGAATAGAGCTGTCTTTCTCTCGTCTTGTGACTCATGGCGGTGTTGTAAGCTTGTCGAGGATCGAACCGGACTCGTTTTATAAAGTTCAGCAGGCCGAGTGTCGTAACAAGCTATTGAGTGATTGTTGCGGTAGGTGTGGGAACGAGACAATATAGCTCCTATCTTGCTCTATGGGACACGCTGTAGCGCATGTTACTTACGTTGAGAGGGGTAAAGTCCCCAAGGGCTGGTTATGGACTGGAGTGTATCAAAGAACCACCCTCTAACTAGCCGAGATGTGTTGTAATACCCAACCTTTCGTTACTCTCTCGGTTGCACAAACCTCGAGCCATTCGAGTGAAAGTGATTGCGAGTGCAGACTACCTACATTATAAGATATTCTCAAGACCAAAAATAATTTGTTATCTTAAGGTAAGCTCACACTAACCCACATCGGAGTTTTGAATGCTTTACATAACAGGCCACGTGGTGTAGTGGTCAGTACACCTGGCTATCGAGCATTGGGTTCCCGGTTAGATTCCCGGCTGCTACCTTGGATATTTTTCCCGGAAGGGGGAATTTAACCCAACGGTCACAAGTGTTTGGTTAGTTAGGTTTAAATTAGGTTTAAGTGTTTACACTCATCCCACACCCTCATACATCACCCTTATACTCACTATCACCATCACCTCATCTCATCGGGATATGGAAAGAGCCTCCACCAAAAGTATGTACGATTAGTACATTCGGGCGTCCCCCTGGGCAACGGATCAACGGCACATCAGTACTGGTTAAGTTTTCCACAAACTGTGCTATGAATGATGTAGCCCAGATGCCTATTATTATTATTATTTACATTAATTTTTTTAATTAAATTGCGTTCACCTATGCGCATCATACGCAACGAACGTCGGCGATGCCGATAATAATTCCGGGAGACAGGTTAAAATCCGATCGTGGGGTGCGTGTGGATGACGTCATCTGAATACTAGGTAGTACACGCACTCCCCAAAATTCGCATTCGAAATTCCCAGCTGTATTCTTTCTATTTAGTTAAGAGATGGAAAGTACAGTTCACTGTCGGGACCTCAAAGTGATTTAGCTCACTGAAATGAGCAGTTCATTTATCTCGTTCTATAGTTCATGAACTACTGCTTTTGGTTCAGTATTCGCGATGAATAGAAATACAGCCTGTAGTTCAGCCGTTTACAACTGATAAGAATACAGCCTGTAGCTCAGTCGTTCAAGATGAATAGAAATACAGCCTGTAGCTCAGTCGTTCAAGATGGATAGAAATACAGCCTGTAGTTCAGTCATTCAAGATGGATAGAAATACAGCCTGTAGTTCAGTCATTCAAGATGGATAGAAATACAGCCTGTAGTTCAGTCGTTCAAGATGGATAGAAATACAGCCTGTAGTTCAGCCGTTTACAACTGATAAGAATACAGCCTGTAGCTCAGTCGTTCAAGATGAATAGAAATACAGCCTGTAGCTCAGTCATTCAAGATGGATAGAAATGCAGCCTGTAGTTCAGCCGTTTACAGCTGATAAGAATACAGCCTGTAGCTCAGTCGTTCAAGATGAATAGAAATACAGCCTGTAGCTCAGTCATTCAAGATGGATAGAAATGCAGCCTGTAGTTCAGCTGTTTACAACTGATAAGAATACAGCCTGTAGCTCAGTCGTTCAAGATATAGAATACACCGCAGCTCACCCAAAATGCATTAGAAATTCCCGCTGTATTCTTCTATTTAGTAAGGATAGAAATACAGTTCACTGTCGTTGCACGAGATAAAAGTGTATTCAGCCTTCACTGAAAATGACAGCCTTTATCTAGTCTTTAAGATCGATAAAATACATGCTTTTTGTCAGTCGTTCAGATGGATAGAAATACAGCCTGTAGTTCAGTCTTCAGGATGGATAGAAATACAGCCTGTAGTTCAGCCGTTACACGATAAGAATACAGCCTGTAGTTCAGTCGTTCAGATGGAATAGAAATACAGCCTGTAGTTCAGTCGTTCACGATGGATAGAAATACAGCCTGTAGTTCAGTCGTTCGGAACTGATAAGAATACAGCCTGTAGTTCAGTCGTTCGACAGATGGATAGAAATACAGCCTGTAGTCTCAGTCGTTCAAGATGGATAGAAATACAGCCTGTAGTTCAGTCGTTCACGACCAGCCCAGGGCTACATTTTCAGTTTAGTCCTCCACCACTTCGAGAACTACTAAGTAACTATTATTTCCCCCTCACATCACAGTAACATGGTAAAGGTCTACCGTCAGGGAACTATTCTTAAAAGTTTATTTAAGTTTGCTCACGAATCAAATCTAGGACTGTTATTTTTGTCAAAATATTCTGTGATAAGCTTAAAATCAAACAAAAAAAAAACTAAAATAAAATAAACACATGTTTGATCGGAAACTACTACTTTAAAGTCATATTAGATTAGTTACAACACCACCAGATGTTAGATGAATATCCTTGTGGGGGCAGCCAGAGTATTTCTCTAGTACTATATCCCAACGACCACCCGTCCACTGATGTCATTGTAGATTTAGGAGACACAAAAGGCGACACGATGGAGCTGAAGGATAAATGTTCGGAACCGCTCCTTCGGAAATCGAATGCAATGAATGCAGTCACTAAATAAATCCGATTGCAGCGCGAATGGGATAATCTAGAACCATGTTTAGAATATTGATTGGATACCCAATGGAAAAAGACAATTGGGAATACTTAGATGCAGATGGGAAGATAATTTAGAATGGACCTGAAAGAAAAGATGTATTGAGGTGGAATGGATAAAACTAGCCCAAGATAGGGCTAGAGTATAATGAGTGGACTGGTATAGAACTAGCTCACGATAGGGATATGAGTGCTATTGAGGTGAACTGATAAACTAGCTTCAAAGATAGGGATAGGGTGTAATTAGGAGGACTGATATACTAGCTCGGGATAAGTGTAATGAGGTGGACTGGATATAACTAGCTCGATAGGAACGGGTGTAATTAGGTGGACTAGATACAACTTGCTCAAGATAGGGCTAGAGTGTAATGAGGTGGACTGTAGAACTAGCTTCAAAGGGATAGAGTGTAATGAGGTGACTGGATAAAAACTAGCTCAATATAGGGATAGGGTGTAATGAGGAGGACTTGATACAACTAGCTCAAGATAGATAGTGGGTATTGTAATGAGGCAATGGAATGGTCTAGCTACCTAATGTCTTAAGTATAAGTAAGTGTATAATTATTAACTCACAATTGTTTCAGATAGGTAGAGTGGTGTAGTAGGTAGACTGATAGAACTAGCTCTCAATAGGGATAGGATGTAATGAGGTAGACTGGATAGAACTAGCTCAATATATGGATAGGGTGTAATGAGGTAGACTGGATAGAACTAGCTCAAGATAGGGATAGGTGGCGTACTTTTGTAAATGAGGCAATGAAATGTCTAGCTCCTAATGTCATAAGTAGTAAGTAAGATGTATAATTATTTAACTCACAAATGTGTTTATGTATTATGTCCTCAGCAGTGGTGTAGCTAGCGTGAGTCAGGTGGGCTATGCGCCCTGGACGCCAAATATACTAGCAATATTTAAAAAAAATAGCTTTTATTTTTTTAAGCTATAAAAGTTTTTCTTTCAACTATTTTGTTAGCAGTATCATAACACGTAACCAGTTTGAGGTCCAATATATGAATTTAGCTAAATTTAAATAACATTTTTCAAGGGGAGCCATATTTTTATTCATCCTGGGAGCTATCAGCTCCCACTAACCCTAGTTACGCCTCTGGTCTTCAGGCTTTTATCTTGATTGGAACCTCATAAACGTAGTGAAATTCGAACCACTAAAATTATTCTGACTAATACTCCACTTGAAGTCCCTCGGCCGAGTTGTGAACTAGAGCCTTCCGGAAAAGCACTAAGGTGCTTAAAATAACATTTTATATTTCGGAGTATTTTTAGTAAGAAAATCTTTTCTTTTATTTATTAAAAACAAATTTTTCAAACCATGTTATAACAAAATAATGTCGGTGTTCTCAAAATATCTTCTTCTCTCACGTTGTATACGGACGGACATGTTTTCGGGAACATGTTTTTAAACAGCCTTTATCTGATGGGATATTTCAGGTATAACCAAAACTTTTGATATACCAGTTCGTTGCTTGAGACAAACGGTCTTAGTTGTAGTTTTTGGACATCCCTCACAGTAACTTAGCACCTTTTTTTTCTTTCAACTGTTATAATCAAACAATTGAATGAATAAGATTGAATATGTGTTAACAACTGACACGTTTCCAAAGAGATAATTAATAATAATAATAATAATATAATAATAATAATAATAATAATAATAATAATAATAAAATAGTACAATTATTAAAGTTAATAATATTCGTGTGTAGGCGTGTTTGTTATCTTCTTCTTCTATCTTCTTATATTGATAAAATGAAGAGGTTGTCTTTTCATGAGCGTTTTGCAATATCTGCCGTAATCAGAAGTCTTAGATTTAAAGCTAGTATTTTAAAAATTGGATATGATTTTTTTTTAAATTAATTAAAAACTGGGTTGGAAGAAATAAAAATTAAAAGCTTTTTTTTCCCCTGTCTGTTTGAAACAAAGAAAAACATTGTCGGGTTCTGATAGTGAGAAATAAAATATACCACCTCTCCTCTTTCTAAACATTTAGGTTCTAAATAATAACTATACAGGATGCGCCAATGGACTTGGACTGTTTTTTAGTGTAGTCTAATAGTTGTGGACAGCTTGGTTTGAACAAAATAAAAGGTCATCAGTTTAAAAACAGATGTACGATACCATTTATGAATAGGTTTTTTATTTATCTTAATAACGCTTGTTAAAGTGCATTTCATGTCGACAGATACATGTACAAGGTAAAACTCTTCTCTTACGTAATTCAACAATGTCACAATGGAAATACTTCCCAAAAGCAAAACTAATAACACAGATGATGCATAACCATATCTATTCTTGTTACATAGTTTCAAAGAATTGATTTATTTTAAAATAAGAATAACCACCTTATACTCCCCTCGCCCCCCTCACGTTATCACACGTGTGGGAATTATTCCGTATGAGGAAGTGATATTGAAGGTGTAAGGAAAGGAGCAAAATGTCGCTAGGGCGGGGTCCCCTAGTTTTTAGGACCTTGAGACTTTCTTCCTATTCTGCAACAGTATTTTCCGTCACATACAGCTTGTTGGCACATTTTCTGCTAAAGCCGTGACATTTACATTATTAAAAGCATTGTAAAGTGGACTTTTCAGGGATGAATACTAATTGAAGTGTCGGCTTGAACGATGTCGTTAATTACTTCCTTCAAAACTCATGTTTATGTGAAGAAATATTGCGAAAAACACTTACTTAAATTTAACATCATACTAAGCATAGTAAACACCCCGTATCGTCAAATTTAATACATAAAAAAAACTTCACTCTGTCTCAGGATAAGGTCAAGAATTACGTAAGAACATTTTGGGCCATTTTTATCCCCCCTCCTCTTTTGTAAGCAAAAATAAGCAAATACCTGACCCCTCCTCCTCTTGCTTACGTAAGATTTGTCAACCTTTTTAAAATTTGTTCATTGGAATAACCATTCTTTTTTTCATGAAATTTTGCTTAGGGCCTGAATTGACGCGATGATAAAAAAAATGAATGTGATTTATAAATTGCTGGTAATTATTATTAAAGACGCTTAAATTAATATCGCGAAATAATTGACGATTAATACTTGGTATGCTATACAATTAATTTTAATTTATTGAATAGATAAAATTGAAACAAGTTATAGCATTATGAAAGTTTAAAATTTTAATTTACTTTTCATTTAAGTTATAAAAAAGTATTATTAGTGAATACATGAATATTATATTTATAAAAAAACGGGTCCGGGGTTCAATCCTCGGTCCAGGCACATATTTATCTGATTGCCAAACCCTTCCTTCACCTCTGACAAGATGTGTATAAATCACAACTTGTGAATGTGAGGAATGCCAGGCCTCCACCGTGGTTCGGATTCCACGTTAAACTGTAGGTCCTCCATTTCATCTCACAATCACCCTACCATTGCACATTAGCGTAAGTGCGTATAACCCGAACGGGTAGTAAGACGCGGTGCTAATAATAATAATAATAATAATAATATAAAAAACACCCTAAACTCCACTTGATCCGATGACCAAGGTCCTTGAATCCATATCTTAACACTTTCAACTATTGTGTTTCTATTTCGGGAGGAGGGATGGTTAGGTCACTCAAGCTTTGGCTTACTTCTATAGGATTCTCCACTTTTTCCTCGTTTTTTTTATAGTGATGGGTCAAACCAGCTCATTGACGCGAGCTACAAGTAGCCCCATGGCTTCTTTGGTGCTGACTCACAGTTCACCACTGACTTCTGACAGTCAACATTTAGGTATATACCTAAATTTTGTCTGTCAGAAGTGACAGCTGCTAAACACATGCTTTTTGCAGATCATATGGTTCGGCGTAGGGATACATAATTTGGTCTGGTAGCTTTTCAAAGCCGTCAGCTGTCAGTCAGCACCATTGATCTCTATACTATAACTGGATGGACATCTGTAGCTGAAATTTTCGAGCTGTCGTCTGCATACCATTGGGTAAGAGAGAAAGAAACTTTCGGGTATCTCTTTCTCTCTTTCACCAATACAAGGCAATGGTGCATTTTGACATCGTTCATTAATTTGATTGAATATATGAGATACATCAATGTGAGAGTGGTTAAATTAAATAAATATGTTAGTTAAAGCTTTGAAGAGCATATAAAAGTTCAAAACTGGTTAGTTTTTTATTTAAATAAGTTGATGTAGCCTAATATGTACGATGATTTTTGAAGGAAGCTTACTTTTAAGGCTTTATCTCGTACCAGAATCCTACCATATATTTGTGTTTAGTTAGGATAAATGACCTTCCAGAAGGAAATTTCTACTTCTGTTCTAAATTGCCGTTCATCAAACCAAAATATTATATATATGATAGTATTCTGGTAAGAAATAAAGCCTTACACATTGGGATTATTACTAAAATCAGTGTTTAGTAGATACTGTACTTTCTACAAGCCAATAACCTAAACTATCATTTGAACGTAAGACTTCTACACAAAGTGTGTCATTCAAACAAATGTAATCCAGTTTTTAGCTAACTTGTTTCATTATAGTTATCGAAATGTCACCAAATATGGTTTCTGAAAGATATGAGCCAACTTAAACAAACAGGTATTATTACAATAATACTTTCCACAAGCCTATAACCTAAGTGATAGTTTGAATGCATGGCAACTATTCAAAGTTTGTCATTCAAACAAAGTAAACAATTTTTAAGATACCTTGTTCATTATATTTATCGAACTTTCAATAAAATATGGTTTCTGAAACCAATATACAAGCTAATAACCAACTTTAAATATAAGTGTTGTCGTGGCAGACTGTAAACAACATTGATAATAACTACATAAAAATTGAAATATCTAAGGTTTTATTCGTATTTGTACAGAATTACCTGTAAAACTGGATTGTATATCCTTTAATGTAAATGTTTCTTCAGGAAAGTATGGTATAATACTTCACTATTTTCAAACAATAACACTTTTATTCATCAGAGACATGTTTTCGCATAAGAACATTTAAAGAAACCGTTAAATCTTTCCCCCCCTCAGTGTAGCAGACGATACACTTGAGCGTCACGCTTTTGTCCTTGGAATGTGCATGTGTATGTCCATCCAGTTATACTATAGAGATCAATGGTCAGCACCAAAGAAGCCATGGGGCTACTGTAGCTCACATAAGCTCGCTCACTCAAAAGAGTCGTTCATATGAGTCATATCGTTCACCGCATGGCTGGCTCGCTACCAATCCCTTCCCCCTTTCCAAACCGTAACTTGACAAGCGATCGCTAAATAGTTCTCATAATTCCCGTTCCGAGCGGGCAAATCTGTCTCCTTTCAACTTATGAACGAATTAGGATATATGTGTAATTTATCCGAAGCCTATTGAGTTTGATTCTCTAATTTTATTACTTACGCATATTACTTATAATAATTAACCTTAGCATATAGCCTTTAGTGTCTAATTCACAGAATTATGTCTATAGATGTTAAGAAATATATATAGTTTAAATATTGTAGGCAGTGCTGCAATCTAGTAACAATAGTAAGCATCTATAGTTAAAAATATTTTTCGGAGTAACGAATGAAGAACGACAGAAGAGTCGTGACTAACAAACACTCCTGACTCTTACCAGAACAAATGAACGAGAGCCAAAAGAGAATAGTGAATGACAAATGAGTGAAATGAAGAGATGTAAGGAAACATTAAACTAATGCACGATGTCTCTCCCGTAAAGTGTCACATGGACACAAAGTAAAGATCAGATGAAAAAGGGGATCGGTGCCTGATGCATCCTTGCGGTAGGGCCTAATATTTAGGGTAATGGGCCTATTTAATTTCATTGATATAAGTTCTTGATCTAAATGTACAACTTACGTACATACGTTTATTTTGTACAAATAACAATAAAAATGTATAGTAAAAAGTGTTTGACAATTGATCAATGTGTAAGACGCATGATGTAGTGTGTAATAGCGGCGTGAACGACTCGCTCGCGAAGTGAGAGTCGTTCAATTTGAATGTCTCGTTCACGAGCGACCCATCACTAGAACAATACGGTATTTACATTTTCGTAGGCTATAGATGTGATAATCGAGTCCTGCCGACATGAGAATTGAGAAGGAAATTTAAAATCTGTAATGGAGGTTGAAAGTCTCCAGAGAGAAATTTTGGAATTGAGAAAGAAATTGCAAGTAAAAGAGGATGAACTTGAAAAACTGCAGTCTTTGGTATGCTATCAAATTTTATATATAAAAATAACGAGTACTGCGAAAGTATAGCTGTGGTTGCCTTCTTGGCCTTTATTTTCTTTCTAGCCTATTTGTTTTATAGTGCAATTATATAAATACCTACTCAACAGTACACCTTCACAGATTACGCGTATACAGCTCTCACATGCTCTGTATTACTCTTGACTGCATTGTTTACATTATAAATTCAGGTTACATATACACGGTGACCTGGTGGTCTAGGGTTAAGGTGTCAGACTTCAGTGCTGAGGGTCCGGGGCTCAATCCTCGGTCTCGGCACAGATTTATCTGATTGACAAACCCTTCCTTCACCTCTGACAAGACGTGTATTAATCACAACTTGTGAATGTGTGGAAAGCAAGGCCTCCACCGTGGTTCGGATTCCACGTTAAACTGTAGGTCCTCCATTTCATCTCATCTCACAATCACACTACCATTACACACTAGCGTAAGTGCGTATAACCCGAACGGGTAGTAAGACGTGGTGCTAATAATAATAATTCAGGTTATAGTATGCTTCATATAAAAGCTTATACCATTATTAAATTACAATAAATGTATATTTTATTATTTTTACTAAACACATCAAGAAGACGGAGAACTGAATTTTTATATATTTATAAAGTTTAAATATTTTATGTAGTTCTTTAAAGGGTTAAAACAAAACCCACAAAATAACACAGGAACATAAATAATCTCTGGTCCTCTAAGGTTCCTGTGTATTTCATTAGCTATTATGTTATTTAAATATTAGTATGTAAGGCTTGAAATGGGTTATTTGATCTATATAGATGAGACTTGGTACATTGATCCTTCTAGCTCTATTTTCAAAGCCACAACTCTTGATTTCTATTATTTCTTTTAATCCAACAAATTTTAACCCATTTCAGTGACTTTCGCAATAGACTATACTGTCGATGACGGGGAGATCGGGGTTCGATCCCAGTCAGGTGTACTGAGGGTGATTTTTCCCAAATGGTTTCCCACTATCTCCCCACACAAATGTGGGTACATTTCCTCAAAATTCAACCTTCCTAATCCTAAAGCCATTAGTGTGTTTAGTAGCCTACATGAGCTTTTAACCCGAGCAGGTAGTAAGACACGGTGCTAAAAAAATAATGTAAATAAAACAATTACAGTAACATAAGTTATAATGAAAGGTTTGTTTCAGACAAATGAAGATATTGTCGAAGTGTACTGTAGTAAACTGTCAAATGCTGAAATCGCAAGGTTTAGTCGACAGATTATTATACCAGAAGTTGGAGCTAAAGGTATATGTTTGTTAAAGTAGGCGCTATTTGACTAATTCTCATGTTGAATCAATATTATATCTGTCAGTAAGGTAGGCCTATCATAAAAATTATGTTTCGACTCCTTTAAGATATGTAACAATATTAGGCTAGTAAAAACATTGTCTACAAGAGTGCATTTCATTAAGCAATCTTAAAACTGCTGGTTAAATGACACGCTGACATAGAGTAGATCGTGGATCTAGCTCAGTTGGTAGAGCGTATTGCGTAAAGCCCGAAGGACCAGGTTCATAACTCTGTCTCTGGTGTGTCATATTTCTATATTTACATAATACAATTTCTTCACTAGTATTCTGTATTTAAATTAACTTTTAATCTATCAACCATGTATGCAAGTTTTTTTTTTCTTTTCACGAACCTAAAGGGTTCCATTATGACTTACAACTTAGTTAAATAATTCTTTGTTCCGCCCATCTCGCCTTTTAGGCCAGATTAGCCTGAAGACCTCGTCTGTGCTGATCGTTGGTGCAGGGGGGCTAGGATGTCCGGCGGCCTTATATCTGGCTGGCGCAGGAGTCGGTAAGCCTACTCGTGTAAATGGTTCTTATCACTTTCAAGATATGTAAGCTATAAGTAATAAATTTACAAAGAGTGTAAATAAATTCATTGTTATTATGTAGTTTAATATTTATGCACACTCATGTTGGTTCTAAATTTCCAATAATATCTTAAGGCACTTAACATTATTGGGGTTGTTAGCACCTGGAACTCTATTTGAAGGACATGTCTCACTACTTGTACCTGCCAACATTTGCACAATATAAATACTATACGTATTTGAAACCAGTAATATTTGAACCAAAGTTTTTTGTGGTTACAAATCACCAAAAGTATGAAGACTTTAAGAGAAACCATGGCTGAACCATATTACAGCTGTACAATGGGTGGAAATCAACTTTGATACAATACACGAACGGTATAAAGCGTAACTCTTGCAATAGACTGGAATGCCGTGACAGGGAGATCAGGGTTCACATTCCGGTCAGGTGTAATGAGGCTTGTTTTAAGTAGATGGTTTTACAAACTACTCCTACACAAATGTGGGTACACTTCCTCTTAGTTCAACCTTTCTCATCCTTATCACATTAGCGTATTAAGTACATATGCATTTTACCCAAATGGGTAGCAAAATGCACTTACAAAAACAACTTTGGTATTACATATGTAGTTGTGTCTTGTGATCATGCTTCAATTTTCAATTTAATTTATTTAGTTGAAAAGATATCTAAACAAGACTCAAACTAGGGACCTTTTTAAAATTTCTGCCTTTTGTGAAAATTGCCAATAGGCCTAGCTACAACTATAATTTATTTGGAAGAAGGTACAGAAAAAGTGGATATAAACGTATAAAAGAACAAACACAATATGCTTTTACAATGAATATAATAGGAGGCCTACAGTTCACACCTTACACTGCTGCCATTGGACAAAAGGTAATGGTTGCCTCTTGAAGAAAATCATTCGTCATTGTTGCCAATCACCCAACCTAGGTTCCATTCTATCGGAACTCATCAGGAGGAAGTGTGAAACACTGCAACACAACTTTTTTAAATAAGAAACCAAAAAAACACAAAAAAAGGAAGAAAAGTGAAATTTGTAAAGAATGATAGGTCACTTAGATAGGAACATGTAAAAGAAAAAACATTGAGACAAACACAAGAAATGAACATAGGATGTGAATTTATAACATTATATCTTTAAAAAGAAAATCTCTTTTATCTTTATGAGGTAATTGTATTATATTTGGAAGAGTGTACAAGAAAGTACCTGTACGTAGTGATGACAATTTTCCGGGAAATTTTGAATCGGAAAATTTTCTGCAGTGGTGGCTTGTGGTAGAGGGGTTAAATTGTAGAAATGGCACCTAGAGCCTATTTATTATACTTCAAAATATAGTGTGTTAAGAGACGAGTGGGTTATAAGAAGGGGGAGAGGGTTTAGAGTGGGGGAGGGGTATTTAGGAAGTACAGAGAATAGGGAGGAAGACAAATGTCGGGCCAACCTTAAAATCATTTTAGTTAAATTATTGATGATAAAAAATTGAAGTACGATAATTATGAACATATTTGGTCTACAAAAGCTCGCATTCAATTGTTTCTTTACTAAAATTTTTTAGCGCCGCGTCTTACCACCCGTTTGGGTTGTACGCCTATGTACTAATTACATTAATGTGGTAGGAATAAGGAAGGACTGTTTGCTTAACTTTGTTTTTAACCTTATAACACAAATAATTATTTATATTTGTCTTACAAAGAAAATACATTGGTTTGTTCAGCTAGATGCTTGTTTTTCCTTTAACAATATCAACACCAAGTTCATAGTTATCAATTTTTAAGCATTAATTTAAAAATAATGCTTTTAACAATGATTTTTCTTTCTTTTGTATGTGTAAGGTTGTATTGGACTAGTGGACTATGATTATGTCGAGTTGAACAACTTACATAGACAGCTGCTTCATGTTGAAACCAGTGTGGGGCAGTCCAAGGCTTATTCAGCTGCACAGAACTTACGCAGGTGGGCTCTCGTTCATGACTGGATTACTCTATGGCGTTAGGAACGCAAAGTTCATTGCTGCACTCACAAACATATCCATATCCCCATCTTGAGCTAGTTCTATCCAGTCCACCTCGTTATAACCTATCCCTATCTTGAGATAGTTTTATCCAGTCCACCCCATTACACCCTATCTCTTTAAAGTCCATTCTAATACTTCCTCCCATCTGCGTTCAGGTCTTTCCATTGGGTTTGCCAGTCAGTACCCTGAACACGGTTCAAGATTCTCTCATCGCTCAGTAGAACAATCATTGGTCGGGCATCAACTAACATACATTCCCATGTGCAGATTCTACGTTTAATTGGTCAAACTAGGATAGAACGGGGGAGAATTAATCATAGGTACAGTTTTTAACAAGCTATGCTTATCTTGGCAACACTCCATTCTAACGCATTAAAACTTGCATTTAAATACAATTGCAGTAACCTGTCGACCTCACTGATCTTGGGGTAAAGTGCTCTCCTCAGGACTCAATGTTTGCGGTTTCAAATCCAGCGGAGGTCGATGAATTTTTCTTGAGCGAATGATCAAAAAGTTGCACAACTTTCTTCGGGGAGGAAGTAAAGCTGTCGGTCGATCCAATGTAAATTTTGCCGTGTGAAAATGCTTTTCCTGGACAAAATTGGTAGGCCCTTTCACTCTCGCTTATAGAAATTCTCATGCTCATATAATTGGTCGGTTCAGAAAGATCACGTTAAATATCACAGATAAATAATAATAATAAATATGATTTAAAAAATCAAGTAACTTGTGTGTCTTTCAAACAGGTTGAACAGCGCCATCAAGATAATACCGCACCATATTCAACTGAGCAGCGAGAACGCTCTGGACATCATTGGCAAGTACAGCGTGGTGATTGACGCTACAGACAACCTCCCAACCCGCTACTTGTTGAACGACGCGTGCGTGATGCTGTCTCGGCCGCTAGTGTCCGGGAGTGCCCTTCAGCTCGAGGGTCAGCTCACCGTATACAACTACAAGAAGGGGCCCTGTTACCGCTGCATGTTCCCCACGCCTCCCCCACCAGAAAGTGTCACCAACTGTGGAGACGGAGGGGTACTCGGAGCAGGTATATTTGATACTATCCTGCTAGGACTGTGTCCTTTAATTTCTCGAATTCTTAAGGATTTGATAAAATTTCAAATTTGAGATATGAAAAATATATTATCTGGATAACTTGAGTTGCATGGGACCCAGATACTACCCTGAGCTACCGAACACTCTGACAATACGGAATAACACGAGAAAGATTAGTAGAGAAGTTCAGAAACACAAGAGTACAAGTTAAGGCAAATCAATGTTTTATTTAGAGATGGGACGCTCGATTCTTCAAATACAATTTTATTTGAGAGATTTGAGATTCATAACAATTACAAGAAGCATCTGAAATTCAACTATGAAGACCTTGACTTAAAATAAAAATTTGAAACAATTGATAGTAAGGAACATTACTAACTAATGTAGTTTTATATATGAAAAAAGTGCATTGAGCAAAAACATTTAGTGATAAATAAAATGATAGAATATTAGGAAAATGGTAGAGCACAAATAAAAGTAACAACACTGACACATATTTACACACACTTCAATATTTCGATGCTATTGTAGCATCTTCCTCAGGAAGTAGTACTTAGACTAAGTACTACTTCCTGAGGAAGATGCTACAATAGCATCGAAATATTGAAGTGTGTGTAAATATGTGTCAGTGTTGTTACTTTTATTTGTGCTCTACCATTTTCCTAATATTCTATCATTTTATTTATCACTAACTAATGTAGTTGAAAGAGTGAAAAAAATCACAAAAAAGGATAATTAATTGTATTTAGGGCTGTCAAACTCGATTCCTCAATACCTCTGTTCTTACTGGTATCGAAAGAATCAAGAATCGATCTCAACATTACAATTCTCGCTACTTCGATTCTTAGTTCTCAATAAAACTGGTAACAAAACAAAACGGCAACATTAAAAATGGGTAATAATCTATTATTAGGAAGAAGGAATATTCAAATATCAGATGACTTGAAGGAAAGAAGATAATCCTGGGAGATGAAGGAGGAGGCAGAGGACAAGGTACATTGATAGTCCAAGTCAAGGAACACAGTGAGGAGGGTGAATTTTAAATAAATGCCTTGGTCGTTCACTTGAAGAAAGGCTGGGAAAAAATTTTTAGGAATGAAAAAATCCTCGATGTGCAACCCTTTTACCCAGAAAAGTAGCAAGCTTACCTTACACGTTTCCACTATGGTGTAGCTTAAAATATGGGGCCAAAGTGTTATCAGTCAAGGAACGACTGCTACAGGTAAACAGAGAGTCCTTGGCCAGGATTAGAACTCCATCCCATGCGGGCTGTTTATCACACATGATAGCGCTGAGCTAACTATACTATTTTATACTCACTATTTCTGGAAATTTTATTTATATATTTGGGTTGAATCCACTATTTTACGAATCCAAATTTAAAATTTACATTTGAATCCCGAATCTCAAATCCGAATCTTGGAAAAAAAAAAGTTAACATTATTTATCATGCTTTTATTATAACATTCGTACATTCAGTTAAGTGTTAAATTACTGGGGCCTGGTTGTTAAGTTCTTCCTATAATCAAAAATAATTCTGAACCACCAATAAATAGTATTAGAGCTCTAAAACAAATTTCACTTAAACAACTTGATAAACATCTTATTTTTAAGGATTTTAGTCTTGAATCTGGAATATCCTTAAGAATTCGAGGGTCTTTAAAGTCCCATCCCTAGTTATTTCAAAACATAACTAAAGTCTGTTCAGCGTAGGAATTGTTTTCTTAAAGGCCTTTTTGCCTACCAGGAAGCTATTATATAGTAGGATATTGGTAGGAAAAAAGACCTTTCGGAGAGTAATTCCTACCATGATAACAGAATATACCACACCACAGGTGTATTGAGTTGAGAAACCTCGTAAAATCGACTAAGTCAATGCAAAAAAATTAATCAAATAAACCGCAGCAACATTGTTTTTACTGTGTGCACGTTTAGTGCCGGGAGTGATTGGGGTCCTCCAAGCACTGGAAGCGACCAAGATCCTGTTGGGTGTCCCAGGGATCCTGAGTGGCCGCCTACTGGTATTTGATGCGGCCGACTCTTCGTTCCGGTCCGTGTACTTGCGGAAACGTAACGAACTCTGCTGCGTGTGCGGAGACCAGCCCACCATCACCAGACTTATAGATTACGAACAGTTTTGTAGAGTGAAGGCCAATGATAAGGTGTGTGACGGTTTGTTGGAACTTTTCAATCAATGTTAGTACCTTTTCAGGAACACCTGTATTTGCTTGCAGGTAGAGTAGGAAACCATTTATGAAAAATTTCCCCGAACATATCCGATACAGATTCAATCCCTGATATCTCCGTCACCGGTAATAGAATCTAACACAAGAGTGGTGTGTTACTAATTTTAAGAACTTTATTAATGGAAATTTTCCTGTACTTATATTCAAAGTAGTGCTAAATTATAGAGTGTAAACATATAATTGTAATATTTGTGGTTGGTTCCGTTATCTAAATAGTTAATTAGCATGTTGGGGCCCTGGTCATTATACGTTTCTCCTAGAATTAATTAGGATAATTTAACCTACTTTGGTGGCCGCATGGTTTGATGCTAAACTTAAGTCTAGCTCTCATGCTAAACTTAACTGCCAATGACAGGGAGTTCGAATACCGGTGGGTGTACTGAGAGTGGTTTTACAAATTCTCCATTCTACCTCATGAAATGCCTTACTCTAATTAAACTCTTCATTCTTAATCATTAGGGTATTTAATACATAGGTGTGTAATCTGATCAGTAAGACACAGCGTTTAAATTTTTTTAGGATAATTCACTAATAGCCATCACACCAGACGCTAAAACAAATGTTTCATCACAGGAAGCTAGAGTGGAGCTACTTCACGCCACTGACAGGGTCTCCGTCACAGACTACAACATGCTGAGAGCGTCAAGATCACCACACGTCTTGGTAGATGTGAGGACACCCACAGAGTTTGAGCTGTGCCACATCCCAGGTGCACTCAATCTGCCCATGAAAGACTTGAAGAAACAAGACGGCATTCTGAAACTGAAGAAACGTGTCGAGCAGGGCCAGACTGGAGACGGACAGACTCCTCCTGGTGAGGCATTACTTGTACTCGCATCAACAGGCATGTAGACTGAGGTCTCTCTTGTCTGGCTTTCTAGTGACGAGGTCGGATTTCAAACCCTGGCCTTGTGCGATGAGGTAGTTTTTATTAAATAGTATTCTACTTACCTTCCACGCGATCACAGGTACATTTGGCTACTTCAACCATTAATACTACTACCTAAAAATAAATTATCAACTTTCTCAAATTGATCTCATGTGTTTGCAGTGTTTGTGGTGTGTCGCCGAGGTAATGATTCCCAGCATGCCGTGCTTCAGATTCGGAAAATCTTGAGGTCACTAGGAGGTTCTGTGCGAGACCTAGAGGGAGGTTTGCAAGCTTGGGCGCAAAATGTGGATCCTAACTTTCCAGTATACTAATATCTTAACAACTGTAAGTATACTATTGGTACATTAATTTTATTTTTTTAAGTTTTAAGTCCGAAAAGGGAAAGAAATAAACTAACTAGATGTAAAAAAGTATATTCCCTTGCCGAAAGGAGAAACTCCATTGCGTCAGTCCGAAATTGAGCTATACTGACAAGTGGCTGCCGTCATTTGGTGATGATAGTGCCAATTTTTGTGGATAGAGGGGGTCATGTGGTCAGCACAACAATTTAGTTGTTGGCTTTCAATTTTTTATCACAAAATAAAAACAAAACATAAAAAAGTTTTAGCATCTTTAACCTTTTTTTCTCAAGGCTCAATTGGCAGCTGTGGCGATTACACTTCTATCCTAGCAATACTATCAAGACAAATATATCTGCAGACGTCTATAATGGAGAGAGGTTTCGTGAATTGGTTCGTATTTTTCACCTATAATTTTATGGCTATGTCTTGTCATTCTTTGTCCTTTTCTATTTTCTCTCTCTTTTTTTAGTAGTAACGTTGTACAGTTGACACGCCCTCCTAAAGAGATCTAAAAGAATGAAAGCTAAGCAAAGGAATTGGGCAGTGGCAACACATTTTCTTTGTTCACTGGAGGCATTGAAATGTGTGAAATATGCTATTAATTTCATTGGGAAAGTTATATTTTGTTTTTTCCTCCTCTCTTTCTTATTTTACCTTAATCATATCTGGCAATATATAATTTGTTCTTAGATTTATTCTAAGCTAAAATGGTCAAAAACAAGTATACAATGTGTTTGGAAACTCATAGCTAAACTGCGCATATAGTTTGTTTGAACCAAAAGTAATACAAAATCCCTATAAGATTACATCCTTAAAACTATGCTACTTCCATTAAATTGTGTTCAAAGTTTCTGCGTACAGTGCCGAGAGAACAAAGCTGTTCAAGCATGTGTATACAACAGGTTGCATAGGAGTTAAGCGCGCGGCACTACACACCTCGTCATCTTGGAGCAAAACATACCACAATTAATAATAAAAACATAACAGTCCATCTAAAAATGTTAATACATTCTGAGGGTCATAATTAATGGTCCTACATCACAGAAAGTGCTTGCCATTATTACATGTGCAGTGCTGTGCGCCCAACTCCTATGCAACTTGTACACACATGCTTGCACAGCTATGCTTTCCCAGCGCTGTACCAAAACTTTAAACACAATTTAATGGTATTAGCATAGTTTGCCGATATAAGTGTACAGAGATTTTTAATTACTTTTGGTTCAAACAAACTTTATGTGCAGTTTGGGCTTTTGAGTTTCGAAACATCCTGTATTTGTAGCTTTACCTCAAATCCCACACTTCCTAACCATCAAAAAGTAAATCAGCACTATACAAAATTGAAACATACCATAAATTTGTAAAAGAATTGTAAACTATAACTCTCCTTTATTATTCAAGGATTGCTCTAAGAAAAGAAAAAATCAACAATTAATTTTAAATAATGTCCTACATTTTTAAGTCTAGTTTTTGTTGTCCACTAATTTAGTTTCTATTACTCTACAACTAAAAATTTGTGTTTTTATTTCAGGATCCACTGAGTCGATATTTGGGCCATAAACATTTTTCAAAGTGTTTTTATTTTGGGTGTAGTAAAAGTGGTGATTTGTAGCATTGCACAACAAACAATAAACGCTTTTACTTGTTTCAATTCCGTGAGTGTGTGATACAGCACTAAATAAACACGTATCATATTAATGTGTTGTGATTTTATGTGGACTCATGTCAACTATATGTAGTTTGAATGTCAAAGATACTGTAGCTCAATTGGTGTTGTCCATGTTGACTGTTCCTATTAACCCTCTATTAATAAAGAATATAACTCGGCTTATTAGTTTCTTTTATTTGGAGCCGATTACCTTTGTAAGGTACATAAGTAAAAGTGTATTGACATAATTTTTCCACAATCTATTTATTAAAAATCAACTCTTTTATAGAGTGTGCAAAGTCCACATTATGAATTTAAAGTGAAGCTGAATCGAAGTTTGAATATTAAAAAAAAAAATTAATGTTGGATAAATATATAAATTTAAGTATTAAATATAATTTACAAAATGCTTTATTCCTAACATAATTTATCATTTTAAGACTTAAAAGAATTAGTTAAATTATCACAAAATGTAATTTAAATGTTTTAATTTTTGTTTACTAGAATACTAATTTGTGATGGAAATAACAAAAAATTAAAAGAAACTTCCATAAATGTGTGTTTTAACTTTAAATATATTTTGGCGAAGCTTGAACCGGAATTTTACTTTCAAAATTGGAAGTTTTCAAAGCTTGCACACCCATACTCTTTTATTGAATTAGTTTTCAGACTTAACTCATTTCAAACTATAAATTCAACCTTATTATCAAATAGCAATACAATCACACAAAGATAGCATACATAAATAATAAAAAATAATTTTAGTCTCCATGTTTTGTTATCTCTATATAATTGCTTGAGTATCTTCCTGTTGGAAAATATTCCTTCAGTTTTCCTTTTTTATCAATTTGTAATGAAACTCGGGCAGTTCTCTAAGTTTCTCCGCGGCTTGTTCTTGGGTAAGGTCTCTCTGACCTTGAGCTAGCATCTCATACCTGTCATAAACACAAATAATCACCTTAATACTTTTTAACTATTTAAAACACTGTGGTAACACTAATAGGGGTGAGCAAAGTCCATATTTTCAATTCGAAGCTAAGCCGAATCAAAGTTAAAATATTAGAAAGAAAAAAAAGATTAATATCGATTAGAAATATTATTCTTTGCATAACTCTGTAAATATAAGTATTGAATACAATTTACATCATGCTATATTCCAAACATAATTTATCTTTTTTTTTATGAAAAGAAAATTATTTGTAATGAAAATAAAAGAAAAAACCCAACATAAATGTAAAACTTGTAATTGTCAAACAAAAAATATTACTCTTGAATCAAAGTCAAAGCGAATGAATATTCAAAGTCAAAGTTTTCGAAGCTTCGCACAACCCTAAATTATAATAAAAAGGGGTGTGCAAAATTCTACTTTTTTGATTCAAATCAAATACATAAAATATTCTCAAAAGTCGAATTGGAAGTTTTAATATTATTAATTAGTTGTTTTATGTTGAAAAAAAATATTATACAGTAGTCTCGGAAACTCGACCTAATGTGGACAGAGATGGTGTCGTGTTATTGAAATGTCGAGTTTTACGAATGAACTTGCATAAGATGCAGGTTTACAAAATTAGGTTGAATCACAGTAGAGTATTGAATATTAGAGGTACAGTTGTATTGTACTGTAGTATTGTAAGTAAAGTAACAGTAATATATGTACAGTACAATATATTACGTGTTAATATAATGGTATATATACATATGTGTAATATATAGAAATGCAGTACAGTACTGTACATTATATATTGTATTGATTCGAATAACATGCCACTGAATTGGAAAACTAACAAACCCAGCACTTGTAAAAACACCATAGCAAAACTGTTACACTCAAGTTACACAGTTGAATGATCTTGGATTGTGATGAATGGCGCCAACAACTGTGTGCACGTGCGCTTGTCGAGTTTCCGAGACTCTACTGTACTGTGTTTTTATATAAATATAAAACTTCATGTACTAAAATGACTTGGAAAATGTTTTATTTCCAATATTTCTTTTTATTCTGACAAATCACAACTAAATCACTTTAGTTTGTTTCCATATAAATATTAATTTGTAAATGTACAAAACATATCAGAATGGCAATAATTAACCATAAATTGAGTATTTTTATCTGTCAATTTTTTTGGGCAAAGTTTCAGAATTTTCTAAGCCGGAGATGATATTTGTCTCAAAGCCTAGTCGAAGTTTTGCACACTCCTGTTAATTATATAATGTGATAGAGAAGGAAGCCAACATGAAAGAAAAGTTTGGTTAAGCCTTGATAAAAACAAAGAAACTTCTCTCTCTATTTCTTCACACTTCCAAATTATGATCATCATCAGTTTCCATAGTATATCTACACATGTTTTTAAATTTTCATAAATATTCCTTTTTAGTTGCTTCAATTATGTAGCTGCCAATTTCTTTTTGATCTATGTTATTTTGTGTTTTTCTGCTCTTTTTAAAAACATATGAAAACTTCCTTCCCTATCACATTATATTATTTTGCACCATTTTCATTAAAAAAAACTATTTTCTTCCCCCCTCCCCCATCTCCCTACATATTTTGGTTTCCTTGCATGTATATAAGTAAATTATGATAGTAGAAGATAGACTATATAGGATTTAAGGGATTTAAAGAATCCATCATGGCATTAAGCACACAACATGGGGTGATTGTGATCATCTCCTGGTTTTGCTCACTTCATCGGAAAATACTCTAATTTTCTCCATGATGTGTTGTTTGGAGTGTAATGAGGGTCTGCCATTATATTTAGTAAGTACTTGGTAAGCTCTGCCTGGCTATTTTCCCATTTGTGTGTCCTATCGTTCTTCACCAATTTCCCCTTCTTCTTGTTTCTTTTGTGTTTAATTTAGAGTTGGGTCAAATCCACTATTTTTATGAATCTGAATATTGGGAAAAATTATGAACATAAGAGGAAATTAGAGATAGGCCACTCGAATCTTTGAATCCTCAAATCCACCGAATCCTGACGAGTATTTGAGATTCAAGGATTCGGTGTTTTACTGGATTCGATGGTCGAATCTTTCACCTCATAAACAAAGCATAATATTTTAGATTAAAAAATTACTTAGTTAGGCCCACTTTAAAAGCACAACTTGATCTGTAATCGTTATTTTGTCGGACAAAAGAGATAGGCATGAATAGAATATTAAATATATAAATATATATATATTTGTTAGGTGTAGAAGATCTAACATGCCTAATACCCTACCCTCCCATCTCTATGGGAAACTTGGACTCGACCGTTACTGCACATGCTCACTTCTGAAACTTTCACCTCATGAACAATCTTGTAAATATTTGAATAAACTCATTAAAATTTCTAACAATTTGCTAGGATTTGGATTTGAGAAATAGTGGATTGGACCCATCTCTAGAGGAATTATAAGAGAATAATAGAAAATACAAATAGTAACTAAATGTTAACATTCCTTCTTATAATCCATTCAATATAACATTCAATACATTCAGTTAAGTGTTAAATTACTGATCTGGGGCTTGGTTGTTAAGTTCATCCTATAGTTATAATAAGCAGTATTAGAGCTCCAAAACAAATTTCAGTTGATTTTTTTTTTTTTTTTAGGATTTAAATTTCAAATCAGAAATGTTCTCAAATCCTCAAATTTCAAATATCCTTAGGGGTTTGAAGGATTTGAGGGCCTATCCCTACATTAATTGGTTTCTTCTTTTAAGAAGTTGCGTTCCACATCTAACACACCCTCCTGACAAGTTCCGATAGAATGAAACCTATGTCAAGGGATTGAGCAGCAACAATCAATCCATTTTAATCAAGAGGCAGCCATTTCCTTTTTGTCCAGTGAACTGTTTTTCCTGTTTCATTGTAAAACCAATATTGTGTTCTTTATTGAGATCGGAAGCTCGAATCATCTGGTATTAAAGAGAGATTCGAGAATCGTAAAAATTTCAAAAATACATCTTGAATACAACTATTAAGGCCTTTAACTTGAAATCACAATTTCAGGTGTCATTTTTCAATTTTCAGAATATGATCTCTTCACTGTGTTTAAAAATAAGTGATTGAGAATTCCCAAGCATGCTAATCTATAAAGTGACCTTTGTACATATACTGCAGATAACACAAAGTGCAACTTACCCGACCATGAACTTCTTGATGGTGGCTGACCTGAGCAGAGGAGGATAGTAGATACCGTGGAAAACCCAGTGACTGTTGTCTTCATTCAGTTTAGGGCCGGTCGGAGCTCCTTCAAATAAAATATTAACGTGGTACACATTTGATAATATCTCGGTACTGTTAGCGACTCAACTATCACATTCAATGAAAAGAGGCAAAGTGAACTTTATGGGAATCCATCACCATTTACATGGAGAGAGTATAATAAAACTAGTGTGTTGGATATTAAAAAAAAACCTAGTATACCCAGTACAGAATCAAACCCAGTCCTCTTGAATCAAAGTCAAAGCTTACTGCCAATGTCTCTTTACTTTGCATCCATTACTGTTTCCAGCCTGTGGACTGGGTCCATTTTTTATTCAAGCAATGTATTTTCCACTACCAGTTTGCTAGGTCTGTCTTGGCTTCATATTCATCTAACTTAAGATTAGGACAGGCACAACATCCAGTACCCGGCCGTTAATTTATCAATGTGAAAGGGTAGAGCCACATTTTACCAATGATACATTTTTCGGCCGTGAAGGGAATCAAACCCGGGTCCCTTAGATCAGTAGACAGACACGTTACTGACCAAGCTAAGGTGTCGGAAACAATTTTCTCTATGTTTTAATAAAATTTAATTTCACCATATCAGTCGTTACAATTGCGCTTCAATCACACATCATTTAAACAAAATGTTTCATTTTCTTCCCTACATTGCTTGCTACCAATTAATTTTATACTCATTTATATTAATTACACTAATGTGTGATGACTTAGACCCAGTGACCACTGAAGAATGTGTAAAAGGTCATATGTTGCCCGTTTCAAAAAGGATAACTTTAGGAGAAATATAAAAAAAATTAAAACTTGTTGATGATCAAATTGTCTAAGGTAGCTATGTTAAAACTTGTTGGGTCATAAGGACCACATTATAATAATTCAATATTGCCACCATCTTATAAGTAAAAAAATACTCAAATCCAAAATTCTTATTATTACAAAAACAAACTCAATACTAAATAAAATGTTAAAAGTTGCTCTTTTTTTTAATCAGAAATTTGAAACATTATTTTTTATAGCTGTTAGTCAATTTCCTAATTGATGACAAATGTATGTCGGTAAGTCGTGATCTCTTGTTCGAAAAGTCCATCTGTGCTGGCGCTATTTTTGCTTTTTCTACAATTAAGTTACTCGATGTTTATTATTGTATCTCTATAAGGAAAACCTCTTTTTGCTTTATGAGGTAATTGTATTATATTTGGAAGAAGGTACAGGTAAGGTGGATAGAAACATATAAAATGGATGAAACACAATATAGCTTTTATAATGAAAAGAAGAACACAGTTCACACTTAACATTGCTGCCATTGGACAAAGAGGTAAGGGTTGTCTTTTAAAGAAAAATATCGTCACCACCCAATCCCCCGATCTAGGTTTCATTCATTCATTCATTCATAATATTATTATTATTATTATTATTATTATCATTATCATTATTATTATTATTATAGTAGTCTTTAGACTCGTTTCTATTTAAATATATTTAAACTACTTTTAGTTAAGTAGAGACTTCAAATTTCAACTTTTTTTTTATTCATCTATTATTCTAATATAAGTTTACTTCTATGTATTGAGCACCCATGAAACACGTTAACAACCAACTCGCCGAGACGACGTACCGTGCCAGCCCATGGAGTAGGGGAAGGATATCTTGAACAAGTTGTCGTACTTGATGCCAAGCAGCTTGATGATCTCGGCTAGAGAAGTCCTCTGAGACTTGGAGAGGTCTGTGAAGCGTTGGAGGTGTGTCTTAGGGAGGACCATTGTCTCGTAGGGCCACATCGCCCAGAACGGGACCACCACCAACCAATCAGAGTTCTGTATCACTATCCGCTCCTAACAACGATTCAATGTTGCCAACACACAAATGTACCAAACTGAATTGATCAAATTTTAGGCTCTTTTTTTTTATCATCACATCCTACAACCTGTTTAGGTTATGCAATTAAGTACTAATTACATTAATGAGTTAGTGATGAGGAAGGTCACATTCAGAGAAAGTGTACCTACATTTGTGTGAAGAGCGAGAGAGAGTGGAAAACCATTTAGGAAAAAACTCAATACACCCCAACTGGATTTGAAGCTCGATCTCCTTGTAATTGGCAGTCCGGTTTATTGCGAGAGCTAGGCTCATACAAACATTTGTGATAGAAGTGTTATTTGGTTAAAGTGCAGAGAATAGGTCTAGAGATATATAAATCATCCTATGTTAAGAGCTAGGCGTGCTAACCACTCCACTGTCATTGGTGACCATTTTAACAAAAACAAAGACGAAAGATTTAATTTTTACAAATCTCTGAATACACAGGAAAATTTGATGCAATTTTTTTTTAAATCCAAATAATCTATTTTTATAACAATTATGGCACTTACAAGTGGAGGTGTTCTATGGGTGTGTAAGAGACCTGCTATGGAGAAGAAAGTGCCCTTGAAGTGTAAGAAAGTGTTGTACAGGCTGTACTTTGTACCCAGAGTAACAAATGCACCAGAAACATGGACAGTGAATATAAGAGAGATCAGGAAAGTGTAAATCATGGGAATGAAGTTTTTGAGGAGCATGTTAGCTGCCAAGAGGAGAAACAAGATTATGAATGAAGTTATCTGGGAACGAGTAGGGGTATAGGGTGTTCGTGAGACAGTAGAGGAAGCAAAAGGGATGAGATGGCATGGACATATAATGAGGATGGAAAGGGGAAGAATACCAAAGAGAATGATACAGATGGAATATGTAAGAAAAAGACTACAAAGGAGATCAAGAAATAGATGGGATTAACATATAACATAAAGTGTGTGAGTGAGAGGAGAAGAATAGACGAGAGTAATGGAAGAAGAATGATGACAGGAAGAGGAAGATGGAGAATTTTACTAAAGTGACCCGGCCACAGGCTGGAAACAGATGATTATGACATGATGAGCAGGTACTATCAAGTAGATTTTAAAAAGTCTTTGGGGAATTATGGCACACTTTCATACCTTTTTCTCCAACTCTTTGGCCACATAGTCCATTAAAAGAGGTCGTCCATGTTTCTTGAAGTACTCTTTTTGATGGAAGTCCTTGATTCGAGGCTCGTTGGGGAAGAAAGATGAGGCCCAAATTTGGCAATGTGGATGCGGGTTTGAACAACCCATGATCTCTCCACGGTTCTCAAATATCTGTACCCACAAGTACTTTGTACCCAATGAATTTGTTTCTTCTACCCACCTGTGAAAACAGACATAAAATAATTTATATTTATTTCCCAATGTAAAGGCAGTTTGCTAAAAGAAACATAACCTTTTAATAAAACCAAATGTTAGCAAATACAAGAATCTTAATTTTAATATGATAATAGGTAAATAGGCGCTTCCAGATTGTCTGTGAAACAATGGGTCTCTAGCAGGGTCAAACTCAGCCAAATGAGGAGCTGCTTGAATGAAAACGCAGCAGCTCTGGTCTAGAAAACGGAGATTAATAGCCGGAGGGTTCGCTGTGCTGACCACATGACACCTCTCCACAAATGTTAGCACTATCTTCGCCAACAGACGGCGGCTGCTGGGTTGGTATGGTTCGATTGCAGGCTGATGATATGAAAGTTTTTTTAATAGTAAAATAAAGAGTTGTATGAACAATAATGTTGGAAACTTTGTATGGCTCTTCTTTCCTCTAAGCATGTGTGCACATATCAAGCGAATCTTTACGAAGCCCGCCTTTCCCCTCCTAAATCAGTAACTGCTGGGTCTACCTTCACCGAGGGATCTGAAATGTTTTCATTATCTAATCTCTGTTGAGGATTTCAATTGAACCTTGACAGTGATGGGCTTTTGGGTTCACCATAATTAGGGGTTAGTAGTTAAGAGAAATTCACCATACAACAGAAGTTTTTTCTAAACAAAAATATAAAAATTAATTTGTAGAGGCTTTCTCATAAAACTTGAGTTTTGATTTAAAATCATAAAACATTCTGGTTTTTTGCAACAGCCACTATTACGACTTATGTTCAGCCTGTAAGATTTCCCACATTTTTTAACAACTCCCAAAAGCTTCACTCCAATGCATGCTTGACTGTACATTTAACATCTCTCATTAAGGGTGTCAAAAGACATACCTATCAATGACGGCTCTGATCTCGTCAATTTCGTCATGAGGGGCAGCGTTATATTGGACTTGGGATGAAAGCAGATGACACGGCATACACCCTGGGCTGGCCCCATTTGGAACAAGGGGTCTTCACTCTTTGGGGGGCTCGGCACATCCTTCAAGAGGGCTGGGAAATCGTTGTCGAAGGTGTACGTTGATTTGTACACCGGGGTTACCTGGAATTGATTTGACACTTTTAAACTATGTGGCTCTGTGTTGTGATTTGTAGGAAAAGTGAGTGAGTTTTTAGTGGGCCTATGGTACTTGTTTCGGTGGCCAAATGGACTAAGGCGTTAGTTTCATGTTAGACTGCCTGCTGATCATAGGAGGTTGGGGTTTGAATCCCAGTCGGGTCTAATGAAGGTGGTTTTTCCTAAATAGTTTCCCACTCTCCTTCCATGCAAATGCGAGATTACTTCTAAAATTCTTCCTGCCTCGTTCTTACCCTACAAGTAATAAGATTATGTTGTAAAGGAGAAGTATTGGTACTGCATTGGTCAATCCAGTGATGATGATAAATAATTGTTTTTTATCCTAGTAGTTAATTAAAATTATTGTAGCTAGAGACTTCAAATAGTTTCAGAGTGATTTGATCTCCTTGCTTACTTTGTAAACTCGAGGCTATTTTGCAAAGCGGCTAACATCTTAAAGTAACACACTTAATTACTCTAAGTACTATCTCACTTAAACAACAATGTACAAAATCTAAAGAGCGGGAATAAAATGAGTTCATCCTGCAAAACCGCTTGTTTATCTGCTGAAAATATGTCCACTCTTCAGCTAACGAGTATACACACTCAGGTTAATATTTGCTTTTAGAGAGCATTGATTTGCATTTCAAAATAAACTTTTTTTTGTTTCCTATTCTATATAGACATATTATGCTGCCATGGACATTTTTAATCTACATCCTGGCAGAAAGATTCCTATTGGCCTATTGAAACAAATAGTCTAAGTTATGTTGTGGATGATTTAAAAAACCGCTTACAAAAAACTACTTAAAGAAAATATAATTATTTAAGAATGTATGGTTGTTGTTTCAATGTTTTAACTTTGAAACTCACAGAATAAAATTTGAACAGATTAACATCGCAAATCCTATCTTAGCTTGCCACTTACATCACAGGTAGATGACGAAATTAAGAAAACAAGTATACAGCAGCAATTGAGTTATTACTAGATATAAGAAAGTGGAAGAAACAGAAGAGGAATGAGTGAGAGAGGGAGGCATGTAGAAGCCTTTCTCAGAAGTGTGAGATGTATAATTTGGAACAGGGATGTGCCGAGGAAGTGTAAAGGAATGATCTGAAACGGACATACTATGTACCAATATTGGCATACGCAGCGAAAATGTGGGAAATAAAGGAGCAGGAAGGAAGCAGAATTCAAGCCTGTGAAACTAAATTCCTGAGAAGTAATATAGGAGTGACAAGAATAGATAGGATGAGAAATGAGAGGGTGAGAGGAATAGTTAGGGAGGAGCAAAGCAGGACAGGATAGAGAAGGAATTATTAAGGTAGTACGATAATGTGAGGAGAATGGAGAAGTAGAAGGTATCAAAGAAGATAATGGATATTGAAGAGTAGGGAAGGAGGCAAAGAGGAAGATCAAGTGACAGGTGGATGATGATGATGATGATGATGATGATGATGATGATGAAGAAGAAGAAGAATCGAGTTATTAAAGTTGTGTAAGGTTATCAAAATAACATGTTACCTCTCCATTGGTCCGCGTAACCCCTGGACAGAGGGGGTTCTTGGGGTCAAACTCTGGATGTTCCTCTTCAGCTGGCGGTTCCACTTGGCCACTCCAAGGGCGCTTTGTTCTGTGTGGGGAAACTAGCACCCACTCGCCTTTCAACGGGTTATAACGTTCGTGAGAATGGTCTGATGAGAGAAAAGAACAGATCTAGCTTAATGTGCACCTATTATTAGGCACTAACCTTTTCTTAAGTAAAAAGAAAACTGAATTGTACAGATCCTTAGGAGGAACTGTCTTCTGCACGATGTCATAGAAAGAAAGGTTGAGGGAAAGAGGAGCCTAGGAAGAGGAGGATTCAAATATTGGATGACTTGAAGGAAAGAAGAAAACTCTGGGAGCTGAAGGAGGCAGAGTCGGATTTACACTAAAGGCCCACTGGGCAAGGGCCTGGGGGCGGCACATTTTGGATAACATTATTTTAATTTTAATAATTACATTTAAAAATTATTGACTAACATTATAGAAATAGTTCAAGTTAAAGTCAGAACGACAATATTTCTTTTTATGTTAAATCAAGCTATTGTAGGGCATGCACATGCCTGATTATATCTCATAGAAATCTTTTCTCGAATACTAACGTCTACCCCCCACCCCAACACCTCTTTCCTCCAAATTTCCTAAAACCCTTCATTTTGAGGGGGAGGGGGGGTTGTTATAATTGTGCCTAGAGGTGCAAAAAAAAATTAATCCGCCACTAGGCAGAGGACAGGGCGTGTTGGGGGTCTAAGTTCAATGAAAAAAGGAATGGACCTGTTGTAAGACAGATTGAACACCTAACAATAATAACCCTATGATTAACACATTTGATAACACATTATTTTTTATGATAAATGTGAAAACTAGAATTTTGATATTTTCACCTCCCTTAGGATAGAAAAGATTTGAAGTTATTATTTTGAAAATGGAGTAATAGTAATATTTTATTCTTGTGTTTGAACTTGAATTGATGGTCACACTGTCTTAAGGAGTTAGTCTCACAATGGAATGGAATGCCATTGATGGGGTAGTTAAAGTTCGAATTCAATTAGGCGGGTTTTTCAACATTATTTCCCTTTCTACCTTCATACAATTGCAGGTACACTTGCTCTAACTTTTATCCTCATCCTTAATCCATCATTGTAAATATGAGGATAATCTGGAGAGTAGGTAAGATGCGGTGTACCATTTATTTTGGATTGGCAAAGGTAACTACCCTTATCATACCCCTCTTTCCACAAAAACCCATAGCTGATTATTCAAAATATTATTCTAAATTTTAACATTGAAGATCTTTATGTCAGTCAACTGTAAGAATTTGTAATAATCAACAAAGTATTTTAATAGGTACCTATGTTATATTCAATTATTCAGCACAAGATCGTATATATAAATATATAACAAGAGGGGGCCAGCAATCTCTCCTGGTAAAAAAAATAATTGTATATTGAAAACCCCTGAGAAGTTAATTTTTAAATATGGCTCACCATTCCTATTGAACTCCATTGTTCACAAGTACCAAAATAAATTCTGTTTTTTCCTTTTATATCACCCAGATACAGAACTTTGATAAGAATGAAGTATTGGGTTGAAGTGGAAAAGGCTATTTTAAGCTTATACATGTTTAAATAATGATATCTCATGTTGATTAATTCAATATGTATTTATATTGTTTAAAAGCTTTAATAAACCTAAATTTAATTAAATATAAGTTTTTAAAATGGTATTACTAAACCAGAAGATATTTTTTAGCATGTGATGTATTTATCTTTTTATTAATTTTTGTTAACTCTCTAGCTTTTGTTGAAATTCATATTCATATTGCTGATTAAGCGCTCTAAGAAGAAACAACTTTAAATGATTTGCCAAATCTGATTTGGGAATGCAGTAGGACTTGAATTAATAATCAAAATATTGATAAATTTACGAACAGCAATCAATTTGACACCATTACGAGGATTTTATGGAGGGAGGGGGCTGCTTATATATCCCAAAGTTAATAATTTGAGTTTGTTTAAATAATCAACTATCTATCCTTATAACCATAGTATACATTTGAAAATATTTTTCTGATAAAATAAGGGAAATTAACTATGTAGTTTATTCGTCAGCTTTTGCAAAACATATCTCTAGCTTTGTTAAATTCAATGGACAGAGTTACTCCACAATCATTTAAAACTATTGATCTATGTCTTTCTCTAAAGTCTAAACCTACATATTGTGTTTTTTTTCCATGTCATAGATTACAGATATCACAGCACTGCTCAAGGTATTAAAGTTAAGGTCTAATCACTCAACATTCCAAAAAACCACAACACATATTGGTCTTTCCAACTTGATACTGACTGTACCACGTTACAAAAAACAAATGAGAAGTCACAGAAGAGTTGCAAGTTTTCGCCTTATGTTTGTGGATTTCGGTGCTGAAATAATATCATTTTGATGTTTAGTGTAATTGTTGAGCAAAATATTAGCAAATGTTGGCTAAAGAGTGGATAACAGATCTTGCACAGCAATTCCACAAATACAAATTTCACTAAGCCCATCTATATTCCTACACATAAACCTTGTTAGTGAAATTTATGAGTGTAAGTTTTTGCCGATTTGATTTTTAAAAATTTGCTCGTACTTATCACAAATCAAAGTTAATTTGAAATTATGACTCGGGAAACAGATAACTTTTTGGATGACTCGATGTGCTAATATTTTATTTGGTTATTAATTATTACGTTGCAAGCCTGCGTTCTGGTATAAACTCTCTAGAATAACCAGGTATGTGAATGTGGAAGAGATCATCCTGGATAACTTGAAACATGGCGAGAGGTAGTAGCGCTGGTTTCGACCGACACATTACTATATTTTCGCCTGAAGGGAGACTTTATCAAGTGGGCAAGTATTAATTGTTTTAATTTGAATAAAAGTTAATCAATATTTCGTTAGGTCAGTAAACCCTATAAAATAACTTTAATTAACAGCTTTATGCTCCTAAGGACAGCAATGACTTAGCAATAATATTAAGCTTTGGAATATTATTTCGTTTTTTTGTTTGTTTTTTCAAATTTCAAATCGATAGAACTTTGTATGTAACCCAGAACATGATTCAATATCCTACAAACATTTTCGGTTTAAACAAGCATAGGTGGCTGAATTAAATATAACCTGTTTTAGTGGTAAAATGCTCTTAAGGAGTCACTCTTGTGTCAGACTAGACATCTGATGACAAGAAAGTCTGCGTTCGAATTGTGGTCGAGTGGTTTTCCCTAAATGGTTTTCCACCTTCCCTTCACACATATACGGGTACACTTCCTATCCAACCTTCCTCATACCTAACACAGCGTAATTAGTACTTGGGCTTATAGCTTGAATTTACAGTTATTCATTTGTGTTTTGGTCTGCAGAGTATGCGTTCAAAGCCATCAACCAAGGAGGCTTAACCTCAGTGGCTCTAAAAGGAGTAGACATTGCAGTCGTTGCCACCCAGAAAAAAGTGCCCGTAAGTTCACATTTAGATTCGCTGTCTAATTAAGTGTCTTTATCAATTTCAAAACAAAATTATATTCTATATTGTTCAATTCAACATGTCACAAAACATAAAAGTTAAGTTTTCAGGCTGTTGTAGAGCCTGCAATTTGCATAGAGTAAGTAAACTAAGCTATTTCTTTTAACAAATCTCTCAAGACCAATTTACTAACACCACAAACATCATTTTCAAACATAAACCATATCAAATCTTAAAATAGGCTTTTTTAACATAACTTAATTCCAAATTTGTGCTTTAAGTGTGTTCTTCTTTTCATATTAGAAAATTCTGATTTTCAGTCAGTTGTATTCATTAGCAATGTTTTGTTGGCACACTTTATAACCTGCCATATTTCTCTCCGATACCACTCTACAAACATTGTTTTCTTTGTTTATGTGTTAGGACAAGCTTCTTGATGCCTCTACGATGACACATCTTTTCAAGTTGACTGACAGTATTGGCTGTGTTATGACGGGAATGATTGGTAATTATTACACTAGGCCTATTTTTATAATTGGATCGAATCTACTATTTTACGAATCTGAATTCTCGAATTCGAATACCCACTTTACCTTTGAATCCTGAATAATCGAGGAAAAATATGAACATTAAGATGAAATATAAATAGACTAGAATATAATAAACAAATAGCAATTACATGTTAACATTCTTTCTTATAAGGGTTTCATAAACTATTAGAAATAGTGTTGATAGTTCCATTTGAATCATTTCAATATTTGCTTTATGTAGACCTAACGGAACAATACCATTTGTTACATTGTGACAGCGGATAGTAAGTCCCAGGTGCAGAGAGCAAGGTACGAGGCCTCCAACTGGAAGTACAAGAATGGCTACGACATCCCGGTGGACGTCCTTTGTCGACGCATCGCCGACATCTCCCAGGTGTATACACAGAACGCCGAGATGAGACCTCTTGGATGCAGTGAGTCAACTACCATGCACATATTTCACACAAGGGGCTCTAACTGTAAAATGGTTTTGGCGGATTAGACTTTTCATTCTGGTTTTGTTTTCATTTTTCAACTAAATTTTATTCTAAAATATGGGTCCTCCCTCATATTTAGGACTTGTGTCTATTCCAAAGGGTCAAGTAGCATCTGTGTGAGTACAAAATTAAATAATTTGATAGACAACTGGACAATTAAGGCTACATATGAGAAAGTATAATTAAAATTAAATGAGTCAAAATTTTTAAGTAGCCAGGTCTACATGTGACCATTGCTTCAATTTTCAGTTTTGAGCTGGCATTCCTAGTTTTTAATTTGAAATGTAAACTAAATTAACTATAAATATTTCAATTTGTATGTGGATAGATGTACCATGTTATCAGTGGTGAACAGTCTGGCTACAATTGGCCCGGGACTAGAAATATGACAGCCCTTAACATACTTGCATGCATTTATACCCTTGAAGCTATGTTTTAGTGTAAGCTGAAGCGATGAAGGAAAGCGCCTATATTTTTTTTAATTAATAAAGAAGTAGATTTAGTCCCAAAGTTATTTCAGCTACATTATTGATTATTATGTCGCTATTCTACACTTAAAAAATTAGACTATTTTCTATTTACATGAGGAAAAATTATTTTAAATTATTAGATAATGGCTGTGAGTCCCTTTTTGATAAGTTTGTAAAATTATCCTTCACCCGCTATTTGTGTAGATTTCAAAGCTAGAAATAGTTACCAGACAAATGCTCATACGTTTGGCTTGAGAATTTGTATTATAAACATCAAACGAGACAGATTTACATTTAATGCCTTCATATAATTATATTTACAAATGATTTATTCTGGCTACCCTCAGACTTATTCACTGAAACTTGATTAAGGGTGTGTTAAGTCCACTTTTTCAATTCGAAGCAAAGTCCAATTGAATAATATGAAATATTCTCAAAGCAGAATCAAAGTTTGAATATTAAAAAAAAGTTAAGTGTTGGATATAAATCTTAATATATATAATTCTTCTGTACGTGTGTATGTCACTGAACTCTCTCTAAACGGATGGACCGATTTTGATGAAATTTTGTGTGTGTGTTTGAGTGGGTCCGTGGATGGTTTAGATTCACAATTCTACCCGGTAGGTGGCGCTGCAATCGGGTTCTAGGCATTTTATTTTTATTTTTTAGGGAATTTTTTTTGGGGGGGGGGGGTTAGATTTTTTGCATATCAGAACATGTAACCTCAAAACTTCACCCCCCCACCACTCCCCCAATATTTATAATTTATAACCAATAATTGACCGTTAAAACCTTCTGAAAAGTTCATGAATAATTGAACTTCTGAGAATAATTCATAGTTATGTTTGTTTTTCAATACAGCTGATATTTGTGGAGTTGTGGGCGAAATGCCAAAAATGAATAGATGTTTTATTTTGTATGTTGTCTTGACAAACACTGAATTTGTAATATTTGTGTTACTCACTAATTGGAGTTTATTGTGAATTTGTAATTGTGATGATCACATAGTATTGGTTTTATTATCGAAATCAATTAAGCCACCCAAACGAAAAGCCAACGTTTGGGCAGGACAACGTCTGTCGGGTCCGCTAGTATTATAATATATTTTAATATTTATAAAGTTGTTTATATTTTATATTCATATTAATATATTTATAAAATATTATATACCTGCTATAATATTTTTATAATAATGGAAATTGATAAAAATTAAGAAAAAGGAAAGATTAACTAATAACTTGTAAGTGTAAATTTAATTATCTATTAGTTTATTTTCCCTTTTATTTATCAATTTCCATTATTATAAAATTATTTAGCCATTGGGCCACCTCATTTTTAAACATAGGTTATATTATACTAAATTATATTTGCATAGCTATGTAAATTTTGATATTAAATATAATTTACAAAATGCTATATTTCAAATATAATTAAAATATTTTCTTTCAAAATGATAAATTAAGTTACTATGATAAAATGTAACTTGATTATTAAAAAACAAAAAATTATGCAGAAAATAATTTGCTATGGAAATAACAGCAGAAATGAAAATATTAAATATAAATATGTGTTTTAGGTTTAAATCTTACATGGCGTTTTTCTGCCCTGGCAAGTGATACAATTTTTAGGTGCTGTAATTTTTTTATTTTTTTTTTCCACAGGCATGATCTTGATAGCATACGATGAGGAATTTGGTCCGTGTGTGTACAAGGCCGACCCAGCGGGGTATTTCTGTGGTTACCGGGCCATCAGTGTCGGTTCCAAACAGACTGAGGCCAACAGTTACCTGGAGAAGAAGCTCAAAAAGAAACAAGAATTCTCCAGCGATGAAGCCATCCAGGTAAAGTCATGTTAGATTGTTTATTTACTGCCTCAGGGTTAAAAGATTTTAGAGTTGTTCTATAGGTGCGTAAGAGAGCTGCAATGGAGAAGAGAAGTGCCCTTGACGTGTAAGGGAGTGTTGTACAGGCTGTACTTTGTACCCATAGTAACATATGCTCCAGAAACATGGACAGTGAATGCAAGAGTGACTAGGAAAGTGGAGGCCATGTGAATGAAGTTTGCGAGGAGCATGTGACCCTACAAGCGACACCTTAACCCCATTCATCACAGGGAATAGCTGTATACTGAATGTTATTACTAGTATCAGTTAATACCTCTGCCACTTTCATGTTATACAACAATAAATTTACTAAAACAACACAACAGTAATGAATTATAACATTAGTTCTCGACCCCTTAAATGTTCTCTAGGCTTGACACCCCTTGTAATCTCTATTCTGTCTGTGTCGCCTCCCTGTCCAGCTACCAACAGACTAACAGACTAAATGTTTCATTTCCAGCACGGTCACTAGTAGACCGAGCACGAGTCAATCACATGGCTCCAAACTGTTTGTCTCTCCGCCACCGTTATAATACCCCCTCCCCCTGCTTCCAACCCTTAGACAGGCCACAACCTTTTGCTTTCTGCTAACAACATTATCCCCCCCCCCCCAACCCTAATTGAACAAAGGACAAGAGTTTTTATCTCTGAGTCACCAGATTATCTAGCTACCTGCTTGTCTCGCTCCAACTGTTGCGTGCTGCCATAAACTCATGGGTCTAGGCAGGACTTTAAATAGATTTATGACGTAACGTAATTTTGATAATTGGAGTTGTTATTCGGAGTTTCAAATCAAATATTTGGCTGTTAATTATTCAAAATTATTCGAAATTTTGAATATTTGCACACCCCTAGTTGGCACTCGGAGGGTTAAACCCCATAAGGATAACAGAAAATACGTTTTTAAATTAATTTATATGTAACAAAAGACCTCTTATTAACCATAATCTAAGGTGTATTAGAAAAGTTTCACGATTGTCCAACAAATGACAGCACTAACTCAATGTCGAGTTAAAATGGGACTTTCCCCCTTCTATGCTTCAATTAATTATAACTATTAGTTAACTACTAATTACTAAACAATATTTTTATAGCCAAAATGTTCAAAGAGAGCCACTAAAATTATTGGAACGTATCAGAGCTATGTACTAACAATATTAAATTTTTTTTAGGTAACACATTAACATAGTTGACTTAATTCAATAAACTGATGAGCTATGATTTGTGTGTATATATTGAATTTTTATATCAGTCACACATCAGAGAAAGAAGGGAGGGTATCAAAGTGTTAGTGGAAAGTGTTGTGCTCTTAATTTATTTTTACGAGGCGTAATCAAATGCCATTCAAGTTGTGAAAAGAGTTTTCTTCACATTGGATTTTCTGTTCTTTTGTTTGGTGACTGATGTTGCTGCTTAAGTGTCGTTTAAAATAACTTTTTCATGCTTTTTCTTGACTAGCAACATGCCCTCTATTAAAAAAAAAAGTTAATATTCCCAAAATAAGTGTTGTAAGATAAATCTTCTTGAATTCCAGTTGGCAATCACTTGCCTGTCCACCGTCCTGTCTGTGGATTTCAAGCCCTCGGAGATTGAGGTGGGGGTAGTCACCAAGGACACTCGCAAGTTTAGGTCAGTAAGCGTCACATTTATTTGTGATTACACGACTCATAAAGCCGTATGCAAGAACTTGACTAAGTGAATGCTTTCTGGACACTAGTGTGGGTTTGCTTGCGTCATCATAGGTTAAAAGGTGGAGCGATGGTGTGCTCGGGACCACACTATCGGTCCACTAAGCATTCACTAATGTTCTGGCATACCACCCATAGTTCTAGCCTGTGGTTATGGTCTAACTATCAGGTTTTGTTTGATGGGTTTAGTAGTGGCATAAAATCCAAATACATGGTTGACGGCTTGTCACTTAGAGAGTGTTTTTAATCGCCGCATCTTACTACCTGTCCAGGTTGTATACATAGATAACTCTAATGGGGTAGGATGAGGAAAAAGCATTTTATAGATAATCTACCCACATTTGTATGGAAGGAGAGTGGGAAACCATATAGAAAAAAACCACCCTCAGTAGACATGACCAGGATTCAAACATTGATTTCCCTGTCAAAAGCAGGCCAGTCTAACATGAGTGATGCCTTAGACCATTTGGCCACTGAAGCGGGTAACAAATGTAATTTTTTTTTTTAATTTTTTTAAATTTCTAACAAAAACTCTATTTCATCATTTTTGTCCTTTTTGTTCCTATTACTCGTTTTTGTATCTTTCCTCGTGTATTGTAACAAAGTGTTATTTTAATGTTGATGTTTAATGATTTTTGTTCCTTATGTTTCAGTATCCTCAATGAGCAAGAACTTGACAAGCACTTAACAATTATCGCAGAGAAGGATTAATCTACTTTTACAGAAGAAATTAAATAATCGATAAATGACATTTTGGACATTCAATTGAAAATAAAATCTGTTTTTGTATTCTGTGTTTATTTAATATGGATTATTAAAGATAAATTAACTCAACATGTTTACTAGTAATATTTTTATTAAATAGTGGTATTAAAATATATTTTGTATTAAACGTTCTGTGATATTTCTTGAGGTTAATTCATTAAAACATGTCATTAACATTTTGTATGGTTTTTATTTGTATTTAAGAATACAAGGATTATTAACTACTAAATCCACAAGTCAGCGACCAGAAAGATAACTTTGAATAAATGTGCCCACATTAGCTTGGAGATAAGTTATAAATATCACATTTGAAAATTCATCTTTAGTCCACCCATTTGGGGGTTAAATCACTGACCTTGTCAACCATGACCAAGTACAATTAGGTACTGGGTGTTTCACTCGCTCTCGGCCCTTGAGTTTAGTTTAAAACTAATGGATGTAATCGGTGTATGAGAAGCACCCAGGGGCTGAGGGTGAGTGAAACATTCTGTATAATGTACTAAAGGGTCATCTATAAATCAGATAACACTTTTGAAAGAGTTGAAGGGTTGAGCTGTGATGTCTAAATGGTGTTACAGGGGCCGGTAGGGTGGGTACACCATAGTGTTATGTAACACATCTTATATTTCTAATGTTGAAAAATAATAATCATGTTTACATTGTTAATAAACCCTGGTAGATAAACTTCAAATATGAACTTTGTTGAAATGTTATGTAACACAGATTGGACGGGGTTAGACTCTGTTCTACATGGGTGAGGAGAGGGAGGATACAAAAAAAAAAAAAGTAAGAGAAAAGGGCTACCTGGTTTGTGGATGATGCCTCAACAGCTTAGCTACTTTTCTAATTATTAATTTCATGTACAATAATTTATTTTCAGTGTACCACAATATCTGTTTGAGTTATACGCATCTTAAGTTCAAGGAGGTTCTATTATATCCAAGCCAGACAACACAAAAACACTGTTGGTAATTTAGTTGCATGTTTTTACGCATGAGGAGAAGTCTGTCATTGATGGATTTCCTGAGAAACAATCTCCCCTTTTGAGTTTCTAAAAACAAAATAAAGTAGACTCCAACTTAAGTAATGTAATGTTAGCGTATTTCCGCCCATTTCAAAAGTGTTTGCTTTATTTACAGCATTCATTTTCGAATCTCGGTCGGGTGAACTGGGGGTGGTTTTTCCTAAATGGTTTTCCACTCTCCCTCCACGCAAATGCGGGTTCACTTCCTCTAAATTCAACCCTTATAATTCCTAATCCATTAGCGTAATTAGTACTTAAGCGTATAACCCGAACGGGTAGTAAGACGCGGTGCTAAATATACAGCATTAATTTCTATTAATAATAATAATAATAATAATATTTAGCACCGCGTCTTACTACCCGTTCGGGTTATACGCTTAAGTACTAATTACACTAATGGATTAGGAATTGGGAGGGTTGAATTTAGAGGAAGTGAACCCGCATTTGCGTGGAGGGAGAGTGGAAAACCATTTAGGAAAAACCACCCCCAGTTCACCCGAACGAGATTCGAACCTCGATCTCCCCGTCCTCGGCGGTCGAGCTCAACACGACTTGCGCGTTAGCCAACTACGCCTTCATTTCTATTGTTCATCATCTTATCATGTATAGTCACTAATTTGTTTTGTAAAAATAGTTTTATTTATTGTTTAGTGATTTTTTCCTAGTTTTTTTTTTTTACTCACAACCATTCTTTAATACTACTTTTTCTTGTTATTTCGTGTAGTTATAGTTTTCAATAATCTGAGGCAGTTTCTGTTGAATTATCGAGAATTATCAACTAACATTTAGGTTTCCCACATGAGGCCTAAAGTTCTTTTTTTCTAAGCCAAAATGTCATTTTTTTTAAAAAATTTCAAAATATTCTTGTTTAAAAAAAATCTTTCAAGTTAAACAATTGATGTAATTGGCTATTAATATTAGTAGAAAAAAAAACACATTAAAACCCAATTTTAAAACTTCTCTCCTGCAGAGGCCTTAAATCTTCAGAAAATAAATTGAATCAAACAAAATAAGAAAATTTTATAAAAGCTATTTTGGTATGATAGCTATTTATAAATATCAAACGGTTAAGAACCAACACGGAAAACTATGTAGGGTTGAACTCTTTGAAAAATAAAACTTTAAATCAGATTAAGTCTGATAAACCTGCTTTCTTAATTTGTGCAAAATTTTGGTGTAACGTAATAGCTATGATCCGTCTTCCTTAACCTGAATACAATAATTAACTTAAAGTAGGGTATCATTCACGAATTATCTAAGGGAAAGAACTTGATATTTGAACAATATTGATTAAATAACTTTGTTGAAAAATAAAAATTGGAGTGCCAGGCTCACCTCTTCGCATCAGCATTCCTCTCAGCCGCGTTCTCTATTCCAGTGCGACGTCCCCCTCTCCTGGGCCCACCCCTACCCCCTGTCATCCTGGATGAGATGCGGCTCCGCGACAGGGCGCGAGCTCTGTGGCAGTGGTCTCACCAACCCAGAGTCAGGGAGATCTACAGAGTCCTCTGTTCCCGCTGCCGGCGGCTACTCCGTCGGTGGAGGGCAGAGGCTTGGCGCAGGAGGCTCCAAGATCTAGATACCGAGGATCTTTCCCTGTGGCGCCACCTGAGGAGGATGCGTCCCAGGGGAGGTCTAATCCCGGAGCTGCGCGTGGCTGGCGGGTTGGCGTCCGCCGCCTCGGACCGAGCAGAGGTCTTGGCGGTGGCGTTTGAGGCCAGCTTCGTGCAGCGGCCGGGTTCGCTGGTGAGAGATCCGTACCCTCTTGCGCTAGATATCCCTGAACATCCTTTTCTCCCCCCAGTCGAAGGAAACCCTCCCTACCCTGACCTTCGACTGGTCACCCCACGGGAGCTGTCTCGGGCGCTGGCGAGATTGAAAACCTCGTCTGCCCCGGGGCTCGACCGGGTCTCCCCCCTCCTCCTCACCCACCTACCTCGCAAGGCGTTCGTCCTTCTCCTCCGAATCCTTAACGCCGTCCTGACACTGCTCTACTTCCCGGACCAGTGGAAGGCGGCGTACGTCGTCCCCATCCACAAGCCGGGTAAGCCCCCCGCCTACCCGGCGTCCTATAGACCCATCTCCCTCCTTTCTTGCGTTGACAAGGTGGCGGAGAGAATGATCCTGGCTAGATTGGAGGCCTGGCTGGAGGTGAACCGCCTCCTGCCGGATCACCAATTCGGCTTTCGGAAGGGCCTGTCGACGACCCACGCGGTCGCCAAGGTAGTCGACCTGGTGACCGGCGCATTCAACGCCAGGGCCCAGACAGGCTTCATGGTGTTGGACGTTAAAGGGGCGTTTGACAGCGTCAGCCATCGTGGGCTTCTCACCGCTCTCGCCGGGGCGGGTATCCCACCGCCCATACTCCGACTCCTCAGCTCCTTTCTTGCCGACCGCTCCTTCAGAGTGGGAGTCGAGAATACCCTTTCGACCCCTCGACCGATTCGGTTGGGTGTCCCCCAGGGCTCCTGCCTGTCTCCGATCCAATACTCGTTTTCGGCACAACACTGTTCCAGTTCGCGGACGACACCGCTATCCTGGCGCAGTACCCGGACGCGAGGGTGGTCTGGGCCAAACTGACCTTCGCGTTGAGGAGGCTGTTAGCCTACCTTCACGCCCGATCACTATCTATCCAATCCCAGAAGACGCAAGCTATTCTGTTCACTCGTCGGCCGACGGGTCCCCTGCAACAACTTCGAGTGGAGGGTGCCGCGGTCCAGTGGTCGCAGACAGTCCGGTGGCTGGGTGTGACCCTGGACGCGAAATGCAGCTGGGACCCGCACCTGCGTTCGACGATGGGTAGGGCCAGGGGCGTCATGGTGAAGCTGGCTCCGCTTTTGCACCCGGTCAGTCCGTTGGCATACGGCCACAAGATCAGTCTTTTTTTGCTCTGTGTGATGTCCATCCTTCTCTACTCCGCTCCCGTATACTCCTACCTACCTAGATACAGGTACAATCATCTCCGTGCCGTATACCACCGGTTCCTTCGCCTTATCCTCGGGGCCCCGCCCCGCATCCCAAACCGCGTTCTCCTGACCATGTCAGGCCTCCCGTCCCTGGACAGCCGTATCCGCGGGCTGGCGGAGCGATTTTTCAGTCGGGCGCAAGCCAGCTCCAACCGAATCGTCCGGGGCATCGGCGATTACGACGCCCCTGGCCATCCCTACCACCGAATAAGGGACGGCGTCGTGAATCCCTTCGTCGACGTTGGCAGGTGACCTGGGAGTCCAATCGTGGGGTTCGTGACCCCTCTCCTAGTCGTGTGAGACTGGGAGGGGAGGCCAGATAGCAGGGTATGCCGGCCAGTAGGCCGAGATAAGTGCAAGTGGGCGTGTTGCTAGGGGGGTATAGTGAAGTGCAACCGTCAAAAAGGGCCGACCAGGCCATAAGTGCATAGTGGGAGGACTCCCATTTCCCCCACACAAAGAGAAAAAAGTGCCCTAATTTGGGATAAACTAGAAAAAGAAACACTTTAATTTATTGCAAATTGTTTTTGATTTACGAGAACCCCAAGGGGTTGGTGTATGTCTTTTTTATTTATTATCATGTTGCATTTTTATGTATTGTCAATTTATGGTTGTTGAAAATTAATAAAATTGATGAAAGAAAGAAAGAAAAAAAGAAAATTGATAAACCAAACCAATGAAAAGAAGAACACAGTTCACACTTTACATTGATCTTCTTTAAGAGGCAACCATTACCTCTTTGTCCAATGGTAGCAATGTAAAGGGTGAACCATGTTCGTCTTTTCAATGTAAAAGCCATATTGTGTTCGTCCCTTTTATATGTTTATATCCGCCTTTCTTATACCTTCTTGCAAATATAATGTAATTTTATTTGATTGGTTAAAAATTCATGTTTCAGACTTAATTGGGATTTACTCTAGAGTAAAAGTAGTATGAGGCGTCAAGTGGCTATTTGTCTTAAATTTGGGTAGAATTTCCCGGTCGAGTAGTCTTGCCCTGATGAATCAATCCCACTCCTTTTGGTCACATAGCTTCAGTAACCTCTTTGACAATTGTTTCTGAGTGTGCAAAGGAATTTTGAACACTCCTGTTGCTAATGGCAGTTTCGGCAATCATCTCAAGCTCTTCCATGCTTAAGTTGGCTGGGAGCGGCGTCTCTTGCCACAGTGGTAAACTGCCAGTCGATAAGATCAATATAATATTCTGCATCCAAGTCAACGTTTGGTGGTTTGAAGGTCGTCATTTCTTTGTTCGTAGTTTGCCGAGCTTTCCATTGATCTTTATAATATAACTGGATGGACATTTGTGGCTGAAATTTTCGAGCTCTCATACCGTTAAAACTTAATTTTATATCCTTTAACGTAAATGTTTCTTCAGGAAAACGTGGTATAATACTTCACTATTTTCAAACAATTACACTTTTATTCATCAGTCACATGTTTTTGCATAAGAACATTGAACGAAACCGTTAATCTGTCTCCCCACATTGTAGTAGAAGATAAACTTGAGCGTCACGCTTTGGTCCTTGGCGATGTGTATGTGTATGTCAATCTAGTATTATAGAGAGATCATTTATCCACATTCATCCAAGTCGGTAATTTTCGTTTTGCTAATACATAAGGAGGTCACATTGTAAATTTACAAATAAAAGAATGTGGGTCACTTTCTTCAAATGTTGCATAATTAAAATATTCAGGTTAGATGTTTCAATGAATATGAAGAATGTCATTTGAATATATTGTGTTGAATAAATAATTTTATTTCTATTCACATTATTATAGCCAGTTGAAGCCGATAATAAAGTAAGTTAAATTTCCATAAAATAACAGAGAAATCGGGCAAAAGGCCCTGACACAGACTCTGTATTCCTAGGTCCGTGGGCTGTAGTCAGCAAGATATCGATGCCACACTATCAGTACGCTCTGGCCACTAAGTCCTTATCCGTAAGTCCTGACCCCGTAGAAGTTGATTAATATCAACCTTAACTTTATAAGGACTAGTTTATACGGATTACCAATCACAGCTGAATAAATATGTGCATGCGCGTTGGGATCTATCTTTTTTTTTTGTTTGTTTGTTTGTTTTATTTGTCTTTAAAATGAGCAGTTAGCTCGTTACATTAAAGTTACAAAGAAACAGGTTCAGTTAACCATAAAAAAAGACAAGTACAAAATACATACATATAATAGAAAATAAGTTGGGTGGTGGTGCGGGGGGGGGGGGGATGCAGGTGAAAGATAAATTCAAGGATTGATTCATGACAACCATACTGTTGATGAGGACATTCATAATTTAACCTTATTGGTTGTTGCATCTGGATAATATTCAAATTATCCAAAGTCTAATAAGCCTAAATAAAAGTTTATAAATTATACATTAGTTTATAGAATGAAAGACAGCTGTGAACAAATAGCAATTAGCTCGAAATATGTGCAGTGCCTATCCATTGTAAGATTATGAGTGTAGTTAGATATATTAAGAGTTAAAGAGCAAGCATTATCAAGTAACAATTAAATTAAAGACTCCAAGGAAGCTACCCTTATCCATGATTTGAGCTTTTTTTTTCGCTTATATAATTCCAATGTTTTAATGTCATTAGGAATTTTATTGATATATCGTGTGCCCTTAGCACGAATGGAGTTTAGTCCATAATTTACTGTATTATAATGAGCAATACTGAGATTGTTATGTCCTCTAGTTAAGTAACCATGTATAAGGTTTTTATCCACTTTGATTGAGCTTAAAGTTGTACCACTACCTATTTTGAGAAATGTTATTGCAGAGTCATATATTATTTGTTTTCTTATGGGCAGAATGTTAGTGATACTGTATACATCATTATTAGGTGTGAGGTAAGGGAGTCTGTATAAGTTTTTGATTGCTCTATTCTGTAGAACTATAAGTGGCATAAGATGATTGAGATAGGCACATCCCCAAATAACATTAAGGTAGCTGATATGGGAATGGATTAAAGAGAAGTAAAGCGGTCTAAGTACATTAGGGGGGAATTTATAGGACAATCTTTTAAGTATCCCTACCACAGGAGCTATTTTACTTATTATGAACTGTATATGTGGTTTCCAGCTAAGTGAGGAGTCTATTAACAGACCTAGGTATTTTACCTCCTTTACTTGTTTTAATTCTTTATCTTGGAAGTATATTTTAACATCGGTGTCATGATTACTATTAGGCCTATTAAAAATCAAAAAATTGCTTTTATTCAGGTTAAGTGTTAGTCTATTCATTTTAAGCCAGTCATCAAGTAGTGCCAGGTCAGATTCCATATTTTGTTTAATATTTAGCAGAGATTTTTCAACATACACAAAACATGTGTCATCAGCATATAATTGAATATGGCCTTTGAAGTCTACCTTTGCTATATCGTTTACATAAATTAGGAATAATATAGGGCCCAAAACTGATCCTTGAGGAACTCCACACCTGATTTGTTCCTCCGTACTTGTAGAGTTATTTATTGAAACATACTGAGTCCTATTGGATAGATAGCTCTTAAACCATTCCAATACTATTCCATGTATACCAATTTTAGTTAGTTTGTAAATGAGGATGGCATGATCTACACAGTCAAACGCTTTTTTCAAGTCTATGAATAGTCCAGCTGACCTCAAGTTACTGTCCAGAGCAGTTTGAATTTGGTCAACTAGGTCCATGCATGCAATTAGTGTGTTTGATTTATCCCTAAAACCATATTGCCCTGTAGAGAAAAAGTGAATGTGTTCCAAGTAGCTCACAAGTCTTTTTTTCACGACTTTCTCCATAATTTTGGAAACAGCTGATAGAATCGATATTGGCCTATAGTTAGAGGTGTCTGCCCTGGTACCACTACCCTTAAAGATCGGAATGACTTTAGCAATTTTTAAGATATCCGGGACCATTCCCTCTTCAAAGGACCTATTTATCAGCAGAGTAATCCATTTTGTTATAGGGTTCTTACATTTTTTTAGCAGATTATTAGAACAATGATCATATGGGTGGCTCTCAGAGTTTTTAAGTTCAGAGATAAACTTCGCCACCTCACTTTCATCTGTGAATAGTAAAGACATGGATTGAGCATTTTTCCCCTCCAGTAATATAAGTTTTTCCAAAGGCTTTATCGGTATTCTCATACTTAAAGAATGCCCCACCTCAATAAAATAATTATTGAAAATATCACATATTTGTTTGTTATTGGTATATTCTTGGTTATCATACATTATTTTAGTTATAGCATTAGAATTAGACTTGGAGTTAGTTTTATTCAGAGCACTGTTAATGATTCTCCACATTCTCCTGGGGTCACCAGTAGCGTCATTAAATTGCCTGGCATAGTGTTCCCTGACTAGCTTTCTTCTAAGAAAAGTTACGCTATTTCTGCATAGAACATAATCACTAGCTATATTTACATTAAGAGGATGTAATTTGGCAAGTTTAGAGAGCCTATCCCTTTGATGAATTAGACCTAGGAGTTCCGTACTAACCCACGACTGTTTACAGAAGGTTTCTTTGCCCCTATCATCTAGCCCTCTCTTGGCAGAATTTAAGGATAGACTCAAAATGTTAAAAAGGTTTCCATATATTTGATTAGCATCAAGTCTGTCAGTATTTAATGAGTTCAAATTTTCTAGGAGAATATTAGTTAGGGTTCTGTAATTGATCTTAATGTTTGGGTTTTGTCTTCGGTTTCTATTCCCTGTTCTACTATTCACTTTGTCTGACTCCAGTTCAATTATTAATATATTATGATCACTAAGATAAATATAAATATAAAATATAAATTGTTTATAATTAGATCTTATTTTGTGATTGGGCTTATTAAAGATCAAAACCCATATATTCATAAAGGAAGCACGAAAATAATATTAAAGGTGCTTACTTTGTTTACATTCAAAATACTGCTCTACGTTTGTTTTACATTTTCAGGCAAATTTATTTTAAGTTTAATAGTTAAAATCGTGTTAAGGCCTTGATATATATTCCATATCCGTAGGTCCGTAGTCCATGGTCGGTAAGAAATTGATGCCACATTATTAGATTGATCTGGCCACAGAGTCCTTACTCTGTAAAAGTTGCTAAACTTTAACTTTCTACAGACTAGTTTATATGGTCTACCAATCACAGCCGAGTAAATATGTGCATGCACATTGAAATAAAAGAACAAATGCAGTGAGAGGATCTGTCTATGTAACCATATACAAAGTGAAAAAATGTCTACACGTATTTCAGAAACATTTTTCTAAAAATCTAAACACCCTGGGAAGAGCGGCTTCTAGGAAAATGTTTTCTGAGAAATACCAAGATCTCAGAAATATTGGCTTTGCTTATGTAGGTTTAACACCCCTATTATTTGGTTTATCCTCCATACACTAGTGTGATTTAATTTTTTTAATTGATAAATTATGGCTACAAGGGGTTATGAAATTGATTCTCTCCTAATTGATTGTGTTCGGCAAAGGCCTGTTTTGTTTGATTAAAAAAAACTCAACGAATTTAAGGACACCTTAAGAAAAGAAAATGCTTGGTCAACTATTTCAGAAATTGTCGGAACACCAGGCAAGTTTTGGGTACTAGTAGGACTACTTTTACTTTGGAATCCAAACCTCTTTTTTACATTGTTGCGTTTATTTATAAAAACTAGAAAAAAATAACACACATGCATAAATCATTTCTGCTAGTATATTTTTTTTTAATCAAGCCTACTCCTTTTTAGGCACTTAGAAAATCCATCCGAGTTAGAAACATATTTGTAATAGTGGAACCCAAACCTCTATATTTCCATTTTTTGTTTATATTGGATTTAACCACGGACATTGGAAAAAAAAACTTTAAATAAATTGTTATCTGTCCATATGTTTTTTTAAGACCAGTCCTTTTTAGCCACTTAGAAAATCCACCTGAACTAGGGACATGTTTGCACGAGTGGAATCTAAACCACTCTATCCAGATTGGGTTTCATTCTTTCCCCCGGTGTACATTGGCACGTGTAACTAAACTTGAAATAGGACGTGAAAGTTTGTGATAGCCGGAATGAGCAGCACCACTCATAGGGGCTACCTAATATGTCAGACAAAGCCCAAAGTTTTTTAAAAATAATTCTGCATATCTAACAAGAAGAAGCATCTCGTCAAATACCCTCCTCGGGGGTGTAGTTAGGTAATGCACTAGTTTCATGTTGAGCTTGACTGCCAGGGACAGGGAGATCGAGGTTCGAATCTCGGTTGGGTGAACTGTTTTTTTTTTTTTTCACGAAATGGTTTTCCACTCTCCCTCCACGCAAATGCGGGTTCACTTCCTCTATTCAACCTCCCCAATTTCTAATCCATTAGCGTAATTATTACTAAAGCGTATAACCCAAACGGGTAGTTAGACGCGGTACTAAATAATAATAAAAAAATAGTAACTTACATCTGTTTTGCATTTTCAGGCTATTGCAAGCACTTATTTATTTTAAGTTTGATAGTTAAAATCGAGTTATAAATATATTTCTTGTGGTTGTATTAACCTACATTTTAGTATATACTGGAAGTTTTATCAACAAAGTTGTTTTTGGTTTCTTTAATTCTTATATGATCATCTGACTGCTTGACAATTTTCTTTCAAATGTTTTGATTGGATGAAGTTTTTATCTATCTCAATGGTTGAAATGGTCATGTGATTATGGATTTTGACTCTGTAATTGCAAGTAGAATTTCTTATGGACCAGGAACACAGAGTACGGACTACCGATCCATGGATATGGAGTCTGTGTCAGGGCCTTTATAGATATATTTATTGTGATTGTATTACATTTTAAGTATATCCTGGAGGTTTTCTGAACAAAGTTTTTTTTTCTTTTATTGGTCACCTGACTTATTGGCGCTTGCTCATTGCTGTAGGCAATTTTCGTTTAAAGTTTTCGATTGGATGAAGTCTCTGACTATCTCATTGGTTGGAACGGTCACATGATTATGGATATGGACTGTGTAGTCATGAATAGAATTTCTTGAGGGCCAGGACCACGGACTATGGATACAGAGTCTGTGTCAGGGCCTAAAGCCGTCTGGTAGTTGAAAAACTTGATACAGAAACAACTACTTTTAGGCCTAAGAAGTACTTGAACTCCACACACACACAATTAAGCTTGAACCTTCACTTAGGGGCTAGTAGATATATCTCTTGCAATATACCACACCTAATATAGTTTATGAATCCAACAAAAATTTCACTTTCACAGGGAGTTTCCTTAATTTCAATAACAACCACTAAGCTCAAGGATACTTAAACTTATTTCTAGGACTTATTCATATGTACAAAGTTGAAGAAAAATTATATCCTGGGATTCATGAGGCAAAAAAGGTTGAATATCACTGGTCTGAGGTGTCATTCTCCCAATAGACTGGACTGCCGATGACTTGGAAGATCTTGGTTCAAATCTAGGCCAGGTATACTGATGGTGGGTTTAACACTCTCCCTCCACGCAAATAGGACTACACTTCCTCTAAAGCTCAACCTTACCTACTCGTCCTTAACCCATTAGCTTAACTTAATGATTACAATTTGAATATTTAAATCAATGACCTATCACTATTTGACAAGTAACAACTCATTTTCTTCTCAGCGACACCCTTGTTTTGAATAAAAACATTCTCTTACTTCCCAGAACCCTGCATGTTGAGTTGGCGCAATGTGGCCGGCTCGACGGCTGCTCAAGTACGGTGCTGTGACAGGTGCTCTGCTGGGAACAGCCATTTCCCTCAAGGCCAATCAATACAGCCTTGACTCGATAGGTGTTGTAAGGCTTGGCAGGGCTGCCACAACGGTAAGTCTCGTAGAAACCTGAACACTAGATTTGTTTACAAGGCCATATCTTGAGAATAAGACCTAATCTTTTTTAAATTATTTGATGGAACTATCCAAAATGTACTTATGCCCATTATTTTTATGTTACGAGAGTAAGTTAGTAAACATATATTTTAGTCTTTTATATTAGTTGCTTATTATTATCATCATCGACTTTCCAGCCTGTGGCCGGGTCAGTGTAGTAAAATGCCTCCATCTTCCTCTATCCTTCCATCATTCTTCTCCTCCTCTCTCTCACACACTTTCTGTTATCTGCTCCTCCCATCTATTTATTGACCTCTTTTCTGGTCTTTTACCTAAATCCTTCATTTTCAAATCATTACATTATTTAAATGTAATCATATTTCTAGGTGTTTGGGATAGCTCTCCACTACAAGCAGACCTTGTATGCCAGCAAACTAGATCATGCATCGCCGCAATACCTGCAGTTAAAATCTCAAGTGAGTGCTATAGCCAAAATTTCTTAGAAATGGCCTTATCTGACATCTAAATAATATATTAGATCTACATCTTTCTAGAAGGTTATAACTGTCTAGGTTTCAAATGTAAACATACAATATCACCCTGGAGTCCTCTCGTCCAGCGAGGACAGGCCTACACATTTACTATTGCTACTAGAACTACTTTCATGTATTGTATTCATACATCAAGTCATATGATCTACAGCCGTCACTCTTAATAGATATTATCAATACCTATAAAATAACAATAATAGTATAGTAAAATGTTATTAATGTTGATGGCAAATAACATTTTTGTGATTTCTAAAAGTTTCTTCTGTCCAAAATCCTACAGTAGATCACTTGACAAGACAATGAAGGTATGGTCATTTTTATTTTTTTTATTGGGAAATGTTTTAAACTTGACGTCAACTCAAAAGGGTTATCCCATTAGATTATTAAATGTCTTAGTAGGCCTACATAATATTTTATCCATATAATATACAGATGTATAAAAGAATATTTTTTTGTCTTGGGAAACACATTTTCTTATTTAAAGTCTACTTACAGTACTAAAACACACTGTATTTTAATCTAAAATTCCTAGCATAGGTTTAATTGATATTTTAGTTGATTAGTAATTGACTTCATTAAAGTTTGCGCTAAAGTGTTGCTAGATACATTATGTCCACCATCTTTTTTTTTTTTAACTCTGTTGGCCAGCTCTTGGTAAAATATACTCGGTTTTAACAAATAAATTAAGTAGCAGATCAACCGACAATCAGTCTTCCTTCAGGGGTAAGTTAACTGGTTATAGATGCATTCATAATATAATGAAGTGTCCCCATAAAGCTAGGGTACACCTTGTATAACATATTGGTCAATGTAAGGATTGCATAACCAAGCACAGAAATATATATTGTTTATTTTGTTTTTGAGACATTTAGCTTTATTAACAAAATTTTGGTCACTAACATTTTCTTAGATAAGATGGGCTATAGAAAATAAAAATTGTCACTTAGTTGGTAAAACTGTCTTTAGTTGACTACCTATTATTACATGTTAACAACACAAGACAATAACATTTTCTCTGAATAAAAGTATTCTCTTTCATGTAGCACCTATATAAAATTTCTTAGTCAGGATAATATCAATATTTAAATATTTTCCTCCTGTCTTTTAAGTTGTTACTATACATGTGAGTCCATCACGTCCATCTTATCCCATTTTTTATGAATATGGATGAAAGCAACACTATACAATCAAGTATATATGAAAGGCGAAGTTTGGGGGATGAATGGCTATAGTTAAAGAAATCAGCTGTAACTGATTTTCATGTTGTTGAGTTGGGAAACTCGATGTCCACAGGTCCATAAAACTGCTGCGGAGAAGTTGCTGGCGCTATGTTGCACGAATCGAGGGGTATACGTCAAGGTGGGCCAGCATATCGGAGCCCTGGACTACCTTCTGCCCAAGGAATAACGTGGAGACAATGAAGGTGCTACACAGCCATGCCCCTTGCTCTAAACTGGAGGAGATAAAGCGTGTCCTTCGAGAGGACCTCAAGCAGGACGTGAGTTGCTGTGTGTCTGTCCAGGGGGAGGTGTCGTTTTGTTCGGTGTAGGTTGAATCTGCTAGGCCTATTTAAAAAATTCAAATCTTCATTTTATCCACCTCAAAGCTCACAATTAAAATACACTAAAACACATAATTATGTAATTTTTGGGGTACATCAGTTCCCTTCTCCAGCAGAAGAGAGTAAAACAGTCCAGTCCAGGCTATTTGAAAATAGAAATAGTAAATCAATGTTAATGTTATTTTTTATAAGGCATTAAATATAATTAGTAACATTAAGTAAAGTGAAACATTAATGGTCTGGGGTTTGCTTAAGTTTGCCCTACATTTATGTTTGGTTATATTAAATCATCAATAAGCAATATAGGATCCCTCTAAACAAATTCTGACTCAAAATTGAAAACATATTTATTTAGATTTTTTCTTATATCAAATATGATATTTTCTTGAATATCAAAAATCTTCAAGGATTCAAATGTTCTATCCTTACAATTTATATACACACTCTCACTCTAGAATAGAGGCACTAACCAGCTTCAGTGTCCGATTGGTCCAGGGTGTCATTCTCGTGCTAGACTGGCCTGCTGAAGACAAGGAGATCGGGGTTTGAATCCCAGTCAGCTCTATTGAGGGTGGTTTTTCACTCTCCTTCCATTCAAATGCGGTAGATACCTTTAAGGTTCATCCTTCCATATCCCTATCCTGTTAGAGTAATTATATATGCTAATAACATGAACAGGTAGTAAGATGCGGTGATAAAAAATAAATAAAGACAGTAATTTCTAGTACTGAGGAGTTGTAAAGGATTCATGTTCAAGTCTTGAATCTGGTAATTTAAAGCAGGGAGGATTCCGGCGACATTAAGTCTTATTAAAATCTGTAGGAAACTCTTGTAATCTCATAGCCAATTTTGCTTGCGTCACGTTCAGAGTAGACATTATTTTTGTTTTCAGCCCATGGATATATTTTTAGACTTTGATCCAGAACCTCTGGGCACGGCGTCTCTGGCGCAGGTCCACAAAGCGACACTCAAAGATGGCACGGTGGTCGCGGTGAAGGTTCAGCACCCCTACGTTCGAGGAAACTCGCTTGTCGATATGAAGACCATGGAGGTGAGTCGTCAGAGGGATAGTAACACAACCCTCGTATTGTCGACTACTTTGCTAACTGCAAACCACATTGCTATTCTAACAAATAAGACAAGGTACACACCAGACCTACAGCCTCCAGGTTCACATGGCTGCGCTCATTGTGAGAGCTTGAGTCCTTCAACACAAGGAGCGCTATGTGCAATCGAAGGGACAACATCACTATCAAGCAGAACAGACAAAAATTTCCTTCTAGTGTCAATAAACTGACTTTCACAAAGCTAGGTTCACTCCCGTTCCAATAAACCAACCCCCCAATTGAGGGTAATCAGACTGCAAATAACTAAGGAAACATATAATCCAATGGTTCTATTTTCGTTTAAGCGAATGTAAATTATCTAGTTGTAAACATCTTCAAATACTATAGATTAGTTACTTGTCTGGAAAGTTTTGGTCATTGAAAGGGGTAAGCGGGTGAGTTCAGGTTGGGGAGGCAGGATTGCTGGTAACTGAAATATTGTGTTCGGACCACCACTCCTTTAGAACGATTTGAAAGAGAGTTGTTTCATGTGGAAGGCTGTTATCACTGAGAACTGCGACTAGCACTTCTCAGTGGCATCCTCTCCTTTTCCATCCTCATTACATGTCCATACCATCTCAGTCTTATTTCCTCTACTATCTCATGTATTCCAACATCCTCAATACATATCCATACCATCTCACCCATGCTTCCTCTTCTATCTCATTTACTCCCTCTACTCCCACTTTTGCAAAGATTTAGGGCCGGATTTCCGGTCTAGTGTCTACAGTCAACCTATCTCCTAGTTCACTAATAACAAGCAGTCCAGGTCAAATTGGGGCATTAGCTGACCTTCGAGTGTCGACTATTTACACAGCCCTTAGATTGCTCACTACAGCAAATAATGTTCTATTTATGTTTCTCCAGGTGCTTGTAAAACTTGTGGCTTGGGCATTTCCAGACTTCCAGTTTCAGTGGCTCGCCGAGGAGACAAAGCGTAATGTTCCCATGAACTCGACTTCTCACAGGAGGGGCACAACGCCGAGAAAGTTGGCAGCATGTTCCGCGACTACACCTGGCTCAAGGTTTGTATACTCTTTTATAAATCCAAATTTGAATCTCAATCTTCATTTTCCTTACTAACCCCAAATCTCGAATTCAAATCAAAGTAAATAATCCACAAGAATAATTGGTGTTATACAAAACACATACTATTCAAAAAGGTTGTTTTAAATATATTGTTTTGTATGCCTCTAAACCCAATTTCAGTTTTTATTATTTACTTAAAAAAATTTTTTAATTGGTTTTATGCCAACCACATCATATATATATAATATAATATATATAATATAATGTACTCAAACAGTGTTTTCGAAAGATTTTTACAAAATTACAAATCAAAAGTCAATAAAAGTTGTGGTTTATTTGTCAGAACTTATAGCAAAGTCGATATTCGTACTTTGACACACAATACCGGGAATCACATGCAATTTAAAAACCTAAAGATAGTTTTTCTCTCGTGATTCACATTTTTTGTGCTCTTGCCAGGGAATGTCTGTGTATTTCCTCATTATTATCTCTCCATGCTCTTGTTAATTTTAGGTTCCTCGTATTTACTGGGAGCTGAGCACGAAGCGTGTTCTCACAATGGAGTACTTGGAAGGGGGTCAGGTGAACGACCTCAACTACATCCGTGACAACAAGATTGATCCGTACGAAGTGTCAGACAAACTCAGCCAACTTTACTCGCAGATGATCTTTATCCACGGGTTTGTCCATAGTGACCCGCATCCGGGCAACATCCTGGTCAGGAAATCCCCAAAAGAGGGTGTAGAAATTGTTTTGCTGGATCACGGACTTTACGCTGTAAGCGAAGTGTATTTGTTAATAGTTTCCAGTATTTTTTGTTGTTGTTTCAAAGTAAAATGTTAACACCCATACGTTAATTACCTGAAATAGTTACCAATCTTATAAATTAATTTTTAAATATTAATAAAGAACATGATAAACCAAATGATGGTTTATAAATAAAATAATAATTGACTAATAGCATATAAATGTATGAAAATACATGAAAATTATGTAATATAAGTGATAGAGAACATAAAATAAGTTTGGTTAGGCCTTGATAAAATCAAAAAAACTTTTCTCTTTATTTATTCATTCACACTTCCAACTTTGATCACTTTTTCACATCATCATGAACAGTTTCCAGCCACTGTCCGGGTCTGTTTGGAACATAAGCCTCTCCTACATATCCTCTCTCCCCACCCCCTCTCGGCCACACTCCTCTCCACTCCCTTCATCCACCTGTCCCTTGATCTTCCTCTTTGCCTCCTTCCCTACTCTTCAATATCCATTATCTTCTTTGATACCTTCTCCATTCTCCTCACATTATCGTACTACCTTAGTAATTCCTTCTCTATCTATCTGTCCTGCTTTGCTCTTCCTAACCTATTCCTCTCACCCTCTCATTTCTCATCCTATATATTCTTGTCACTCCTATATTACTTCTCAGGAATTTAATTCCACATGTTTGAATTATGCTTCCTTCCTGCTCCTTTATTTCCTACGTTTTCGCTGCGTATGCCAATATTAGCACATAGTATGTCCCGTCTCAGATCATTCCTTTACACTTCCTCGAAACATCCCTGCTCCAAATTATACATCTCACACTTCTGAGAAAAAAGCCTCTGCTTGCCTCCCTCTCTCTTTGCTTTCTCTTATTCATTTCAAGTCAATTAAAAGTACATTTAATTTAGAAAAAAAATTGATTTAGAGTTGATAACATTTCATGGTAATATATTCGATTCAGATTCAATTTGAAACATTTTAATTTTATTCAAAATATTTTAATTATAAAATAATCTTTTTGGATTTGATTCAAAATATTTATTTATATTATGAAATATTTGATTTAAAATTGAAAATATTTGATTTTCATCAACTTAATTTTATGTTTGATATTTCAATTAACTAATAAACACTATACCGGGATCACGATCAACTTAACGTTAACTTAACGTAAAGGATCTCCTCGTGTGTTTAAATGGAAGCGATCACGATGCAGTTAACTTAATGTAAGAGATGTCCTGGGAGGTCTTTTACTTTAAGTGAACGTTACTTGAAGGGTCTCACGTGATGTAGCCAGCCAATCATTATGCAAGTGACGTCAACAGGGCTATTTAGTAATTCATTTGTTGGTTTTAAGACTAAGGTCTACTTTTTAGCTTTAGATCTAGTGATCGGACATTTAATTAAAAAAGCGATAATATATCATTATAGAACGTTATAGACTTAATTCAAATATTGTAAAGAAGTTAAAATCACAAAGCTTTTATTGTATAAAATGGTATAATGTATTGCTTTCATAAAAGATCCTTGTTGTTAAAATATAAATCAACTAAGATAATCATGATTGTAAAAGCATTATCGGTTGAAAACTGTAAACATTCACAGATCATCTACACTAATACAAATAGTACAAATCACAGATCAAAACACATACTCTAGAATGGAGATGTTTGGTTTGAGTTTTTACCTTAAGTTGGTCGTGATCTTGGCATTAGGGTTACTAAAGCCTATGACAGGAAACAGATGATACAGTTGATTGTAATGTGTCAGGTGCTGACAAACGAGTTCAGGTACCAGTACTCCAACCTCTGGTTGAGTATCCTCAACTCTGACAAGGAGGCCATGAAGAAAAACTGCGACAACCTCGGAGTGGGTGATCTGTATGGTCTGTTTGTCTGCATGGTGGCCGGACGGACCTGGGACGCTGTGCTCTCCGGTCTTGAGAAGACCAAGTTCACCACCAACGAGGTTTGTGCGGACACCTCATTCTTGATTGGTTAAAGTGTGGGCTTCAGATCTTGGGTTGTCTTGGTTCAATCCAGGACAATGCCTAAAATAATTTGGTCTTATCATTTTGCATTCAAATGACTGGCCCTTGGAATGAGTATTTTTTTCTTATTCAGAGACGAGGTTGCCATTCTTCACCTGGTAAATATGAAGTTCTGGGTAAAACACGAAATTTCTTTTATGTTTTTGGGGATAAAATCGAGGATACAAAGGGAATTCAAAAAAACTAAAATACTGTAATACCGGAATATTTATTAATTTGGGACATTAATATGAAAGTTTTAAATAGCTGTCACTTACATAGAAAAAAAAGTGAACTGAAGAAATTAGCACACTGATTTGAATACATGTTTTATATATCCCCCCTCCCCCGCATTTTTTCTCTTGAATTATTGGGTGGTGTAACAAATGCATAATAGGGGTTTGAAAAGTCCACTTTTTCAATTCGCAGTGAACTCAAAATATATGATATTATCGAAGTTTTTTGCCCTTTTTGTTATTTATTCCTTTTACATGTGCCCGTCTAAGTATCCTCTCATTCTTTACTAATTTCATTTTTCTCCCCTTTGTGTTTTTTGGTTTCCTCTCTTAGGAAGTTGCATCACGTGTTTCACATTACCTCCTGATGATTCCCAATAGAATGAAACCTAGTTCTGGGGATTGGGCAGTCACGATCGATTTTCTTCAAGAGGCAGTCATTATCTCTTTGTCCAGTGGCAGAAATGTGAAATGTGAACTGTGAACTGTGTTCTTCTTTTCATTGTAAAAGACATATTGTGTTCGTTCCTTTTATACGTTTATATCTACCGTTCCTGTACTTTCTTACGAATATAACAAAAGTACCTGATAAAGTGAAAAGAGGTTTTCCTTATAAGATCTCTGTTTTCACTCTCATGTTTCAGAGGGAGATGTTTGAGAAGGAAATCCCGAATCTGCTGCCCCAGATCTCCGACGTTCTTGCCAAAGTTAACAGACAGATGCTGCTCATACTGAAAACTAATGATCTAATGAGAGGGGTGGAGGCTACGCTCAAAGCCCAATCAAGGTAAACAACCAATCAGAACCTCTTAGGGACAAACTGCTTCCATTTTTCATCTCGGATTAAAACATACTTTTGTGATTTCTTTTTAACTCTGGTGGAGATAAGTAAGTTAAAGTCTAAATTGGTAAATAATTACATTACATCCATTACTGTTTCCAGCCTATGGCCCGGGTCTATTTTTTTTTTTCAAGCCATATATTTTCCATTATCGTGCTAGGCCTGTCGTAGCTTCATGTGCATCTATCTTACAACTAAAACAAGCATAACATCCTGTCCCCGGCCGTTAATTTATCAATGTTAAAGGGTAAACCCATATTTCACCATTGATAAATTTTTCGGTCATGCCGGGAATCTAACCCAGGACCCTTAGCTCAGTAGTCAGACACGCTACCGACTGAGAAAAGATGTCGAATATTTAAAATGTGAACGATTTGTATCTCAAGTGTTTGAATGAACTATAAGATATTATAAAGTCAAAAGGAACGTTGGCACTAAAACTTATATTTACTCCTTTCCCTCTGTTGTGTCATAGCTTTTAGCTAGCCACTAATTGATTGTTTGTACTTTGCAAGATAGCAGATATTTATTCCCCCCCCCTATCCCCCCTATTTTTTATAAAGAGTTGGAAGGGGTATGTGGGTCAGGCCTTGGCCTCAAAAAAGGTACACAACTGACACAAGTTTTCTCTACATTGCTCTTATCTAGACAATTTCAAAGTGCATGTAACAAAAACAGACCTGTTAAAGGTTTCATCTTCCCAATATGCCCCATCTTGCAAGCTATTGAAGGGAGTAAGTTTGCTTGCAGGAAAACATCGTTCCTGGTGATGTCTCGGTGTTGCATCCAGAGCGTCTATAGCGAGCAGCTGAGCCAATGCACCACACGATTGTCGCGCTGGCGGACGAACTTGTCAATGAACTGGGCCCTATTCAAGCTTTCCCTTTATTACACCTACCTCAGTCTCTGTAGCATTCTGCCTAATACTCGGTGATACCAACTGTTGCCAGTAATGCCATTGTCGGTCTATTTTAGCATTCTGCTCAATACTTGTCCCTTTGTGTGTAACGTTGTCCAGGGACTTGTGATAACTACTTAGACTGGTATCATCTTCAGTTGTTGATAATACAGCTTAGCTGAATTTTATGCGCCAACCCACAGCTTAATGTCCACTTTAAGTCACTTTGGGAAAAACGCAATAAGATCTACATACATTGTATTGGGTTTTTAGGAATAGATAAAATGCGATAAAACACCCTATCACAGAATAATAACCATCGTTAATAATGTGTTCTATTCATCTTTCAAAAAAATTATATTGCCTGAACTTTTTTTTTCTTTTCTTTGATGCCACATGATTAATTTGGTGACACATTATACAAATTCAAATTCTGCTGAAAACCTTTTGACAGCACTTTATGAAGCAGGTTCTTTCAGTCTTTTTTGACCAAAGTTAAGTTTGTGAAATGAGCTGTAAAACAAATAAAAACTGCAGTTAATGCATAGGGCCAGTTTCATCATAGTCAGACCTAGTACACCTCAAGTGCGGCACTCTTCTAAATACAGGACAACGCCGCCTAGATCAGAATGGTATGTGAATATTGTCAGGTTAGAACCAGGGTCTCCTAGCGAGTTTGCTCAACCCGTCCAAAACAAACAAACCTAGAGTTGCTTGGGTTTCTAAGGCATGATGCTATATTCTTATTGCTTAATATTACTTGCAATACACAATAGTTTTTGCTCAACTAACACAGTGCTATTAAGCTGATCTCTTTACACTTAGCATTGGCAATTGCACATAATTTATATAATATATTATTGGTGGTTCAGTCCCAACATAATAAATAGGACAAACTTAACAACCAGACCCCAGACCATTAATTTAGAATTTAACAGAAAACAATCTAGCTCATCAAGTGACAGTTTTTCCAGCTTCATAGAAAAACAATTAGCTTAAGTTATTCTTGTGTACCTTCTATAGCATACACTAACAGTTCTATCAACTTAATCATTGTAATAAACAACTTTGTTTACAAACATATATTTTGTTCTTATACCTGTCTTAGCAATAACATAAATCAGAGTTGGGTTGTGCAGCTAAATTTTGCTTTGAATTCGTTGGCTTCGAAACAAACATCAGCTTTGACTTCTGCTTCGAAACAAATTCTGGCTTCGAAGCTTTACGAATAAAAATATTTACAGCTAAAATACTCCAGTTATGTTTGATTATAACCATTCTGAGCTGTTTTGTACATTACAAATGAAATTAATATTTATATGAAAAAAATCTGAAGAAATTGAATTGCATGTTGTGATAATAACTTTATTTGTCAGAGTAATTTTCACAAACAATTGTGCAATAAAACATTCTACAAATAATGTTAGTGCATAAAGTAATATAAATAGCAACAATATAATATTTTTTCAAGCATAAAACAACTAAAATAAAATATTCAAACTTAGATTTGCCTTCAAGAATATTTCATATATTCGATTTGAATTACTTCAAATTTAAAAAGTGGACTTTGCACACACCTAAATCAGAGCTTCCAGTTGGAAGCTCTCTTTGGATAATAGACTGTGACTGCGAGTTTAAGTTCTGTTTTCAGCTCTCTTTTATCAACTCTATTCACTTTAATAGGATGCATATTTTGCCATAAAAACATATATTTAATTATATATAAATATAAATGTGACTAATTTTTATGTTAATACATTTTTAACAGTACGGTAGTGGTAAAATATTAATAAGAATTTTAATAAAACTAATAATTTAAAAAAATAAAAATTTGTTCTCAGTATAATATTTGGTTTAAATTAAATTTTTACCTTAATTCTAATATAATTTTGGATATAAATATTACATATTAATTGATCATAAACATATTTTTAATTATTTTATATTTGTTATTAATGAGAGCTAAAATGTCACCCTTTGTTATGTTAATATTAAGTTAACACCATTGTACTTCACGCTGTCCTAATATATTCTAGATTAGTATACAATTTGCTATTTGGGGGCTTGTCTATGGGATTCTTTTTATTCTAACCAACTGAACTCAAATAATAGAAACAGGAAGTAAGGCTTCTTACATAAACATTTAAATAATGTGTCTAAAAAGCATTCTTGGAACATTGCTTTTTTTAAGTGGCTCAAGTTCTTGTGCCAGGCTTAAGTTCTCACATCCAGTATTTTATTTAATTGATATTACAGATGTGTTACAAGGGGTGGGGTGGGGTGTGTGTCTATACTCGGTACGCGCTGGGCTATAAGACAACGTTGACGGCTAGGTAATGTTTTACGTTACCTCATTTTCAAAGTTAAAATCAGAACTATTCTTATTAAAGATTTTTTAAGCCGACTTGGTTCTTGGGTTGGGTCCAGTGCTGTGCATGCGTGCACACACATGTGTCTGAAATCGCTGAGACGTTGCTCCTCAGATAATTACCAATCCCCATTTAAAAGATCTGTATTGAAATTATTATTTTTTAGCGTGTCTTACCACCCATTCAGATTATACACACATGTACTAATTACACTAATGTGTTAGGGAAGAGGAAGGTTGAATTTAGTGGAAGTGTACTCGCATTTGTATGGAAGAAGATAGGAAAACCATTCAAGTACACTTTACCAGGATTTGAACCCGGATATCCCTGCCATCGACATTCTAGTCTATTGATCTTAGACCATGTGGTGGCCACGAAAAATGATTATTCTTGTGTGGTCATATCGGTCAATTTGATATGCACTATAATTATGTTAATGGAGGCTAATGTATTACACGCCTCTGTAAAAGGTATTCCGTGAAACCATGACCTATTTGTTATATAGTGACAAGATCTTGAGTATGTTTGTTTTGCCACTTTTTTTTTTTTTAAGTTTTTTCCCACGGGTCTAGATTTTATTGAAAAACTGTACAAAGCTATATTTATGTCTATAAGCCATTGCTCAAACATGTTAGCGCTTTAAATAAACTTTGACCATCATTCGATACATTGCTACAAAATAATATAGTGTTCTATTCTTGATATTACAGGACATGAACGCTAATCAATTTTGTTGTTTTATGTTTATTTAAAGCTGACTCTTTATTGAAAGGCTTTAAAAATTAAACCCAAATGTTAGGAAAATATTGTTCTCATTTCCATTTGAACATCAGTATTTTACATGGAGACAAAGTCATTCAAAATCTAATATTTATGAAAAAAATGCATTGAGCAAAAACATTTTGTAATAAATAAAATGATAGAATATTAGGAAAATGGTAGAGCACAAATAAAAGTAAAAACACTAACACATATTTACACACACTCGATATTTTGATGTTATTATAGCATCTTCCTCAGGAAATAGTAGTAATTAGACTTCCTGGGGAAGATGCAAATAGTATCGAAATATCAAAGTGTGAGTAAATATGTTTTAGTGTTTTTACTTTTATTTGTGCTCTACCGTTTTTCCTAATATTCTATCATTTTATTTATTACAAAAAATCTAATATTTGAAATTAACAAATCTTTTCTTTAACATTTAATTAATGAATGTATATTAATGCAAACTTGTGTATACAACGAAACATTGAGTACCTGACTTTATTTAATAACAACACTGTTCATGAAATTTAACTGTTTTAATTACTTCACAACTACACTTATGAAATTAAATCTTGTTATTTTAAAATTAATTTAAATTCTAAATTAAATTGTTATGTTAAAAATAAGGAATTTTTTTTTGAAAATGTACACTATTAAAACCAGCAGAAATTTCAAGACTGGTGTTTTGTTCCATCAATAATAGCTGTAATAGCTTTAAAATAACTGTACAAATCATTTAAGCATCATTCAGATAATCTATGTTCCAAAGTATGCAAATTATTGTTATAATGTTTGTTTTGTATGTTAACAATTTGTTATGTTTTATAAATGTTTTAAAAAATGAAAATTTGTTTAGTTTGTTTTTCCTATATCACCATTTTATAAAAAAAAATTATAACTGTTCAATGCTGACTAAAATATCTAATTAAGGATTGTTTACTTTATTTTGACTTTCCACCTTCCCTCTTGCTGTCCAATGAGAAGTCCTCTTTCTTCTGATTGGTCAGGCTATTTATTTTCCTGCTATTCTTATGTTTAGGAGTGGCTGTTGATCTGTGTTCTACAGCTAGCAAAAATGATGTGGTCCGTTAGGGGTTAATTCTTGTTTTCGTTCTGGTTTTCACTAAGGATGGGCTAAACCGTGATTTTCCAATATCGATGATTACCATGACCATGATTGTAAAATATCGGTGATTTATACAAGTGATCATTCACGGTGACTGGTAGTCGCATTGTTTTGTAACCTATATTTTTTTGTGTCGCATTTTGTTGTATCAATATTTTGCCCAAGTCACTGCTCTTTACTATACTTATAAAACTGATATGTTTGTCACTCCTGTTTTATAGTTCAAATAAAAGTCTACCATTCTCATCACTATGTGTTAACAAAGTAATGTTTTGGACCTTAGATAGAAACACAAGTTGCCAACTTTTTAGTCTCTAGAAATTAATAAATAACAGATTTAGTTTTGTTAAACTGAAAAAAATTCACATTAGGAATCAACAAACTAAGAACATGACTAACTTTGAGGAATATTTGCTTTATAAAATGTAACTTATTATGTTTATTACCTGCTGTATAGTAAGATATATGTATATATATATATATATATATTATGTTTGGTTAGGAAAGTAAATTTGAGAAACATCCAACATGTTATTATATTGAATAAAGTTTAAGGAGATAAGAGTTCGCCACCATAAAGTAATTAAATGGAGGCCCTCCCTTTTTTAAAGAATGTTTGTTGAAACATGAAATTGAGAACATAGACCGTACTGCCAGCACCTGTGTGTCACTATATCTCCAGAGCTAACCGATATTTTGTCAGTCACAGTCACAGCTTTCATACTGGAATGCTCAGCTGTCGCCCTCTGGTGAGAGTATCGCTAAACACCAATCACCAATATCTCGATCACTGATACTTTTGAGATCCAGTCACTGGGAGTGACAGTGATCAAGGAGTAACAGTGAAAATTACAGTCGGTGAAATATCACCCATCTCTAGTTTTCACTGATCACTTTTGTTGTGCTTGCCTTTTTGATGGAACTCAAGAGAACTGGTCCAAAAAGTTAGACAATATTTGTTTGGATAGTTCTACATTCCTGAGGGAGTCACATATTCAAATTCATACAGTTCACTATTTCTATTATTATAATGAACTACCTGATTATTCATGTCTTTAATATTATATCATTGTTTTAACCAATTATTCTTAAATCTTGGATTTACAAATTTATTTATTGTCATTATAAATTCTTGTACGACTTCTATATAATATACAAATAACCTGCCTTGGTGGCCGCATGGTCTAACATGTTAATCTCGCAGTAGTCTAGACTGCCAATGATGGGAGATCGAGGTTCGAATCTCGATTGGGTGTGACTGAAGTTTTTTTTTCCAAAACAGTTTTTCAATTCTTCCTTCACACAAATGCGGGTACACTTACTCTAAATATAACCTTCTAATCCTTAAAACCATTAGCATAATTAGTACATAAGCTTATAATCTGAACGGGTAGTAAGACGCGGTGTTAAAAAACCATAAATCCTGGCTGTGTAGTAATATGGAATACAATAGAATTACCTAAATATAAATGCTAATTTAATTGATGGTGCTGGTATCATGCACTAATAATCTCATCTAGTATTCATAAAATATAGTTTAAAATTAATACCTAGGTATAGGAATCAAACCTGGGACCTTTGTTTAATGAGCGATTACTCTACCATTGAAATATTGTACAGTTGTCCTAGGCACAGTGTAGTTAATCACTTTTTATTCAAGGCAGAATATGTGATGGAATCCTTCTAAGTCTTAGAAAAATGAAATTAAAGTTTCAAAATAATTTAAATTTATTTCAATAAACTAAACAATGGTACAGCACTATTATGTGAAGACAAATTATTTTTCCTCCCTTACTTTCTCCTCCTAAGCACCCCTTCTTACCCCAACATAGCATCTTACTACCATTAAGGGCTACTATATATTTTAACTTCGCTAGGATAGGGTGGAGTACAGTAGAATTTAGAGGAAATGTCCTCAAATTTGCTTGGAGTGAGGGTGGAAAAACCTTCAGTACACTCGACTTGGATTCCAACACAGACTTCCCTGTCACTGGCAAACCAGACTAAATGACCAACACGTTAGTACACATGCTATCAATACTGGGGTGTGTATAATTATGCAATATGTAACAAATTCAGTGATATCAAAATGTATGAATGAACCAGGAGGGGAATCCCCTACCAAACCCCTTACACCATATCCTCAATTTATATCAGATAGTTTATAGTGAAAAATTGGCGTATAACCCGAACGGGTAGTAAGAGCGTGCTAAATATTATTTAGTGAAAATTGAGCTGTGTTCACCTGCTTCAGTGGCCACATGGTCCAAGGCGTCATTTTTGTGTTAGTCTAGACTGCCGATTGACAGGGATGTATGGTTAGACTCCCGGTCAGTGTACCGAATTAAAACAACATGTTTTCCACTCTTCCTTTGTTGAAATGCGGGTACACAATCTCTAAATTCAACCTTAATCATCCCTACTAAAAAAAGTGTTCAATGTAAACAATTTTAGTGGAAAATTCAGAGATTTCCATCTCTGGCAGATTCGGAAACTAGCTGGTTTAGGAAAAGAGATCAATTACTCCCTCACCCCCCAAAACACCTATTTGGTACAAAATATAGGGACTCGTTCATAGCGAACACCAATCCTAACGATTTGTTAGTATGTGTAGTAGTTAGCTTGACTAATAATTTTCTCAAGAGGCCTGGTACTGGGAGAGGGGGTTTTCAAACTAAATACAAATATCGAAAAAGAAGCTTATAAAATTTCACTAAATTTGGAACGGCTGGGTGTGAATAAATTCTCATAAACTACACCTTATATTTGAAAAATTTGTGTTTCACGGTCGTTTCCAACACTGCGTCGCTGGATTACAGCACTCTTTCGCGCGTTCGTCTGTTATGACTATAGGAGTGCTTATGCTACTATATTACTAATATTATTATAGGAGGGTTATTTGCTCTGGGTGCCATCACCTCCCCAAACCCAGCTCTTTGACCTACTGTCGAAAATTTTCAACTATAGAAAACATGTGATAGAGTTGGCTGGTCGAGCTTTAAAATGTAAGGACTCAATATTTTTAAAAAATCAGAATACTTTTATTACGGGAACATTAATTATTTTTTATTTACCACGTTTGTCTCAATACCTGTTAGACATACACTTGACCGGGATTCGAACCACAACTCCTCCGTCATCGTTAGTCTAGTCTATTATGAAAGTGGCACATTTTATAATGTATTTAAAAACCACTTCTTTCCTATGTTGTGCTTATGAGCGTCTATCGTCATGAAATTAAGTTTGTTGTTATAGCAGAACGTTCTATTTCATCGTCTGTTTAAATCAAATGGCGCCATGTAATTTAAGAACATACTGCCAACATAGTATGTTAATTTGATATGAGCTGTTTTTATTTAAACACATTTAATTTTGAATTTTAACCCTCAAAAATATGTTTATGCTTTATTATAATGTAATTTACTACATAATATCGTGTATAAATACTTATATTACAATTATTATTGTTTGACCTCGTCGTTTTAATGTTTGAAGATGTTGGCTTAACTGATTGGAACTTGTCCTGTCTGTCTTCGCTATCGTGGTAAAGTGCAAACAGAGACTTTAAAGAGATACGTGCGTATGTGATTAATTCCTTATTTGTGTTGTAATTTGCGGTGGAACATTTATCCATTCACTTTATTCTTAATTTTCAAAAATGTTAAATGGTCAGGAACAAGGTTGTATTGTGTACATTTCATCGTGGGAATCTTTGAAGATACATCTGTTTTCGTTTATATTCGGGTTGTGGGTCGTTTTGAAAAGGGTAGTGAGATGGGGTTGGAAATCTAAGGACTTCTTTGAACAACAGAAACGCGACACGCCACCTCCCTGTTTGATTGACTCTTCACTAGGCCGACATTCACACGTCAAATTGAACGTAAGTAGTATCAGACGTTTCAAATTAAATATATTAAAATAAAATTTAAATTATTATTATTAAATTATTAATTAAATAACCAGTACCGGTTATTAGACTAATTTAGTTTATGGATTTTTCTAAACGATTTAACAATGACTAGTTAAGTTCACGTCATGATTACATTGATATTTTACATGTATTTATGACGATTCGCTGGATATGGTTTTGAAATTAAAACTTATTATAATGTAGGCTACTGGTAGGCTATTGTAAATTAAACAATACTTTTGATTAATATATTTGTTGCATTAAATTCTGTCATTTCAGAAGAGCCATTAAACTAGTTTTAAGCTATAACTTATTTTATTGAGCAGTACCTATCATTCATCAGACCTTAGATACTATACAACTTTTAGTTTGAACATTGAGGTGAAATTCTGTTGGGAATGCTTTAAGAATTGACTTACCAAGTTTTTGCACATGCAATACATTTTTAACAGTTTTACAGTTAACAATAAAGGGAAATGAATGTTGTGGTATGTTGGCAGGGAGTGAAGTTTCACTACCTGGAGACGAGAGGTGGGCGGGGTCAGCCGTTACTTCTACTGCTGCACGGTTTCCCAGACTGTTGGCTCAGTTGGAGACACCAAATTCCTGTGCTCGCCGACCATTTCAGGTACTAACCACTGGTGGAAGGTTGACAATTAGACTGGTTAAAAGGAACACCCTCAATTTACGAATAGTGTTGAATGAAGTCTCTCACCATCTCATTTACACTTTTTTGTTGTTTAAATATTTTTATTGTTTTGGGGTATTTAACAATTAGGAAGCATTGGGCTTTGAACCTGGGACCTATGGATCTGAAGCCAAAAACTTTTGACCATTCTACCAAGGATCTAGAACGGGGTCAACTCATCAGGAGCTAATTGAGTGGAAATATAGCAGCTCTGGTCTAGAAATCTGAGATAAATGATGGGAGTGTTCATTGTGCTGACCACATGACACACACTATTGACAGAAGTTGGCACTATCTTCGTCCTGCAACTACTTGATTGTAGGATGACATGGAGTTATTTTTTTAAACCTTTGTCATATTTTAACCCCATTAGGCACATCTAAAATAATTGATATATATTTAAGTATTGTGTCTTCCTACTGAGCTAAGGGAGCTGGATTCGATTCCTGGCATGGCAAAAAATAAATAAATAGGTTGAATGTAGGTTTCCCCTTTCACAGTGTTGAATTACCAGCCAGGGGAATGGTTGTTGTGTCTGTTCTAGATTTAAATGAGTTTAAAAGCCGTGTGCTGATATAATCAGTCAGTTCAGAAAGTGATCATTAAATAGTTAAACAAAAAACAACATAGATACCGGCATGTATCTACATTCCTTTTTATCAATCCATCTATTGACAGACCGCATCATCTTCCTTTGCCGAAACTGGTCCCACATCAGACAGTAAGGCGTGCAGAGTAAACTTCGGATTAAACTCTTTAAAAAAAATCTTACTATATTAGTAATGTTGGGCTGATTGCAACATAAAGAGGTATATTATTTGGCTGCAATCCTAGCATAATTTTAACTTATTTAGGTTGATTGGCATAAAATCGTGTCCTATCAATGTCTAGCTTATCGACTGCAATGTGTCATGGGGTCAGATTTCGGCAAGTTAATTTCATTGCAGTCTAGTTACATTAATTAGCTTTTAATAAATTAAATTAAATGTAATAATGGCTGCGAGCCGAGGTTGACCATTTCCGACTCATGCCAATCTGGGCCAAGAAATTATTAATAATATTGTTAAAACATGTTTTTACTGTGCATAAAAATTATCACAATAAGAAATCAATTAACCAAGGAAGAACCTACGAATCCACTACCAAACATCATACAGATACTGTCATACAGTATAAAATATAAGCATAAATAATTTTTACTTGAACCAAAAATCTATATAAAAACACTATTTTAATTATATTTTTCTGAACGAATTTTAAAAAAAAAATCTTCAATGTTTTCAATTTTGTTTTGGAACTCTTCACAAAATTATACTCTTGTTATAATCATTACATTTAATGTTTCGACGCTCAATTATGTTCTTTCTGTGCTCCACAAATTATTAATTATAGAAGGCTTCTCGCCCCCCTGTCTTTGTTAGATGGGTGAATTAAACAAGATGACTTTTTTCTTTTTTTTTTTTCTATTGTATCATGACTCGTGAGGTCTAGTCTAGTGTATCAAAACGCGCGATAAATCTAACACGCGTTGGCAAAACTATTTTATAAAATAAACTCTTGTATATTCAAACCAGGCGATTTTCAAAATCCGGGACATTTTCCGGGACATTTACAAATGCAGGACAATGTGCTAAAATTCAGGACGAATGTTCACCCTATACTAGCCGCTTTGCTTGTCTCATTGATAAAGGGGTCACTCTAGCGATGTTTTATATTTACGATAACTGCAAGATCAGTGTTCAAATCCCTCTCAAATGTTTATCACCACCTTCATCGAAAATGGGGTCCATTTCCTTGAAATTCCAGTCCCATGAACATTAATATGCAACTAGCCTGAACTTGTTTCTTTTTAAGCTTCAATTTTAGTTTAATTTTGCAAAAATATATAGCCTAATCTCTTAGTGAATTTCCTGAGCATATTTTAGATCTGACATATAATATGTAGCTATAATTTATGAATTAATGATATTTATTATTTATACTACTGTATGTCAATCTACTAACATAGGCCTATATTACTTGATTAAAATTACAGTAATGTCTAGTGACTAAAACATCCAGATTATAACCTAAAATAACAGGACGAGATTGACTAGGTTTGAAGAATTGCACAACCCACTTTGGTGGCCGAATGTTCTAAGGTGTCACTTTTCATGTTACACTAGTCTTCTGATTACAAAGCGATTGGGGTTTGACTACTGGTCAGTTATACTAAGAGTAGCTTTTCCTAAATGGTTTCCCACCCTCCTTTCATGCGAATGTGGGTAGATTACTTCTTAAACTCTTCCTTCCTCATCCTGGCCCCATTAGAGTAATTATAATATACACGCATATTATGGTGCTAGGGGTGGGCCTCGACTTGGGTGGCCTTCTCGGCTGGTACCTCGTCCATCGTTACATCGTTACCTGGACCTCGTTGACAAGTTTGTTGCTTTTTTTTTTTTTTTTCAGTTGCGTCCTATAACCCGAACTATTAGTAAGACATGGCAAAAAAATAAATGCACCAGCGGTGTACAGCATTATAATCCTCTCTCTATTTAAAAGAAACCACTCCCATGCACCCAGCCAGGGGTCAAAACCAAGACTCCTGGTAGGAGGGTAGCAACAGTGGGTCTTTTGTTTCTCTTCTTTCCCCATTACTCATTTCAAGAGACTTCCTCACTACTTTCATTAGCCTAAATCTTTCTCTTTTTTTTAATATAAAAATGATGTCCAGTGTCTTTCACAATGTGGGTATTGCAGGGTGGTAGCCCTGGACCTGAAAGGTTTCGGTGACTCTGACAAACCCCTCGGTAGAAGCAGCTACCGAATCGACAAGCTGTTGATAGAGCTGCGTCAGTTCATATCGGCGCTAGGGTGTCCAGCTGCACCGTGGTGGGCCACGACTTGGGCGGTCTTCTTGGCTGGTATCTCGTCCATCGTTACCCGGACCTCGTTGACAAGTTTGTCGCCATCTCCTGTCCTCATCCCAACGTGTACTGGGATGAGCTGTCTCGATCTAGTACTTTGAACTCGAGGTATGTATATTTGGGAAGCACTTTGTGGCTTAATAGAAAACATTTCTTTAGTTGTAAGGCCAACAAAAGATTAAAATCTTATTGTTTTTATATGGGCACTCATTTCCGCGCGCGCGCGCACACACACACACACACACACACACACACACACACACACACACCTTAATATATATAATTTTTCTGTACGTGTGTATGTCACTGAACTCCTCCTAAACGGCTGGAGCGATTTTGATGAAATTTTTTGTGTGTTTGAGTGTGTCCTAGAATGGTTTAGATTCACAATCGGACCCGGTAGGTGGCGCTGCAATTGGGTTCTAGGAATTTATTTTTTAGGGAATTTTTTTTCAGGGGGATTTTTTTTATAGATTTTTTGCATATCAGAACATGTAACCTCAAATTTTTTTTTCTATACAGCTGATATTTGTGGAGTTGTGGGCGAAATGCCAAAAATGAAAAGATGTTTTATTTTGTATGTTGTCTTGATAAACACTGAATTTGTAATATTTGTGTAACTCACTAATTGGAGTTCATTGTGAATTTGTAATTGTGATGACCACATAGTATTTGTTTTATTATCAAAATCAATTATGTCACCCAAACGAAAAGCCAACGTTCGGGCAGGACAACGTCTGCTGGGTCCGCTAGTTTATATATATATCTATATATATATATCGCATCATAGTCATGAACTGTTTCCAGACTTGCTTCACTGGCCAAATATTCTAAGGTGTCGTCGCTCTGGTACAATTTTTATATACACTGTACTAATATTAAAGTTGCATATTTTCTTATAGGGAGGACTACTTTTTTCAAGATTTTAAAATTTGAGAATTGATGGCCAGTTGCAAAAGATGCCTTTCGAAATAATTCTGTACTTGGAATCCTACTCCCCATCTGGGTTCTTTGTGTATTTATACTAAAGAGTTAAGGATTGGGAAGGTAGAATATAAAGAATGTGCACCGACATTAATATGGAGGAAGACCAGGAAATCATAAAAAAAACACTCCGGTGTACCCAACCGAGACTCAAACCTGGTCCCCCGATAAACCAGATTAATGCCTATCTCTGCCTACCCATTGTTGCGGGACTCAGAATAATTAATATTAGTTAGAATGGCCGATTTTTTTTTTTTACTTTTTTTTAATCATCGTATCTTACTACCTGTTCAGGTTATATACATGTGTGATAATTACCCTAATGGGGTGTGGACAGGAAAGAAAGCATTTTAGAGGAAATCTACCTGCATTTGCTTGAAAGGAAAGTATGAAACCATCAAGGGAAAACCACCCTCAGTGGACCGACCAGGATTCGAACCTTGGTTTCCCCTTCACCAAGCCAGTCTAACACAGGAGTGACATCTTTTAGATCATTTGACCACTGAAGTTTTTTTTTAATATTCTTGTTTTGTTGTCAGGGCCTAACGACTCGGTAGTAAACTTGATACATCCTGTATTTCAGTTGGCCAATATAAACTCTTGCTCCATTATCAGTGTCTCACTGTGTCCCCTACACTTGTTGACTATCATAGTGACAAAGAGCACATGCAACCTTATTTATTTATTTGGCTTGAATCTTAACTAATTAAATAAGTGTAATCAAATACAATTAATTATCGGCATTTTATTCTAATTGGTTAGCCTGCAAATTTAGTTTAGTCAATTATCGAATAGATAGATACTTAATATCTTTACATTTTTTTTTCTTCAATCTTTGCTTGCTTTTTTTTATTATTATGAAAGTCCATCTGGTGAATAATATTGGTACCAACAAATTGTTTTTTATAGGAAGTGTTTATGTTATTAGATTTAAAAAAATACAAGGTTGATTATTTTGAGGGATGAGACCACTAAGGATATTCAATTATAATCATAGAATTGAGATTACATTTTTTTTTTCTTTTTTCGAAAGTTTGGATTGGAATTTTTTTAAGCTATAATGCACTGCCCTTTGGTGGTTAAGCCTCAACCTAATTATAGGATAAACTCAACAACCAGACCCCAAACCGTTAATTTAACACTTAACTGAATGTATGAATAGTATAATGTTCTGGATGATAACTTAAATGTTAATATTTAGTTACCATTTGTATTTTAAAATATCGTAATATATATTTTTATTTTCTTTTTTGTTAATAATTTTTTACAAGATTCAAATTAAAATTCGAGATTTGAGGGTAAAATACTGTCTTCTTTTAGTTTCTTTTTTTTTTAAGGCTGTAATTTAACTTGCAGGATATATATTACGAGATAACATTCAATCATTTGTTGATACTTTGTTATGGTTAAGGTGATGGTCCATCATGAGAGATGAGTGCGGCCGGTTTCTAAGACGATTTCTCTGTACTCGATTACTAAGAAAACTATTATACATATTTTAATCAGATTTGTACTATTGTAAAGATCAATTCACTTACATGGTTTATGTTTTATTCATATCTACCCAGCAAATTCATATTTTAAAGACTTTGATAAAAAAAATTAATTTAAAGAACTATGTTCATAATAACAAAACTATTCTTTCATTAGAAATGTGTGTAAGCACTTTTAATGCATATATAATCTGGTTTTCATTTTTGTGATTACACTTTCACTTTAAAAAACATATTTTTCATAGTATAATTAAATAGCAGTTTATCAATTAAATAATTTGTAATCTGCGCTACGCTTTTTGAAAATGAATTTTAAGCATGATCCAAGTTTTCCTTGGAATATGTTTTTTAAATCACGACAACGCATACCTATGAAATATTGTTGAGAATATTACTTTCACGTTTTGTAAAAATACAATCGTTCTAAATAAAATAAAAATAATTTATCTTCAAAAAAAAAAAAAATGTGTTGCGTATCTCGACCTATCGCTAATTTCAATAACCTCTCTACTCAACATGATGCCATTTGCCTTGACTAACAGATTTTCTCAGGAAAAATATCACTCGACTACTTTCTTTTCATCATTTTAATACTCGTTTTCATCGTTCTCGTAAAAAGTCGAGTAAATAATAAAAACTATTTATCTCTCACGAGCAAAGCATCTAAATCTTTCTATCTCTCCTTTCTATCTCTCTTTTCTATCCTTCTCTCTTTCCATCTCTCTCTCTTCCTCTTCTCCCTCTCTCTCTTTCTATATCTCTCTCTCCATATATCTTTTCCCTCTCTCTCTCTTTCTCATCTCCATCTCTCTCTCTTCTCTCTCTCTTTCTATCTCTCCTTTCTATCTCTCTCTCCCCTCTCTCCCTCTCTCTCTCTCCCCATCTCTCTCCTCTCTCTCTCCCTCTCTCTCCTCTTCTCCCTCTCTCTCCCTCTCTCTCCCTCTCTCTCTCTTCTCTCCTCTCCCTCTCCTCTCCCTCTCCTTCCCTCTCCCTCCTCTACTCTCTCTCTCCTCTCTCTCCTCCCTCTACCTCTCTTCATCTCTCTCTTTCCATCTCTCTCTTTCCATCTCTCTCTCCCTCTCTCTCTGTCCCTTTCTCTCCCCCTCTCTCTCCCTCTCTCTCCCTCTCTCTCCTCTCCCTCTCTCTCTCCCTCTCTCTCTCCCTCCTCTACCTCTCTTCTCTCCCTCCCTCTACCTCTCTTCTCATCTCTCCCTCCCTCTACCTCTCTTCTCTCTCTCTCTCCTCCCTCTCTCCCTCTCTCTCTCTCCCTCCTCTTACCTCTCTCTTCTCTTCTCTCCCTCTCCTCTCCTTCTTCTCTATCTCTCCCTCCCTCTCCTCTCTTCTCTACTCCTTCACTGCTAACTTTTCATACTTCTCTTCATATTCTTCCTCTTCTCTATCCAACATATCTTTCTAAAACATATCTACTCATGTCTTACTCCCCACCTTTCATACGCACCTCGTCAAACTCCCTCTCTCTCCCTCTCCCTCTCTCTCTCCTCTCTCTCTCTCCCTCCCTCTACCTCTCTTTCTCTCCCTCCCTCTACCTCTCTTTCTCTATCTCTCCCTCCCTCTACCTCTCTTTCTCTCTCTCTCTCCCTCTCTCCCTCTCTCTCTCTCCCTCCCTATACCTCTCTTTCTCTATCTCTCCCTCCCTCTACCTTTCTTTCTCTATCTCTCCCTCCCTCTACCTCTCTTTCTCTATCGCTATGCAAATATGTATACTTTCCTTCATATTCTACCTTCCTTGTCTCTACAACATATTTGTGTTAAAAATATATAACTATGTTTACAACCCAAACAGGTAGAAAGAGACTGGTAAAAAATATCCAGAAGATTGGGCTCTGTTTGATTCCCAGTCAGGCACACGAAGGGTTAATTTCCACGTTGGGATTTCCACTGTTTTTTTCCATCTCTCTACCAAGCTATGTCTGATACTTTACCTTAAAATTTACCTTCATTTTATTCCCTTGGAAAAAATAGTTTGTGACTAATAGCTAGTATTTTCACAAATGTAGGTGACTATAAATTTAATAATAATTTAATATTTATCGAATGTCATTTTTTTTTTCTTCTTGCAGATGGGTAAAGTTCAGTCAACTTCCGTACTTACCAGAAATGGATGCATTGAAAGAAGATTTGAGTATTATCAATCAATACTTTCATCATCTTCCTAAAACTAACAGCAAAGATAACTATGTCGAAGCATACAAGTACACCTTTTCAAGGAAAGGTATGTGTTAGTTATCTTATCTGTGACATAAGTATGTGCCGAATTCAGGATTAACTGGTTGTGGAAGTGTGCGTGTTCTGTAAAATGAAAGATTGGTTTTTAAGAACGTGTTTATGTGTGACGCTCTAGGAACCAACCTTTGTGTTTGATACTATATAGTCAAATTTTCATAGGAAGACTCTTATTTGGTAACCATAAAAGTTACTCAATCTACTTTCACCTATTCATACATCAATTTATGATATCTGCAGCTGTTACTTTTGATAAATATTATCAATATCTATAGGTCTTGGGGTAAAGTGCTTGCCTCAGGTCTCTGTGTTTGTGGGTTCAAACCCAGCAAGGTTCAACATATTTATTTTAAGCGAAAAACATTTGTAGCACAATTTCCTTCAGAGGATAAGTAAAGCAATCGGTCCCATATCGATTGTGGCATGTAAAATATCCTTGGTAAGTATGTGACAATACCTTTCCTGGCAAAATCAGCAGCAGTGGCGTATTCTCTGGGTATGCTAGTCCTGCGCCGCATACACTTAATTATATGGACTAGTTTCTAAATTCAATGTTGTCTGTGCAAACTGTGTAAATAGTAATGTTTAAATCGTGAATAAGTATACATGTATAATGTATCTATATATTATTAATTTGTAAACTAATATTTGTTCATAATTCAAGAATATTGTGTTTTAAGTAATTATTCTTCCAAAAAGGTCTACCTACCCAGCTTATGAAGCTCAGGACCTGCTGCTTGAAAACAGCAGGCAAAGTTGGAGAAGTTGCTTGACCAATGTTTATGGGGTTTCACCGCTTCCCCTTTCCCCTCTCTTACAAACATTGACCAATGAACTAGGGTTTTTACAACCCAGGGCCTGCTGAATACTTATCACAAGTAAAACAGTGTACCAACTTTTGAACAAATATTCAAGAATAAAGATTGCAATGATTATTTACTAGGCTAGTATAGCTCAAGTAAAATAAAATAAAATAAAATAAATGAAAATAATATATGTGAAATAATCGTATAAATAAAATAAGCTTTAAACTATGCAATAATTAAATACATATTTGATAATGTTTATGCATTCTATGCATACGTATCATCATGTATTTGGCAAGAATATTTACCACCATTTTAGAGTATACACGGCTGAAGTAGGGTTGGGAGGATGGGGAAAGAGGGGATAATTTAACTGTAGTAGCTAAAGTGTTTTTGATTTTTAGTGTGAAGTTTTTATGGAGTTTTAACCTTGTTCTTTTGGTTGTTGCTTATAAGTTTATATATTTTTTGCCGCACACATTATATAAGTATTAGTCATTGTGAGTTTATATGATTATACATCAAGGAATCCCAAAAATTAGGAGGGTAATTTCACAGTTTCAAAATGATTGATAAAAAAAGGTAAAATTTATTTTCAGATGTAAATGTCTAAGCAATAAACCAATGACGTAGCGATAGAGAAATAGGCCCAATAGGAAATAAATCCCCCCTTTGTTACTATTATCACAGTTTACAGATCTAAATAGCTTCTGGAGCATAATTAGGATTTAATAGATAGTTTTAGGCTCATAATTATTATTGCAACGGTGAGTTGGACAATCCACCTTATTCCTCCCACCAAGTTCTGATGGATGCTTGATCCATGTAGTACTTCATTTTACTCTTTATATATATATATATATATATATTTACTTTGTGTATTGCTACCTGTGAGTCCGACACCTTAGCTCAGTCAGCAGTTTGCCTGTCCACTGAACTAAGGGTTCCAGGTTTGATTTCCAGCATAGCCTAAATAAATATTATTGGTAAAATTTGGATTTCCCCTCTCACGGTGATTAATTAACAGCCGGGGGCTGGGTGTTGTGTTTGTTCTAAATTTAAGTTAAGTTGTGTGCCTAGAAAGTGCACGCTAAATACCTCAAATAATGAAAAATGAAAATGGTACCTGTGTGTACTTTTAATTACATTCAACCAATTTAGTAGTGTATGTCACTCTAATACAGTCAGGAGTGTGCTCATGACTTTTAGCCTTGAAATATTTTTACTTAAATCTCAGATTATTTAGGTAATGCGATGAACTTCAGTGTGTTGTGTTTTGATATTCCATTACAATTTGAGTGGATGATAATCATCAGTAGTTTCAGGTTTTGGTGTTTTTTGAGCATAGTTCTGGTGTACTTTTATGAAGTCAGAATATGTAATAGGCTGTAAAGGTGGATATTGAAACAAAGATATAAATAAGTCAAAAAAGAGAGACGAGGGGAGTTGGGAGATGCGAAGTTTCCCAAGATAGAATGCGAGTATGAAAAAAACATAAATGTTTTCAGATCCATTGTTCTAAACTAGAGGTACTCATGTTTAAATATTTCCAGGGAAGCAACTCTTGACCTTTTTGGCCAACGGTGGTTAAAAGGCTTTGAACCCCGAATCCTCTCTTCAGCTTTTATAGTACAGCATACCTATTAATTTTCTCAGAATACGCCACTGATCAGCAGGCCCTTTCACTCTCGCTCATAGAAATTCTTGTGTGCTGATATAATAAGGCAGTTCAGAAAGTGCACGTTAAATAGCTCCAATAAATAAAATCAATAACTATAAAATAACAATAATTATTTTGTAGGTTTTGTTAAGATCCATAAGCTATTAATTGACCCATTAGGTGCGATAGGGCGGGTTTTTGTAATATTTTCCCGCCCCTAGCCCAAAAAAGGCAAATAATCAGACCGTCAGGGCGCTAAATAATTTCATTTAGGTTTAATTATATGTTCTGTGTATTGTTAGTTTTCGAGAGCTCTTCGGGACTGGTGTTTACTGTTCTTCAATGTGCTTCCTGTTTTTATATGTAAAATATTAGAGGTTTAAACAAAATAAACTCGTACAAACAAACAAACAAAACAATAGTATAATACAGTAAAATATTACTATAATTGACCATAAAAGAAATGCTATTTTCTAAAAGTGTCTTTTTGCGATCTTTAATGGGGCACAGCGGTGAATGCCTTTATAAGGAGGGGAATGATAATTTAAGGGCTGAAAATTAAAATAGGCATCGAAATAAATTAGCTGAATTTCTTAATGTTACAACCAACAATTTTTTTTCTTTCATTTTGGATTAAATTCATAATTTATTGTGAAATCTATAATTTTACTACTCAGGCCTGCAACTTTCTTGATTCTAAGATATGGCTTATTTTGATTTGAGATGTTAGTCCGAATCTGTAGTATTTCAGTTTCTTGGCACTTAATATCAAGAGGCTATTTAGAATTTGTCTTTTGAAAGTAACTTAACGTTCACATCCAAAGTGATTAATCAGGAGGACTAAGACCTTGATATATATGTTTTGGACACAGGTAAGCCTAATCTTTCCCAGGGCTTCTCTATTTAACTAACACAGACTGTACAGGAATGCGCAACGTTCCAGGTTATTAACTATATGTTCCGACAGAGGACTGGACCGGTCCCATCAACTACTACCGCAACCTGCCGTTCAGCCGCGTCCATGAGGACGGGGAGCCTGTCCGGACGCCCTGTCTCTTGCTGGTGGGGAACAAGGACGAGTTTGTGAGTCTGGAGAGCGTCGTCAAGTCCACAGAATACACCGACAAGTTTGTCCTCAAGATCGTGGAGGGCGGGGGTCACTTCCCCCACCAACAGCTGCCCGAGGTTGTCAACAAATTCCTGCTCGCCTTCCTTGTTGGTGAGTCCCACTGTGATCCTGTCCCTTCACTGAGCAGACCTTAGTTACATTTATAGACACACAGGGTGGTTTTTCTTAATTATTGATTCACCACACTCCCTCAACGCAGGTTCATTTCCTCTGAAATTTAACCTTCCTTATCCCTAACACATTAGTGTACTTAGCACACATGCGCATATCCTGAATGGGTAGAAGAACGTGGTGACAAAAAGATGATATAAAACCACACCACTATGCACCGTCTGGTTCGAGCTGTGTTACCTACCTAAGTGAGGTGTTATCTATGGTGTGGTATGGGCTCTTAAGACATTTGGTTCAAGCTGTATTACTTACCTAAGACGGGTGTTATTTGTGGGCTCTTAAAATTGTATATTTTTTCTGTTTTATTTCTCCCTATTAATTTTAAGTTTGTACCAGCTTCTGGTCTATACTTTCACACTAAATAGTAGACTGATATTTACTCTTTCTCTCATAAGGCCACTCTCCAGTAGGTACTGCCACTGTCCTAGCTACATGATTGGCTTGTCCACTGGTAGCAGTGTGAGGTGTTAGTTGTTCCTATTCTCAATCCAACTATCCCTTTTCCCTAAAAGCCTACCTACTTCTATGTGAAATACATTCTTGTTTTTTTGGTTAATATTTATTATCTAAAAATGCTATCCAGTAGTTTGTTATATTTTAAAGAAGGTACCTACATGAAATTAGGATTCTATCATTATTTACCAATTTCCTTTTTATTATTCCTTTATCTTGATTTGTTTCCTTGATTTGGAAGTTGTTTTTCCCATTCCTCCTTGGTGATCCCCGGTAGAATGTAACCCATGTCGAGGAATTGGGTGGTAACAATCAAGTTCCTCAAGATTGCTACTTCAACATATCTTTCCATTGGTGCCAATGTCAAATGTGAAGAGAGCTATTTCCATTGAACAACAAATATTACTTTATTGGCTCACTTTTAAATTTTTCCTATTCATTCCTCAAAGAACTATTTATTTGTGTAATGAAATAAATGTATTTCTTTAATCAAATTTTTTATTTTTTGTCTTAGTCGTTCATTCTCCCAGGCAAGAAAAGTCTCCGTCTCGAGGTCTAGTGAATCGCATGTTTGACGCTGTCAGCTCCACGGTCAAATATGGCAACCAGATGTTGGACACCGTGCAGCGCAAGAAGTGCAACGACGAGAATAGCTTGTCTGCCCGTGCTCTTTACTTCGGCCAGAGTCCCAGTTGACCTCGTGGTCTAATGGGCACTAGGCAACATCACTCAACAAACATTTGTTCTTTCCGCTATTTAGGGATATTCAATATGTTTTGATACACTATTTAGAGTGGGATGTGTGTCTGCTAAAGTGTATATGTTTGCGTTTCTTTTACGTTTGTGTTTTGTTTAGTACCCCAAAGTGTGTTCATCACAATTATAGGTTTGAATCTGAACTGGCGACCTCTTCAATTTTCTCTTATTTTTTTCCCCTGGAGGTTTTCAATGATCTGAATACTAGACTTACATTTAATAGAAAACATTTTTCACATATTTTCTAACTGCAGCCATTTGTAAGTATCTGTGATAAAATAGCCTTAAATGGAAAGTAGCTTAGAACATTGTGGGATGGTAGTGTTTTGAAGTTTTAGTTTTATAGTCATTTATCAGTTGGTTCTAGAGGTAGCGACGTTATAGGAAAATAATTGATGGTAGTGTTGGGAGTGAAAATTAAAATAACGGAAATTTAGATTTTAGGTTTTTATTTTTACTTTGTAGTTCCTCGTAGTTCCTCGTAGTAGTTCAAGTTAGCTAAAGAACCATCAACCATTAAACATATCTATAAAATCATCAAAGACTGAAATCATTATTTTATGATGTATACTATGTGGGCCTATCTAACATGTTTTAATTACTTAAGTTAGCTATAACATTTTTCATTTTCTCTCGGTATGGTACAGTGAACAAGGGTATCCTCAGAACTTTTTATTTATTATAATTGTAATGGTAGTTGCAATAAGTGTCGCTTTGGTGAGAATCATCACATGTTGATTGGATTACTGATATTCATTTTATGAATTCTACTAAAAAGCTTCTAGTGATAAAATATTTAATAATTCAATAGCAACTATTTTATATTTACCATTTATTATTAATTATTAAGTTTTTATATGATGTAAATAACTATAGTATATTATTAAAAGTGAGCTCTATTGATAAAATAATTATTTTTTTAAATTGGTATATTTGTAAAGAACTTCTAATAAATGTTATATAATCATTATATTTTTTAATAAAGGTTAATTTATATATTTATATATATTTTAATTCTCTTTGTTTTTTAAAGTGCGGTGCTATGATTAGCGGCTAGTTTGCACTGCCAAGTTCATCAAAACATTTTAATATTATTATTATTATTAGCACCGCGTCTTACTACCCGTTCGGGTTATACGCACTTGCGCTAATGTGCAATGGTAGGGTGATTGTGAGATGAAATAAAGGATCTACAGTTTAACGTGGAATCCGAACCACGGTGGAGGCCTGGCATTCCACACATTCACAAGTTGTGATTAATACACATCTTGTCAGAGGTGAAGGAAGGGTTCGGCAATCAGATAAATCTTTGCCGGGACCGAGGTTTGAACCCCGGACCCTCAGCACAGAAGTCTGACACCTTACCCCTAGACCACCAGGTCACCAACATTTTAATAGATTTGGGTTGAATTTTTTTTTTTATTAATCTGAATCTCGAATCCAAATCTCCAACTAACCTTTGAATCCTGAATCTTAATCTTTGAAAAAATTATAGACATGAGAAGAAATATAATATAATATAAAATACAAATATTAACTAAATGTTAACATTCTCTTGTAATTCATTCATTAGAACACAACAACATTCAGTTAAGTGTTAAATTACTGGTCTGGGATCTGTTATTTGAGTTTGTGTTATAATTATTATAATTGGATTTGGACCACTAATAAGCAATATTAAAGCTCTAAAACAAATTTCACTTGAAAAATTGAAAAACCTTTTTTTCTTACAAAGGATTTGAGTCCTCAAATATCTTTAAGGATTTGAGGGTCCCCTCCCCACATTTTCAATATTGAGATATTTAACAATAGAATCAAAGATTTAAATTTAACTCTAATTTGAATAAACATTTATTAATTTTCTACAATAATCGTAGATGAAATGTAGGGGTACAGTTTTACTAGCACACCTAAGTGCAGGTAGTTATTAGAGACTCTTGAGATTGGTGGATTCGTAGGATAAAGCATCAACCTCATCTCACTTGGTTTCCCAGTGACTGAGAGTTCTTGAGTTCATATACCTGCCAGATGTACTGAGTGTTTCCCCCCCATTATTTCTCTCTACACAAATGTGGGTACACTTCCTCTAAATTCAACCTTCCTAATCCATAACTCGAGTGTACATTAGTAGAGATGCTGCTTATAACCTTAACAGGTAGTAAGACGCAGTGCTAAAAAAAGCTACAGGAATGGAATGAGGAAGTGAAATAATTTGGAATGAAACATAGTACCTATGGCAAAGTGTGAAGTGATGTTGATGACAAGGAAGAGGATAAGGCTTAATAAAGCTATTAGGTTGGATGGAATAGAACCGGGAAAGTTAAAGAATGTAAAATATCTTGGAAGCTTGATTGAGGTGAAAGGTGGAAGTAGAGAGGATTTAATGAGAAAAAGACAGCAGGGAGAGGTGTTTCATAGGTGTATAAGAGATCTGATATGGAGAAAAGAAGTGCTATAGAGGGTGTACTTAGTACCCATCATCACATATGCAGCGTAAACAGACATTACATTTTGAGAGACTATGGGCCAGTTTCCTAGTCAGACTTAATGTGGCTTGATATTAAATACAAGACAACACCAACCTAAACTTGAATGGAATGGTCCAATTTCATCTGTGAAATTTGGCCATTCCTTTCTGGTCTAAGTAGGTGTCGTCTTGTTTGGTGTTGTGGTGCACTAGTCCTGGCAAAGAAACTGCCCATAGTGACGGTGGCGGCTTTTGATATTGTGACGCACTAGGCCTGACAAAGAAACTAGCCTATAGTGCTGGCTTTGTTAACCACTAAAGATTTAATTAAAATTTTGAACTATATATTTTACGCCTGGAAGAAAGTTGTTAGCTTCATTTTATTTTATGAAGAGCTATAAGGGGAACGTTAGTTAGGGCATAGCGCTGAAAGGGGCATAACTGTCAAAAGTTGAAATAATGGTCTTAACAAAGGATAAAGATCTATTGCGAATAGAGAAAAAAAATATGCACTTGGTCAGGATTTGAACCCATACCCTGTGTCAAAAGAAAATCTTTGTTACACTAACCTAACCCACCCGGTTTTGTTTACCTAAGGTGAGCACACAATTATCTATGTGTCGCCCTGTATAAACCTGACTGCCCTGGTCTAAATCTCCCCAGGGAAATTGCTCCCTTCATCGGCTGTTTCGTCTTCACAATGTACTTCCACCAGGGAATCATGACGTGGGTGAGAGGGTAGGGGTAGTGACTCCAGTAACTGCGTTACAGGTGGACGGACATATATATCTCGGATCATTTACGGACAGAATAGATTTCTACTGTATCGGCCAGACCCGGGCTGGAATGAAATTACTTCACCGGCCTTACAGGTAGATAGTGCAGCGAACAGAACAACGAAAGGGAGGAGTCACAAGCTCGCCCATTTACTCTCCCTTCCCCAAGTGGGTGTCTGATCTAGGTTTGAATTGTATTTTAAATTTCTTTGTCTTGATAACATTGTTATGATTATAAACACCACTTGAATGTACGTATTTGAATTAACTGTTTGAAGGAAGAAAAAAATTATGAATATATTCCACAACTTGTGGAATCAATTGTTAAAATAGTATGCCGACCACTGGGTAACTCACGTTTAAATGTTTACTTTAAAAGATAATTACAAGTCACTGATAGTTTATTAATGACACTATTCCCTCTCATTAAGCCACAGATAATCGGTACTGGCACTATACCCCTCATTAAGTCACAATCAGTACTGGCACAATTTTTTTTTATTCAAGACCACTTCTTACTACCCGTTCTGGTTATACACTCAAGTATTAATTATTCTAATGGGTTAAGAATCTGGAAGGTTGGATTTAGAGAAAGTGAACTCGCGTTTGCGTGGAGGAAGAGTGGAAAACCATTTAGGGAAAACCTCCACCAGTCTACCCGACCGAGATTCGAACCTTGATCTTATCCTTGGTAGTCTAGCTCAACACAAACGAGCACGTTAGTTAACTACGCCACCAAGGTGGGCTTACTGACACTATTCTCCTTCACTAAGCCACAGATAATCAGTACTGGCACTATTCCCCCTCACTAAGTCACAGATAATCAGTACTGACACTATTCCCCCTCATTAAATCACAGATATTCACTACTGACACTATTCCCCCTCATTAAATCACAGATATTCACTACTGACACTATTCACCCTCATTAAATCACAGATAATCACTACTGACACTATTCCCCCTTATTAAATCACAGATAATCAGTACTGACACTATTACACTAAGTCACATAATCAGTACTGACACTATTACACTCACTAAGTCACAGATAATCAGTACTGACACTATTGCACTCACTAAGTCACAGATAATCAGTACTGACACTATTCCCCCTCATTAAATCACAGATAATCAGTACTGGCACTATTCCCCCTCACTAAGTCACAGATAATCACTACTGACACTATTCCCCCTCACTAAGTCACAGATAATCACTACTGACACTATTCCCCCTCACTAAGTCACAGATAATCAGTACTGACACTATTCCCCCTCATTAAATCACAGATAATCACTACTGACACTATTCACCCTCATTAAATCACAGATAATCACTACTGACACTATTCCCCCTCACTAAGTCACAGATAATCAGTACTGACACTTTTCACCCTCAATAAGTCCCAGATAATCACTACTGACACTATTCCCCCTCACTAAGTCACAGATAATCACTACTGACACTTTTCACCCTCACTAAGTCACAGATAATCAGTACTGACACTATTCACCCTCATTAAATCACAGATAATCACTACTGACACTATTCCCCCTCACTAAGTCACAGATAATCAGTACTGACACTTTTCACCCTCAATAAGTCCCAGATAATCAGTACTGACACTTTTCACCCTCAATAAGTCCCAGATAATCAGTACTGACACTTTTCACCCTCAATAAGTCCCAGATAATCAGTACACTATTACACTCACTAAGTCACAGATAATCAGTACTGACACTATTACACTCACTAAGTCACAGATAATCAGTACTGACACTTTTCACCCTCAATAAGTCCCAGATAATCAGTACTGACATTATTACACTCACTAAGTCACAGATAATCAGTACTGACACTATTGCACTCACTAAGTCACAGATAATCAGTACTGACACTATTCCCCCTCATTAAATCACAGATAATCAGTACTGGCACTATTCCCCCTCACTAAGTCACAGATAATCAGTACTGACACTTTTCACCCTCAATAAGTCCCAGATAATCAGTACTGACACTATTACACTCACTAAGTCACAGATAATCAGTACTGACACTATTGCACTCACTAAGTCACAGATAATCAGTAATGACACTATTACACTCACCAAGTCACAGATAATCACTACTGACACTATTCCCCCTCATTAAATCACAGATAATCAGTACTATTGTCCAATAAATAAAGCCTGTGGAGTGTAGCATCTTCTCGACTCTAGTCTCGTTGCTCCAAGGGCCGATGTTCCCCCGGGGAGGACTTGGTGGGGGCAGTCAGTCGGTCTTCAACTCATCTGCATCCCCGCCGACCCTCTTACTTGCCATTCAACAACGGAGAATGGGTTTTATAATCGAGTTGCGTGAGGGACCCGTCCTAACTTGATTCGCCATGATATGGTCGAGAGATTCGATGCATCCAGGCAATGGATATACTCGTGGTCTTTCCAGGAGTCAGGGCTAGAGTGGTCTATGTACGTTTTATAGGGGCCATCTTGATACTCGGGGATAGAGTGGTCTATGTACGCTTTTATAGGGACCCTCTTGATACTCAGGGATAGAGTGATCTATGTACGCTTTTATAAGGGTCATCTTGAAATCCAGGGCTAGAGTGGTCTATGTATGCTTTTATAGGGGTCTTCTGATACTCAGGGATAGAGTGGTCTATGTACGCTTTTTTTTATAGGGGTCCTCTTGAGAGCCAGGATAGAGTGATCTATGTACGCTTTTATAAGGGTCATCTTGAAATCCAGGGCTAGAGTGGTCTATGTATGCTTTTATAGGGGTCTTCTGATACTCAGGGCTAGAGTGGTCTATGTACGTTTTTATAGGGTTCCTCTTGAGAGTCTGGGCTGGGGTGGCTTATCTAAGTTTTTAATAGGGGTCTTCTTGATACTCAGGGCTATAGTGATCTATGTACGTTTTTATAAGGGTCCTCTTGAGAGTCAGGGCTAGAGTGGCCTATCAACGCTGTATGTTTTGTTTTTTAATCTCGACATATATTGCGAGACAGACGTCTTTATATAATACTATTGAATATGGCATTAAATTGGTTTCCTTCTAACTCGATCTACTTAAAATACAAAGATAAATTTTAGGATTTATTTCAACTTCAAAGATAAATACTGTACATAGGAGATTTTCAACTTGAAATTCAAATTGAATTGATAAGAGATACTTACCCGCCTCGGTGGCGTAGTTTGCTAACGCGCTAGTCGTGTTGAGCTCGATCGCCGAGGACGGGGAGATCGAGGTTCGAATCTCGGTCGGGTGAACTGGGTGTGGTTTTTCCTAAATGGTTTTCCACTCTCCCTCCACGCAAATGCGGGTTCACTTCCTCTAAATGCAACCTTCCCAATTCCTAATCCATTAGTGTAATTAGTACTTAAGCGTATAACCCGAACGGGTAGTAAGACGCGGTGCTAAGTATTAAGAGATACTTTAACTTAAAATACAAATATAAATTATAGGAGATATTTAATCTTGAAATTCAAAGAGAAATTTTAGATTTGAAATCCAAATAGAGTTTTTAGGAGATAATTCAACTTGAAATACAAAGTGAAACTATAGAAGATATTTTTCTTGAAATCCAAATATAAATTATAGGAGAGATTTCAACTTAAATCTAAAGACCGCAGTAACGATAACAAACAACTACTCGTGATGAAAGTAAAGAAAACTTGAATAAATAATCAAATAAAAACCTTTAAAGATAAAAGAATAATACGTTTATATAAAAATAGTGGATATATCACCTTTTTGTACCGACACTTGACCCGACATTTTTTGCTCTAAAAAAGGGGAGTAAGGTTATCCATATATGCGAGTAATATCCCCCCCTGACTAAAGAGACGAATGGGGGGCATTTATATGTTGGGAGAGTAATCCGTGGTAATAGTATTATAATAACAGAGACCGACCATGTAGCGTAATATTTCTATAGCTGCAGGCTTCACACAACTCGTAACACACACTGGTGGGTAAAAAACACAACACGTGAAGAGAGAGAGAGAGAATTATATTAATACAGAAAAGCCATCGAATCGTAACTAAAATTCTTGTGATGGAAAGAGGGGGTTGGGGGGGGGGGGTAGTAGAATATCAGAATAGAATTAATTTACGTACCTATCCCCTGTAGCTTCTCTGATGGGAAAGGAAAACACTAACTTTAATCAAGTTCTTTGACGCAGAGCTAGTACACTGTACGTTCACCATGTGTGGAAAGACGGGGAGGGGGGGGGGGACAAAACTAGGTTTTCTGTTGTTTCGAGTCGGGAACACGGAAAATGGAACTGTTGTGTTTTCTACTGGTATGTGTGTGTGTGTGTGTGTTCGTGGCGCTTTTCTATAACCGCCTTGAGGACTTTCAGTATAATAAGTTGTTGAGTTCTGCCTGCCGGTTAAGGACGAGTTTATTTCTACCTTTGTTGTTTTGTTTACAACGTGCTGGACATCTAGTTGCATTTTTTTTTTTTTGGTACATACATTACCCGGTTTGTTTGCTGTAGTAAATGGGATATTGGTTCAAACACGGCGAGATGCAAGTTACTCAGGGTTACTATATTTTGTACCGGAGCAATAAAGAGGACATGATGTAAACATTATTTATTTTTCTTTTAAAAATACAGGAATATCATGATTTATTGTGTACAAGGAGTTAGGAAAGGGAAAAAAAACGAGTTAAATAAACATTAAATTTATATTTAAACAACACTTTGAACCACTTTTTTTTTCTTCATATAGGTCCTTAAAGTATTGTTTTTAAATTGCTAGTACAGTCTTTAGGAATTAGTACAAAGACGGTCTGAATCACAACAAACAATTAATAGAAAGTAGGTGACCTGGTGATCTAGAGGTAAGGTGTCAGACTTCTGTGCTGAGGGTCCGGGGTTCAATCCTAGGTCCCGGCACAGATTTATCTGATTGCCAAACCCTTCCTTCACCTCCGACAAGACGTGTATTAATCACAACTTGTGAATGTGTGGAATGCCAGGCCTCCACCGTGGTTCGGATCCCACGTTAAACTGTAGGTCCTCCATTTCATCTCGCAATCACACTACCATTACATATTAGCATAAGTGCGTATAACCCGAACGGGTAGTAAGACGTGGTGATGATAATAATAATAATAATAATAATAATAATATAAATATAAATAATAAAAAATAATAATAATAAAAAATATAAAGAGTAATAATAAAAATAATAATTAATAATAATAATAATAATAAATAGCAATTAACGATTTAGGTTGTTATGGCTCGTCTACATCGAGTCGTACCAGCTTCTCGGAGTCGTAATTGAATTTTTTAATTAAAAACAATTGTTTAAACATATATATATTAATTATTTGAAAGTAATAATATTATGACTTTGATTATGAATTCATATAATAGTCCACGCTGGTGCATGTATGCTCTTTGCCTCGTTTTTTGTTGACTTTGGATCAGTAAACACTAATGTAAAACAGATTTCGACGATAAACTTATTGAGTCTGTCAGTAATTATCCTCCTTTTTTTACGACAGAAAAGAATCGTTATATTGAAAACAATTCTACTTATATAGTTGTATAAACTGTAACAGTCTGGTATATTTGTTATTTTTAGACTGCTTATGTTTTCTTAATTCCTATTGGCTGAAATTACGTGCTACGATGATTCATTGTGGACATTCCCTTTTGTCCTTTTTTTTAGTAAGGAACTACAATAGACACGACAACCGACACGTTACTACTGCTACTCCCGACAAGCGGTTACGACTCTATGTAGACGAGCAACAAAGGGCGCCGCCTCGGTAAGCGAGAAATTGTCACGCAGACGTTCAGCTCTAACGCAATATTTAATTCTACGATGCGTTATTTAAAAATACGGTTCATACCAAAATAAATTTCAAAGTTGCCAACAGGACTTTTTATCCTAAACAGCTCTATAGTTTGAATTAAAATATAAAAAAACGCCTCAGTGGCGTAGTTAGCTAACGCACTAGTCGTGTTGAGCTCGACTGCCGAGGACGGGGAGATCAAGGTTCGAATCTCGGTCGGGTGAAATGGGAGTGGTTTTTCCTAAAAAAAATTCACTCTCCCTCCACGCAAATGTGGGTTCACTTCCTCTATAGTCAACCTTCCCAATTCCTAACCCATTAGCGTAAATAGTACTTAAGCGTATAACCCGAACGCGTAGTAAGACGTGGTGCTAAATAAAATAAATAGGAAAAAAAGTGAAAATGTGACATGAACTCATTTTCAACGAGTTTTTAATCATATTATCTGTGGAGCTATGAGATCAGGATTGAGGAAAAAGGGATCTAGATTTAGCCTTCCTCTAACAAATACATACAAAAAAATTATAAGCTCACAAAAGGAAATTTTAAATGGTTCGGTGGCCACGTGGTCTAACGCGCTACTCTCGCAGTAGACTAGACTGCCGATGACGAGGAGATCGGGGGGGGGGGGGGGGGTTGAGGTGTACTGAGGTTTTTTCTTCCAAAATGGCTTTCCACTCTCCCTCCACGCAAATTCTGGTACACTTCCTTTAAATATAACCTTCCTCATCCCTAGAACCGTTAGCGTAATTAGTACATAAGCGTATAACCCGAACGCGGTGCTAATAATAAATAAAAAAAAACAGAAAATGTTTAAATATTTGAGAACTAGCAGTGAGCTTTCCTCTATACCTTTAGATTAGAGTTGTCGTAGTTTGCTTTCTCCTCTTCCTTACGAACATGACAAATTGTGGTTGTAGTTGAAGGGCGAAAACTATTATAAGATGTACAGAATAGAGAAGTAGTTCAAGAAAACGACACAGACCAATGTGTTTTAATATCCTGATGGATGTTGACATTTAATTATCCCTTAATCCCGTAAAAGTTTTTTTTGTAATGCTGTCTGTTTCTGGGACTGGAGCCGAATCCGTTTTACCGATCGGGCTAAAACTATGTATCGAGATTTTTCATCATGTTATCCAGAGGGTTTTTTAGAATTCGATACTTAATCCTACAGTTAAAGGTGGTTCATTAAAGGGCGAAACCCGCCTCGGTGGCGTAGTTGGCTAACGCGCTAGTCGTGTTGAGCTCGACCGCCGAGGACGGAGAGATCGAGGTTCGAATCTCGGTCGGGTGAACTGGGGGGGGGGTTTCCTAAATGGTTTTCCACCCTCCCTCCACGCAAATGCGGGTTCACTTCCTCTAAATTCAACCCTCCCAATTCCTAATCCATTAGCGTAGTTAGTACTTAAGCGTATAACCCGAACGGGTAGTAAGACGCGGTGCTAAATATAAATATTAAAGGGCGAAAAGAAAACAAAAAACCCATTATAAAATCGGCTTTGACGATTTTGATTAAATTCCACATCTAGGCACTGTTTAACATTACAAACAAAATGGCGCTTCTTGTTTTCTAATGAAATTACTTTAAGGGTACTTTACATGAGCGTACATTTTCAATTTTAATCATATCTCCGCAACTATTTGAGATAAGAAATAACTTATCATTGAAAAGTTTTACGACTCTTAAAAATAAACAACTTTTGTAAGAAAGAGTATTTAATAAACTCAATATTTTCCGAGATAAAGAAAAATACATAAAAAAAATAGAGCTTTGGAAAATGGGGAGTTGAAAATGTACAGAACAAATGAAATGTCTCTGTAACAGTGACTATTATTTCATGTATTATCCTCGGTGAAATGCAATTTTACTTTCTATTTATTATGTTAATGTTTATATAACATTGAATATATCGTTTCACATATCTTACGAGCCACACGTATAATTTAGATAAAATAGGGATAAAATCTGTGCAGTGCACCTTAACATTTAATATGTTTTATTCGCATCTTACTACCCATTCGTGTGATATATATTTAATCACACTAGTTGAATTAGGGTTAAGGAAGGTAGAGTTTATTAGAAATGTACTCGCATTTGGTATAAAAACACCTTCAGTTCACGTTGCAGGATATCGAAACCCTGACTTTCACATTATTGGCAAATACTAGACGAGCCGGATATTTAGTCTGCATGCCCACCGTTGCGGTTCAATACAAAATTATGCATATTACTAATATAGTCAAAGTACTGATAAACAATGACTTAAGTCAACGTAATTAAAATTAACATTTTGAATTCCGACACCTTAGTTCAGTCGGCCACGTATCCCATGTTCGATTACCGGCATGGCTGAAAAATGTACCAAAAGTGAAATGGGACTTCCCCCTTTTGCAGTGATGAATTAACGGCTGGGGGTTGGATGTTGTGTCTGTTCTAAATTTAAATTAGTTGATAAGTCGTGTGCTGATATTATCAGTTGGTTCATAAAGTGTACGTTAAATAACGAATAAATTTGAGGAGAGTGAAAATTAATGGTATGTCATCCATTGGGAATGCACGAATTTACTATACCTACAATACAAAATTATAAAAACTATTTCTTTAAAAAGTCTGTCTGTATCATACTAGAGGGAATGTTTTATAAACGTTCTTTTTATTTTTTGGTGCAATTTCGTAGAAACTTTGGTCGAATGTTTATCAATCGTTCCCCCTTCCTCTCCTTTAAACATTATTTCTTACATTTATTTTAGCACCACGTCTTACTACCTGTTCGGGTTTTATATTTACCGACTCATTACACTAATGATTTTATGGATTAGGAAGATTATATTTATAGAAAGTGTACTCGCATTTGCTTGGAGAGATAGTGGAAAACCAGTTTGGAATAACCACCCTCAGTTACACCCGACTGAGATTCGAACCACGATCTCCCTGTCATCGGCAGTTAGTCTACTGCGAGAGTAGAGCCTTAGACAATGCGGCCACCGAAGTGGGTCATTCAATGTTCTGATCTGATTAAAGTTGAAAAAAATAATGTTTTGTATTTGAAAAACGTTACATTTCTATAATTCGGTAGTCATCAAAACGTACTTAAATATACACCGTATATGTTTCAGTGAATATTAATTTTTGTTCACAAAAATTGAACGTTCATAGCCATGGTGTGAAGTGTAAAGGTGGGAGTGTAGGGGACGCGAGAAAAGGAGAGTGTTTTTGCAGTTTTTATATCAAAACTTTTTTCGTTGAAAATAAATAAATATATTTCTCCAGTAGAAACATAAGAGTTTAATTTTCCTCACATGGTGATATCAACAATTGTTGAATATCTGTCAAGGGTGTCCTAAAATTTAATTACAACTTTTTCTCTTCATTTAAAAAGTTTCTCATCTAATACCAGCATACTAGTGACAGATATTCAACAACTGTTGATATCACAGTGTGAAGAAAATTAAACTCTTATGTTTCTACTGGAGCAGTATCTTATTTATTTTTGCAAAAAAAAAAAAAAATGTTTTGCTATAAAAACCTCAACGAAACTGCCGTTAAATCGCGTTCCCTACATCTCCAACTTAAACACACCGATTTAAAATAAAAAGTGTTTCAAGTTCAATGTGAACTACATCGGACGAGACTGTGTCACTGGAGCGTTGACTAGTGGTGCGATCAGGTGACGTTTTTGATAACTACTATTTTGAGTAATATGGTGTCGGTGGCTCACATGATAACGGTCGTTGCTTCCAAACATTAATAAGACAAATAAAATAGCTTTCTCTGTTTTATTATTATTAGTTATAATTATTTTTGAAATAATACGTTTTATTTAGTAATAACATAAACTATATTTTATAATATTGAGCTTATTTTATAAATAAATCAAAGTCATTTATTAAGTTTTAACTAGTTACTGTTCAACATACCTTATTGTATCAATTTATTTGTATAATTTATTTTTTGTTAGTAATATAATCCTCGCAATGATTCTAAACTCATTTTAATAATTTTATAAGATAAAAAAATTAATCTTGGGCTTACTATTGATTACTAAACTTATCAATGATAAAATATATTATAAGTACCTGCGTGCGTTATAGCTAAACCACCATAGTGACATTTCTTATTTTTTAAAATCATGTTAAGCTCCATAGGAGAGATCAGATATAGGACAAGCGTCGTAGCACTACTGTCTCACCTCCTGCAACCCGCTAAACACGGCTGTAGGTAGAGTTGCCGAGACTGACTCTTGCAAGGGGCTAGAGAAGAGATCAGATATAGGACAAGCGTCGTAGCACAACTGTTTCACTTCCTGCAACCCGCTAAACACGGCAGTAGGAAGAGTTGCCATGACTGACTCTTGCAAGGGGCTAGAGAATAGATCAGATATAGGACAAGCGTCGTAGCACTACTGTTTCACTTCCTGCAACCCGCTAAACACGGCAGTAGGAAGAGTTGCCATGACTGACTCTTGCAAGGGGCTAGAGAAGAGATCAGATATAGGACAAGCGTCGTAGCACTACTGTTTCACTTCCTGCAACCCGCTAAACACGGCTGTAGGAAAGGTTGCCATGACTGACTCTTGCAAGGGGCTAGAGAAGAGATCAGATATAGGACAAGCGTCGTAGCACTACTGTCTCACCTCCTGCAACCCGCTAAACACGGCTGTAGGAAGAGTTGCCATGACTGACTCTTGCAAGGGGCTAGAGAAGAGATCAGATATAGAACAAGCGTCGTAGCACTACTGTTTCACTTCCTGCAACCCGCTAAACACGGCAGTAGGAAGAGTTGCCATGACTGACTCTTGCAAGGGGCTAGAGAAGAGATCAGATATAGGACAAGCGTCGTAGCACTACTGTTTCACTTCCTGCAACCCGCTAAACACGGCAGTAGGAAGAGTTGCCATGACTGACTCTTGCAAGGGGCTAGAGAAGAGATCAGATATAGGACAAGCGTCGTAGCACTACTGTTTCACTTCCTGCAACCCGCTAAACACGGCTGTAGGAAAGGTTGCCATGACTGACTCTTGCAAGGGGCTAGAGAAGAGATCAGATATAGGACAAGCGTCGTAGCACTACTGTTTCACTTCCTGTAACCCGCTAAACACGGCTGTAGGAAGAGTTGCCATGACTGACTCTTGCTAGGGGATAGAGAAGAGATCAGATATAGGACAAGCGTCGTAGCACTACTGTTTCACTTCTTGTAACCCGCTAAACATGGCTGTAGGAAAGGTTGCCATGACTGACTCTTGCAAGGGGCTAGAGAAGAGCACCATTTTATTTTTATTTGCGAGTTTCAGCTTGTTAAGGAATTTTGGAATAATTCAAACTTTCTCTTTGTCGCCAACATTAATTGTATTTTACTTTATTATTAATGTTATTTTATAGGTATTGATAATATTTATCACATGGTTTGATAATATTCATTGTTAATTTGTGGCAAGGAGAGTTTTAAATGTTACAATCAGAAGTAACTTATTATTTCTGTAACAACTTTAGGTCAACTGGTCAAGATGAGTTTAAAAAAGTTAATAATTATACAATAACAAATTTACTGAAGATAAAAGAGTCAATAGGTGAAATAAAAAGAATTATTTCACATATCTACTATTTTATCTTCAATAAATTTGCTATTGTATAATTATTGATCGTTTGCCTCGTTAAAAACCCAGAAGATAGATTGTCCAATACCGAGAAACTTCACGGCTGTTGCGTTACGTTGTCGCTACAAGCGAATGTCGGTACTTTTACCATCATTTACCCTCCTTATCCCTTTCTCCCTTTATAGAGATTCTCACACTGCTGTATTTATCATGGTAAGGTCAAATGTACGACCCCCTCTTTGGTCTAATGGTAAGAGCTGCTGGATACAGAGGTCCTGGGTTCGATCCCCAGTGCTGTGAAGTAGTTTGTCTGGAACGGGGTCAATTCAGAATCGTGAGGACAAATTAGGAGCTACTTCAATGAAGATACCAGAACTGCGGCATTTCACGTGAAATGTCCTTAAAAATGAGATAATTTCATATTTTAATGGGTTTTTTAATTGGTAAAAACTAAAAACGCAAGTTTTTTAATCCCATAGGTACGGTACGCTATGATACCTTTCACCTCTATTTTAGCGTAAATCATATTTTGAACTAACAAGCCACTTCTCAAATAACGTAGGATTTTTATACGTCACAACGCTCCGGTAGGAGGGCTCCTTAAGGTGGGGATGTAGGGAACGCGAGAAAAGATCAGTGTTTTTGTAGTTTTTATTTAAAAAAATAATTTTTTAGGCTAAAATAAATAAAAAATTGCTCCAGTAGAAACCAAAAGTTTAATTTTCTTCACATGATGACCTCAACAGTTGTTGAATATCTGTCAAGGGTTTCCTGAAATTTAATGACAACTTTTCCTCTTCAATTAAAAAGTTTCTTATTTAATGCCGCTATGCTCATGACAGATAGAGTAGTTGGGGGTAAAGATCCGAATTGGGTTTTTTTTTGTGAAAAGTGTAAGGCATTGGCATCACTGTGTTACCAGGTGTCATGGTGAAGCATTGGTGAACGTTAAGTTAAACTTCTATAGCAAATTGTGTTTAAACCATGAGGTAAGCTGTAATTTCTGAAAAATTGATTTTATTTTTTCATTTTACATTCTAATTGAACGAGTGAGTAGGTGGTTATTTAGAAATCAATATATTTCACACTCTAATTGGATATTATGTGGAGGTGTGTTATTCGCCTGTTTGAGCTAAGATAATTGTTTACATAGCACGATATATAGGAACATTTTCAAAAACTTGTTTTGGGGTAAAGACACGCCTAAGTGAGGGGGTGAAAATCCGAATGCGGAGTTTTGCCTCGTAATTAAAAATAGTAGAAATGCGAATTATTATCAGTAGTTGATCAGTTTTTTGGGGGTAATGAACTTAAATTCTCTCCCAAAAAAATGCCTGGCTCTCAATATATATATATTTTTTTCCAGAAATTATTCAAGAAAGACTGCACAGCAACCCTTAACCCCAGAATTATTTCAAGACGCTATGAACCTTGTCAACACTGGACTTTCTGTGAGACAAGCTGCCAAAGCTAAAGGTTTTGATGAATCAACTCTAAAAGGATAAAATATGATAATGGTGTGCAATCCTTAGGTAGATTTAAATTAGTTTTTACTCCTGATAAAGAGGCAGAAATTGTAAAGCACTGTAAAGCTCTAGATATGAGATTTCATGATTTAACCTTAAAGTCACTTCGATATTTGGCTTATCAGTTCGCTGAGCAAAATAATATTAGTCATCCATTTTCTCACGAATCAAAAATGGCTGTAAGAGATTGGACTAGAAATTTTATGAAGAGGAATATGCTGTTCTTTGTGGACACCCCCGAAAAACTAGTGTAGCCAGAATGATGGGCTTCAACCAAACTCAGCTATTTTGACAATCTAGAGGCTATTTTGAAAAAAAACAATATAAATTCCCACGAAATCCCATCTACAACATGGATAAAAGTGTATTTCAAACTGTTCCCAATAAACTTCCTAAACATGTCTCACCTGTAGACAAAAGAGAGGTTGCAAAATCTGTCTCAGCAGAACTAGTACAAACGGTTACTGTTGTTTGTTGCACGGGTGCAGCGGGCACTATGTCCCACCATACTTTATTTTTGCCAGAAAACGAGAGAATCCGTTATTGAAAAAAGGAGGGACCGACTGGATATGAAATGGCTGTAACAGACTCTGGGTACCCTACATGAACACGACAACTTTTCTCACATGGCTAGCCCACTTTAAAAGTCACTCAAATTCATCAGCCGATAGCCCTGTACTACTAATTCTTGATAATCACATCTCACATGTCTCTAGAAGCCATCACATATGACAAAGACAATAACATACGTATGTTAAGTCTGCCTCCTCATAGTAGCCACTGCGCTCAGCCGTTGATTAGCCTTTTTTTTAAGCCTTTCAAAGCTGCGTATGACGACACCGGTGATAACTGGAGCACTTCCAATTCTGGTGAAGTTATTACAGTGTATCATATTGCTGAAATATTCAGAAAGGCCCATGAAAAGGTGGTGACCTTAGAAAAAAACATTGGTGGGTTTCAGCGTTACAGGAATATGTCCACTGGATAGACACTTGTTCCCAGAAGAAGACTTCCTTCCGTCAGAGGTGAGTGATCAGCCAATTGATGTCCCGGATTGAGAAGATCGAGATATCGACACTTTCATTGAGTTCAACGATGAGGCTACCACTTCAATGGAAACTAATGAAGAATTGTCCAATCTTACATCACCAAGATCAGTCTCAACTTCCATTGCAGAACCTATTAAATCGGTGGGAAATATTCAGATATCGGGGGTTCCTAAAGTTGGCACTGCTGACACTTCTCTGAACCAGCCAGGACCCAGTTGCAGTGGAGTATCCATCTCTCCAGTTGATATAATACCATTGCCAAAATTGAAGAAACCCTGAAAGTCTTAAGTCCACATTACTGACAGCGACACCTAACAAACGAAGGTTAGAGATTGAGAGAAGAAAGAAACAAACAGAAGAAGAGAGAAAAGAAGCAAAAAAAAAAAATCTTTGTTCAAAAATTTGAAGAAACATCCTAAGGAAATTGATATAGCCAAGTATAAAAGTAACTTGAAGGAATCAAAACCAAACAAAATCATATAAGACACTGATGCTGCTATCTGTCCACCATGCGAGGGTTCATTTGGAGAACCTCCGCTTGAAGATTGGATTCAATCTAAGGCCTGTAAATAACGGTGGCACGAGGCATGTAGCCTACAAGTTATGAAAATGGTGAATTTATTTGCGATTTGTGCTTAAAAAAATAAGAAATAAACACAAATTATTTTTGATTTAATTTTTTTATCTTTAAAATATTTTTTTCTTTACAAACTCAATGAAACTTTATTTTAGTAATAAAATAATTAATTCGGTGATTTTGTATTTTCTAATTTTTCTAATTTTAATTTTGTTTGTTATTTTCCTAAGTAAGCATAAGAAAAAAGTAAATTTGATCTTTCTGCCCCTCTTCCGACCAACCGCACTTTCCTGGCCGCACACGCACTGGAAACATAGTAATAGAGTGTACAATACTTCACTCTTTTACAGTCAAATTCCTGATATTATGCCAATAATTTGAGCCTTAATTTACATGCGGATCTTTGCCCCCTAGTTTTGGAATCTTACACCATGCATTGGGGCAAAGTTCCGAATTTGAACTTTTTTGAATATTATTTTATTAATTGAAATTTTTTTTTTCAGATGTTAAATAAGTCACATTATTCCTTACACACCTCTAGAGCTACAATAAAATATTCACTGTCATATTTTATAATTTCATTCCAAAAACCGCAATTAATTAAAAAGTGTGGCTTTCTACCCCCACCTGCCCTATTCAACAACTGTCGATATCATCATACGAAGAAAATTATACTCTTTGGCTATGTGTTTTACTGGAACAGTATTTTATTTATTTTGGCCAAATAAATTGTTTTGCTATAAAAGCTGCAAAACCCTGCCCTTTTCGCGCGTCCCCTACATTCCCACCTTAACTCGCGTCCCCTACATCCCCACCTTAACTCGCGTCCCCTACATCCCCACCTTAACTCGCGTCCCCTACATTCCCACCTTAACTCGCGTCCCCTACATCCCCACCTTAACTCGCGTCCCCTACATCCCCACCTTAACTCGCGTCCCCTACATCCCCACCTTAACTCGCGTCCCCTACATTCCCACCTTAACTCGCGTCCCCTACATTCCCACCTTAACTCGCGTCCCCTACATCCACACCTTAACTCGCGTCCCCTACATTCCCACCTTAACTCGCGTTCCCTACATTCCCACCTTAACTCGCGTTCCCTACATCCACACCTTAAGGCGTTACCCACATTAGCTCACAAACGCATGGTGGGGAGAAGGAAGGGTGAATTAATATAATTATTTTTACAGTTGTCATAATAAAAATAAATTTTGGTCAAAATAAATCAAATTGTTGTTTCAGTGGTACGTTTAATTTTATTCACTTGGTAATCTTTGCAGTTCTTGAACACCCATTTGTCATAAGCATTACGGGTTTAGAACATACACTTTTTAAACTAAGAGAAAAAGTTCTGGGATGTTTACATGATTTTTAAGTAAAAATATTTAACATAAATAATTATTTTTCTGTTTTATATCTAAACAAGACTAATTTTTAAAACTTTGCTCTCCAATGTCAAACTGTATGTTTGAAGTACTTAACTATACTATTCAGTGACAATAACTGGACTATTACTGTAACCTAGGTCTGTTGTTAATGTATCATGAGTGTACTATATAGCAATGACAGTACAGACAGTTATTATGACGGTGTAACCTAGGTCTGTTGTTAGTGTAACATGAATGTACTATATAGCAATGACAGTACAGACAGTTATTATGAAGGTGTAACCTAGGTCTGTTGTTAGTGTATCATGAGTGTACTATATAGCAATGACAGTACAGACAGTTATTACGACGGTGTAACCAAGGTCTGTTGTTAGTGTATCATGAGTGTACTATATAGCAATGACAGTACAGACAGTTATTATGACGGTGTAACCTAGGTCTGTTGTTAGTGTATCATGAGTGTACTATATAGCAATGACAGTACAGACAGTTATTATGACGGTGTAACCTAGGTCTGTTGTTAGTGTATCATGAGTGTACTATATAGCAATGACAGTACAGACAGTTATTACGACGGTGTAACCAAGGTCTGTTGTTAGTGTATCATGAGTGTACTATATAGCAATGACAGTACAGACAGTTATTACGACGGTGTAATCTAGGTCTGTTGTTAGTGTATCATGAGTGTACTATATAGCAATGACAGTACAGACAGTTATTATGACGGTGTAACCAAGGTCTGTTGTTAGTGTATCATGAGTGTACTATATAGCAATGACAGTACAGTTATTATGACGGTGTAACCTAGGTCTGTTGTTAATGTATCATGAGTGTACTATATAGCAATGACAGTACAGTTATTATGACGGTGTAACCTAGGTCTGTTGTTAGTGTATCATGAGTGTACTATATAGCAATGACAGTACAGACAGTTATTACGACGGTGTAACCAAGGTCTGTTGTTAGTGTATCATGAGTGTACTATATAGCAATGACAGTACAGACAGTTATTATGACGGTGTAACCAAGGTCTGTTGTTAGTGTATCATGAGTGTACTATATAGCAATGACGGTGTAACCAAGGTCTGTTGTTAGTGTATCATGAGTGTACTATATAGCAATGACGGTGTAACCAAGGTCTGTTGTTAGTGTATCATGAGTGTACTATATAGCAATGACAGAACAGACAGTTATTATGACGGTGTAACCTAGGTCTGTTGTTAGTGTATCATGAGTGTACTATATAGCAATGACAGAACAGACAGTTATTATGACGGTGTAACCTAGGTCTGTTGTTAGTGTATCATGAGTGTACTATATAGCAATGACAGAACAGACAGTTATTATGACGGTGTAACCTAGGTCTGTTGTTATGTATCATGAGTGTACTATATAGCAATGACAGTACAGACAGTTATTATGACGGTGTAATCCAGGCTTTGTTGGTAGCACCGAAAGAGCGCTACCAGCCAGCAAATTAAATATCTTACACCATCTCCCGGATATTTCAACAACTACAGTCTCACTCAACCTAAAACGTTCTCTTTCATCAATCTTCAATCGTCCTTTTATCGATTGTTCTTGTCAACTGAGCAATTTTTACTGTGAATCTATGAGTTGGAAAATTTTCCCATTAATTTTTTTTCAGGAAAATGTAGTGTTTTTTTTCCTTCTTCTTGAAACAAATTCCTGCTTTTTAAATGTAACTAATAGGTAATCGATGTAACTAAAAATCTTAATTTTACGTTTCAGTTTAATTTATTCCAAAGAACGTTATCACCAGAAACATTATCAAATGATCACAATATTAGTAATAAAAACTATTACAGTTCTCTTTTTACATTCACGTAAGCTTATCGACTACAGCGCTTTGTGGCTGAATCTGTCACTAACGTCGGGTTTATTGAGATATGTTAATACTTCGATATAATATAAAAAAAGCCTTTTATGAATCACATTTCCTTTCCTGGGATTCAATAATCTGAAAATTTCACCTAATTTTTTCAAAATATTTTCAATGCAACGCCTTTTTTTTAACTCTAGATTTTAATAAATGTCGACGTTTAGTGACCGCTGAACCCGTCTCTAGCAAGAGAGTGACGCCTTAGACCATTTGAACACAGGACCGTGTGATATAGCACCTTATTTTCCCTATATCTTATCACGTTCGAGCTGTCCACGTTATCAACACATGGAAAGTCACAAAAACTCACCCTATTTGTATTGCTGGCCTATTTCACAGTCGGATGCCCTTCCTGACGCTAACCTCAGACACTTGCCCGGGGAAACAAGGGTGAATTCTAGCAGCGAGCGCGAAAGTGCCTACCAATTTTGACGGTAGAGGTATTTTCACATACCTACCAGGTTCGTTTTACCTGCCACAATCGGCATGGGACCAACGGCTTTAATTCCCCTCGAAGGAAGTTGTGCTACGGATATTTATCGCTCAAGAAAATCCGTCGATCGAGTGGGTTTGAACTTTGAACCCACGATCCTCGGGTCCTGAGGTGATATCTTTGCCCCAAGACCACCGAGGTTAACATTGTATTAATATATAATACAACTTCCCCCCTTCCCCAACTCCTAACCCACTGTACGATGTCTTTATGTAGGCCTATCAATAGTCCCCGACCCATCCGTCCACCCCCTTGGTAGGCCGCAAGCCGCCACTGAGGAAAATTTGGGGGAGCAGAAGGTTTTTAGCAAATAAGTTAGGCCTACTTAACATAACCTTAAAATAATTTCAACTTTATCATTGATGATAAACTGAAAATTAAGGCTATTAAAGATTAAAACTAATTGGGTAATCAGACCAGACGTTAGTTACACATTCAACCACCACACCAAGCGCTGTAGTCGACATTAGAGTGTGAGAAGAGAACTGTAATCTTTTTTTTTAGAACACATTTAAATAGCTCGAATTTTTTTCTAGTAAAAAAATGGAACATTTGTTCTTAAAACTGAAAATTCGCCCGTCAAGTACATTCGACAAAACCCTCGTGAAGTCAAGTTATGCGCAACAGAGTTTAGTTTTGCAATACTCCGCTAGAGGGGGAAGTCGTCAGGTTTTCATCTCGTCACACGAAACTAAGTATCAGTGGTGGGGGAAGCTTCAAGGGCTTGGGATGGGATGAGAGGAATGAGCCTCATCTAAGGGTAGTGGGTGGGTAGGGAGGGGGTACCAACAAGTGACAGCAAGCAGGGCTAAGGGCGAGGCTTAGGAGGGGGATGCAACAAGACAGAGGGCGGCGAGCTCTACGTACAGCGCACAACTCGACAAACATCCAATGAAGTGATTTGTGTGTTTCCTTGCTAAGTAATTAAATGAATAAATATTCTCGTTTGATGGTTTTGTTTGGTTTTATTTTGGTAATATGCGGTTTACTTTAAATGTGATTAGATTTTTATTTTCTCTCTCAGAGAGAAAAGTAAACTGTGATCGTAAAAAAATAAATAAAATTGAACTCGAGATTTTGATAAATGTCGACTTTCATGAACCCTTGAAACAAAAAAAAAGAAGTAATTTTAGCGATGTTTTCTGTCTGTCACTGGAATTAGAACCGAAACCATTTGACCGATTGGACTAAATTTGGTATTTCAGGCTTACATAATTTCCCTGAGGAGTTTTTGGAACTAGATATCTAACCCTAAAATTAAGGGTAGATCCTACTTTACATAAGCGGAAATATCCCGTTTTGACATATCCCGCAGCTATTTGAAAAACGACATAACTAGGCCTATAAATGTAAATTTGTACTAGACCCCTATTATTAAAAAAAGTTTATTTTAAAATTAAGGTATATTTTTTATAAAGACAATAGTTTCCGAACTATTGTCAAATACATTTTTTAATTAGAGGTATAGAAAATGGGTAATTTATTGTTATGCTCTTTGGCGGAATGTGATGATTTTTTTTCAATCATGTTTTGCAACAATGTATATTATTTCGTTTCACAAATCTTACGAGTTCTAAGTAAATGTCTCAATTTTTAAATAAAGGAGCGAGATAATTAGGCTATTAGTTTTTCTTAATTATCATTTTATCAATCCACACTTCAAATTACTGGTTTCTATACTCAAGCACTTTCGAGAAAGCCCTATTTTAAACCCCCTTTTATCAAAATTATCCTTAGAATGAGTGAAGGTTCTCCATTTTTCAGCTTATAGGCCTACTAAAAAGATAAGTTGCATCCTAATTAACTTATTCGAGTTTAGTTCGCCTGTAAGTTACTGACAGGCTTATTTTCTCGTAATTATATAAAGGCTCATTTTATTAATATACTTTAATGTAGGGCCTAATCAATTATTAGTCTCACAATATAACATTTAAAAAATAAATATTCTCTAAATAAAAACGTACTGAACAGAAAAAATTCCGATTAGGTCTAAATTAATTTTAATTAAGTAGTTGGTTTAAACTAAGTTACAAGTAAAATGTATTTGTTGTTTGGATATAAACTTACCTATTAAGTTTAAAAAATATTCTATACAACTTAATTATAGGCCTGTGACTTGGTAGATTTTTATTATCACCGCATTTTACTACCTGTTCAGGTTATGCGCATGGTAGGCCTATTTGATAAATTGATCTAATGGGGAAGGGATGATTAAGGAAGCATTTTAGAGGTGACTACCCGCATTTTCATGGAAGGAGAGTCGGAAACAATTTTAGAAAGAAAACACCCTCAATAAACCCACCTGAGATTCGAACCCCGATATCCTTATCATAAGGCCAGTCCAGTCTAACTTGAGAGTAAAGCCGGTTGGTCACTGAAGCGGGTTTGGTAGAATATAATTTATAAATAATTTACCTTTGATTTAAACGGTAGCGTGTCTGCCTACTGAGCCTTAGGTTCAATTCCCGGCATGGCCGAAAAAATGTAGGGAATACCGGGGCAAGTTGCAACGGGCGCACGTTGCGACAAAGCATTTTCCTAGGAAAGTATTTTGACAAAGAGCGTGCCATTACGTTACACTACAGTAGTTGGTTCAACGTGTCAACTGGGTATAAATTTTAAATAAATCTATAGAGCTTACATAACTTACGTCAATCTCTGAATATATATGTACGCTATTTTGATAGGGTCCCGATGCCATAAAAAGGTATTTGAGCTGTCTAAAAAAACAGGCCTTGACCTATATATTTGGACAGAAATTATAAAAAGTCTGAACCATCGTGTGGGTTTTGCTACAAACTCTGTAACTTGGACAAGCAAATAAAGTTGACTCTAGGCGATTTTTCACCTGGATACTTGTTACCTCTAATCACATAGGCCTACATTGATGTCATTGTTGACTTTCTTTTGTTTAGTATCATATTTTTCACGCGAATATGTAACACTCTTAGGGCGGTACTACACTGACATGTTTATTTTATCATTTGTTTTTATTTATTTTTAACATAGGCTATGATAAAATAGTTGACACCACCTCTGATAAAATGTGTGCTATTACATTACATCACATTTTCTTAAAAATTTGACCAATAAGTTTTATCAGATTTTGAAAATGGACACCAATCGTGTCAAATATATCTACGAATGAACAATGAAACTTAAAACAAAATTTGATCACAAAAGCTGCTTTACTGATTTAAAGAAAAAACAATATACATATGCTATAGTTTGCAGTTTTTATAGCAACTTTTTTTTGCCGAAATAAATAGACTATTGCTCCAGTAGAAAAATAGAGTTTAATTTTCTTCACGTGATGATATCAACAATTGTTGAGTATCTGTCATGAGCATAGATGCATTATATGAGAAACTTTTTAAATGAAGAGAAAAAGTCATTAAATTCCAAGAAACATTTTACAGATATTCAACAACTGTTGATATCACCACGTGTAGAAAACTCTTTGTTTCTAATAGAGAAATAATGTATTTATTTCGGCCAAAAAAGTTTTGATATAAAAACTGCAAAAAAAATTAACTTTTCTTCCACCTAAACTGTAGAGATTTTGTCTGTATATTGTAAAATGACATTTTTTAACTTCTTTACATGTAGATTTACAGGTTAATATTTCAAACATTGCCATTTTCTTTGATAAGCTCCTAAAGCAAATTCTATAAGGTAAATATTTTTAGTTAAAGATTTGTAAAATGTATTATTTTATAAAAATATCTTTGATAAAATGGCAAAGTTACATCGTAAGCTAATTTATTTTTATCCAAGAAATTTAATGAAATAAACGTGACAGTGTAACACTGCTCTCATAAGAAGCCTATTCTAAAAATGAAAAATGTCTTCAGCAAGGGCAAAATGTTAATATCAATTCACGTATGGCAAAGCCGCTTAGTACAAAGATCCAAAACTATTATTTAAAAGTCAAGACGTGGGATAGTGTGGAGGGGGTTGAAGGGGGTTGGAGGGGGTTAAATGACAAGAGCACTTCTTAAATATATATTTTTTTAATGTTCAAAAGTTTCCGTGAAATTTTGCATGAAAGGAGGAATTCAATCCTCCATAACTATCCAACTGTTAAAAACTAGTGTAAAATATTCCCTTATTCTTTCTTCCCCCGCTCTTTAATTCTCTATAAAAGCTAACAGTTACGAAACGGTTTATCCCCCGAGGCTCGATCCCGAACAAAAACTTCCACCGATTACATCGTAATAATCAAGACGGCCATTATCATCCCTGCTTGTAATACAGCTATTATTATTATTATTATTATTATTAAATGTCCTACCCTTCATTTCATCTGTTATTCCCACCTTTTCTATCCCTAATCTCCTGAGGGGATTTCATTACCCCCCCGCCCCAATCCCCCGTGGGCGGCCAATCAGAGATAAGGGTGGGGGGAAGGGGGACCCCCACATGTGGAAACTCTCTCCCTTAGGATCGGGGGGGGGGGGCGGAGGGGGGTTATTCGTGTTAGTTTTAGGGGATACTTTATCTCCTTCCCTCTTCTCTTATTGAAATCTTGACACGTTTTGAAACTTATGTAGTAGGTTTGGTTCTTGTCATATATTGGAAGTAGACCGGGGTGAGGGGGAGGGGAAGGGGGTAAGGGGTGTTATATTCTAACAGGGATGAACAAGAGTTGGTCAATTGCGTCACTTGAAATCCTGACAATATAAACAATAACATAACTTACCTAGTTTAAAAAATAGGTGGCCATGTTTGTTGAGGTAAGATTAGTAATACAGTCATGTCGGTAATATTCAGTGGCGTGTCGTGTAGTGATGCCAGGGTAAGCATGGTTAGTTTAAACTGTACCTGTGAATTGTTCTCATCGCTCAGTAGAACACTCATTGACAGTGTCGTGTCGTGGAATGTTGCCAGGATAAGCAGAGTTAGTTTTAAACTGTATCTGTTAATTCCTCTCTCCCACTCTGTCCCCATTTGACTAATCACACATAGTCTCTGCTCTACAAACCTTATATGGAAATATATGTTCGTTGATATCCGACCAATGAGTGTTCTACTGAGTGATGAGAACAATTCACAGATACAGTTTAAACTAACTCTGCTTACCCTGGCAACAATCCACGACACGACACTGTCAATGAGTGTTCTACTGAGTGATGAGAACAATTCACAGGTACAGTTTAAACTAACTCTGCTTACCCTGGCAACACCACACGCCACGCTAATGATGTTTTCCTAGCTACTTAATCTAAGCGCTTGTAATGTCACCCCTCTTTGTATCCAAACTTTGTGCAACCCTTGATATCAGCACGTATTGATGTGTCGTGTGTATGACATAATGAACAGCTGTCCTTCCATCAATACTTCATTTTAATGGCATCATAATCAGAGCTATCGTGGCCATCTTGGATATATGATGCTGGGGGCGTCACAGCTGCCTTACTATCGGGACCATAATTATAAAAATGGCGGTCAGAGTTTAAAAATATAGGGATAAGAAAATAAATTGAACCGAAACGGTCATTTCTAGACCCGACAAATTGGTTCCCATAAATTTCAATGTAAACTCAGCCCTTGTGTCTGTCTGTCTGCCTGCCACATCGGTGGTCACATGGCCTAACGCGTCACACTCGTGTTATACGGGTTGACGTAGATTACATCCCCGAATATTTTATGACCTCGTGTAAATTTTTCTCCCTTTATTTGAAAAGGGTGCGTGTAAATTCCGTCCCGTCACTAGCAAAGGCCATGTAAATTCCGTCCCGTGAATGAACCCACCGAAGAATACGAGGACAAGAAAAGAGAACTTCTTGGCTAATAAAATGACCGAGTATATCCTAATTGAAGAACAATATCAAATGTTTGGTTTTGTCAAAGAAGTTTCATGCAAACTAATAGCCTACCTGTTTAATTTTCTCGGGGTCCGACACCTTAGCTCAGTCGGTAGCGCGTCTGTCTACTGAGTTAAAGTGTCCTGGGCTCGATTCTTGGCATGGCTGAAAAATTGCTGAAAATGTGGGTTTCCTCTTTCACACGGTAATGGCTGGGGGGCTGGATGTTGTGTCTGTTCTAGATTTAAGTTAGTTTATAAGTCGTGTGCTGATATAATCAGTCGGTTCAGAAAGTACACGTTAAATAACTCAAGTAAATTTTTTAAAAACGTCTCGATGAGTAAAAATATTCTAAGACAAGGTTGTCCAAGGGCCATGTCTGACTATCAGCTAGCACTGTGGGCCGAAGACATATTTAGTAATCCCATCATCTTATTATAGACCAACAAACAACACTAAACAATTACGGTCAGTACTTAGGCCTATACACTAGAACCTTTTTAATCCGAACTAATTAGGACCGAAGCTTGTTCGGATTAAGTGGGAGAATACAGTAGTTTAATGAAGTTTAAATTACAGTTTAATGATTTTAATCAAATTTCCATTTATTTAACTGATCAGGAAAACACATTGTGTTGACTAGAACGTGTGAATATTAAGCAGATATAACTGTTTCTTACAATAATCTCTTTTAACTTTTATAGGGCTACCAGACGTCCGGGATTGACTCGCAAAGTCCAGAATTTGTAATTACGTCCGGGGCTATGTCCAGAATTGAAAAAAAAAAGTCCGGTATTTTTAAATGAGTGGTTTTAAAGATGAATAATAATAAATTATCAATTAATAGAGGCAAAAGGAAAACCCTCAGTACATCCGATCAAGATTCAAACCCTGATCTCCCCGTCATTGGCAATCTTCTGAGAATGACTCCTTAAACCATGCGGTCACCAAAGAGGGTTACTACGTTATTTAAATTATTCTTTTTTGTAGGTTTAAACTTTATAAACGAGACGGAAACATACGTCGTCTTGGTAAAGTGAAATGTTTGGAATACACCGAAATGGTTTTCATTATTATAATTCATTTGCTATAATTTATTCAATTAATTATTATTCTTTATCTAAGGTAGGATTAGGGGATTAGGGGATTAAGCTACATAGCATCCTTATAATGACGTGACGGAATTTACGTAATAAATTTTAATAATGGGCTAGACTAAAAAATAACTTTTAATGATGAGATGGAATTTACAGCAAAAAATTGCAAACGGGATGAAATTGACCAAAACCGTGCTATAGGCTACTGGATTGCCAGTGACGGGGAGATCAACCTTCGAATCCCGGTCACCTACTGAGGGTAGTTTTCCCTAAATTATTTTATAAGCTTCTTTCACTATGTTTTCAACTCGAATGTGTAATGAGACTCACTGACAAAAAAAAATCCCACTCATGATCACAATGTGATCTAGTTTGTTTGCGAGCTGTGTTTGATAAAGCCCTGCGTGTTGTAGAAAGTACACGTAGAATATCTCGTACGGATTGTCTATACAATAAAACAAAAAAGAATGAAGTAGATGTTCCATTTTAATAAGCACCTGGCTGTACCGACAACTTTGGGACATGAAAAACATTTGATCGAATGTCTTCCGTCTGACAACAAATTGAAAAATGTTGGAGCTGAGATTTAAATCATTCAAATCCCAGGGAATAAAAACAAAAACCAAGATTTACAAAAGAAAAAGAAATAACCTCTTTTTTTATTTTTTAGTAAAATAAAAAATACCCTCACACATTTCAACGTAAAGCCATCTTTTTTTCTTTGTCTATTCTATTTCTTGCTTTCAAATATTTTTTTATATATATATATTCTTCCCTTACTTCTTATTTCAGATATATATTTTGTTGGTGGTATATCCACCCCCCTTACCCCTCTATTTCCTCGTGTGGATTTGGTTTTGATTGTGTTGAGAGATTGTGGAATTATCTTGTCTTCTGTTCTTTGTTCACTCCTGTTTGGATATTTTATTTTATACGGACCCTCGTGCAACAAGGTGCTATGTGACAGCAAGCCTTAGGATAAGGTTCGTGGTATTTGAAGAAAAGAACAGACATCAATAGTTAGACTATCAATATCGAAATAATAAATTTAACATTTTATCAGAATTTAGTGTTTTTATATATTTTTTAGCACTGCGTCTTACTACCCATTCGGGCTGTACGCTTATGTACTAATTACGCTTCTAAGGATTAGGAAGGTTATATTTAAAGGAAATGTAACCGCACTTGCGAAGAGAAAGAGAGAGAGTGGAAAACCATTTCGGAAAAACCACCCTCAGTACACCTGACTGCGATTTGAACCTTGATCTCCCCGTTATCGGCAGTCTAGTCTACTATTAGAGTAGCGCGTTAGACCACACGACCATTTTTAGATATTTACGGAAATGTTGGTATGGATTAAATAGCCACGCTATTAAATTGGTTAGTTACGGTTGTATCCGTATCTAGATACTATATTATTTAGATTGAAAAAATGACCCTGGACACGGGAATCGAACCCGGAGTGTTTTGTTCTTTTAAGGTTATGTGAAAATACATTTACCGACAAAATTGGTAGGCCCTTTTGCTGGTTGAAATTCATTGTGTAGGGCAACGGGGAACCACCACACTTTCTGAATCTCCTTAGAACATGGGGTTTATACCAGATAGTGCAGGCAATGCTAACCAGCTGAAGAGCTAAGTGCATGCCCAGCTACGGATGGATAGAAATCAAATCAAACCAACTTACGGGTTGCTGACTAAGTACTGTATAAGAAGAAGAGAAGAGGTGGAGTGCTTTTTCCTGATTTATCTAGTAAAATTATTTATATAGCCTATTTATTTGAGGTATTTGACTGAACCGACTGATTTTTTTCAGCACACGACTTATAAACTAACTTAAATCTATAACAGACACAACATCCAACCCCTCGACCATTAATTCCTCACTATTAAAGGGGAAACCCCAAATTCACTGATGATAATTTTTTTAGATCATGTTGGGAATTGATCCCGGAACCCTTAGTTCAATAAAAATACCCTATACTGATTGAGCTAAGGTATTAAACAATTAAAATGAAACCCGCTTTGGTGGCGTGGTTAGCTAACGCGCTAATCTCGTGTTAGACTAGACTGCTGAAGATGGGGGGATCGGGGTTTGATCTCGGTCGGATGCACTGAGGGTGGTTTTTTCCCTAAATGGTTTTCCACCCTCCCTCCACGCAAACATGGGTGCATTTTCTCAAAATTAAACCTTCCTAATTCCTAACCCATTAGCGTAACTAGCACATAGGCGTACAATCCGAACGGGTAGTAAGGCGTGGTTCTAAAAAAAATAGCTTTCGCATGATAGAATCGTTCTTATTCGTAGGCCTATATTAAATTATTAAAAAAATATTAGTTTGGTTATAATATTATAATTTAGGACCCGTTTATGTATCCAGCTCAGTGGTTTCCAACCTTTTAAACTTTAAAAAATTTGACTTCGATTTTTTTTTTGAGAACATTGTGACACCCCCTCCCCCCCTCCTTTTTTTTTTATCACCGCGTCTTACTGCCTGTTCAGGGTTTAAGCCTGTATAATAATTACTCTAATGGGGTAGGGATGAGGAAAGAAACATTTTGGAGGTGATTACCCGCATTTGAGTGGAAGGAGGGTGGGGAACCATTTAGGAAAAACCATCATTATTAGATCCGACCAGGATACAAACCCCAGTCTGCCCCGGGACAACAGTAACGCCTTAGACCATTTGGCCACTGAAGCGAGTTTTGTGACCTCTTGATAACCATCAAGTAATCAACTCCTAATTTTAATATATTTTTTCACCTCGTCTTACCGCCCGTCTGTGCCACCCACATTTAAGCTACCAAATTTTCCTTCGACATCCTGGACTCCTAACCTATAAAACGAGGGATCGTTAGTCCAAATTATTTCAGCCCTTTTCTCATAATTTCAATCACTGGAGGTGGTCTTATCAAATTATAGCTTATATCTTATCTATTTGAGTGGAAGGAGTGGGGGAAAAGATTGAGAAAAATTACCCCAATACACCCGGGCCAGAATTCGAATCCTGACCTCTCCAACCCACCACTCTCCAACCAAATGAGTAACCGGCCCCGTAGTGTAGTGGTCGGTGGACCTGGATATAAGCCTAGGGATCCCAGGTTTCGATTCCCGGCTGTGATACCCTGAGTATTTTTATCTTAAGAGGAATTGTCCAACAGGCATCAGGGGCTGGTAGATTAGGTTTAAGATAGATTTAAGACTTCCATTGGCCCACACACTCCATATTCGCAGTCATCACATCATTAATGGCGGGTACGTGTAGACAATCTCCATGTTGTACCTGGCAATGCTCTGTGCAACAGCGCTGCTAATAGTCTACACATTCAGGCGACTGAACTTGGAAGTCAAAGTCCCTCCGGTCAAATGTAACATCCGATTTAAAAAAAAAAAAGGCGTGACGTTAAGCCCTAGTGCTCACCGTGCTTAACTTAGGCCTATATGATGATTATACGAGTGCGACCGAGATGCCACAGGTGAAATCAATGAGACAGCAGGTATTTTTTAAGTTTATACTCTCAGCGGCCTTCGCTCAAACACGAAACTGATACAACAGACTTGAGTCCAAGTTATGCTGATTTGAGGAAACTGAATAGAGAGGGGAACTTGAGGAATATATAGGCCTACAATATAGAATACCTTTGGAATGAGGCTGTGAAACAAAATGATTTATTTTTAAACACAACTGCTAGATAGTACTCCCATATTAACACCAACATGGCGGCCACAAGCTTCTAGAGTACTCCATAGTTACACAACATGGCGGCACCAGCTCCACTAGAGAGTACTCCATAGTACACCAACATGGCGGCCACCAGCTCCACTAGAGAGTACTCCATCAGTAACACCAACATGGCACCAGCTCACTAGAAGTACTCCACAGTAACACCACATGGCGGCCACCAGCTCCACTAGAGAGTACTCCATAGTAACACCAACATGGCGGCCACCAGCTCCACTAGAGAGTACTCCATAGTAACACCAACATGGCGGCCACCAGCTCCACTAGATAGTACTCCACTGTTAACACCAACATGGCGGCCACCAGCTCCACTAGAGAGTACTCCATAGTACACCAACATGGCAACCACCAGCTTCCACTAGATAGTACTCCACAGTAACAACCAACATGGCGGCCCCAGCTCCACTAGAGAGTACTCCATAGTAACACCAACATGGCGGCCCCAGCTCCCTAGAGAGTACTCCATAGTAACACCAACATGGCGGCCACCAGCTCCACTAGAGAGTACTCCATAGTAACACCAACATGGCGGCCACCAGCTCCACTAGAGACTACTCTCTACCCAGGTGTTCCTCCAACCCTCGCCGCACCCAATGCGAGGTGTAGCAGGAAGAACAGGGAGAGAGGTGGGGAGGTGTTTGAATGTGTTCCTTCTTCCTGCCACTCGATCCAATCTCATCCAGAGCGCGAGGTATTCATGGATCTGTGGGGTTTCTTACGTTCACAGTGCACTGAAGGGTAAAAACAACACCTCGCTATCTTCCCGGGCTCCTCTTCAGAGGTACAGTCTGGTTCGAAACCAGCACGGTCAATATGACTCGGGGCTCCCTGATGGTGTCTAGAATAATATACCAACTGTCTAAAGTTGCATAAATTGATTTATAGGGCCTTATTGGGTGTTTAGCAGTGGCGTGACGTGGGCTGCAGGGAAAGCGAGGAAAGGTAAGTGTTTTTACAGTTTTTATAGCAAAACTTTTTTAGCCGAAATAAATACAATGTTGCTCCAATAGAAACATAGAATTTAATTTTCTTCTAATGGTGATATCAACAGTAGTTGAAATCTGTGCATGAGCATAGCAAATTAGATGAGAAACTTTTTAAATGAAAGAGAAAAAGTTGTCATTAAATTCAAGGTCACCCTCGACAGATATTCAACAACTGTTGATATCATCATGTGAAGAAAATTAAACTCTCTGTTTCTGCTGGTTGATTTATTTTGACAAAAATTGGTTTTGATATAAAAACTGCAAGAAATACTGCCCTTAGCTCGCGTTTCGTACACTCCACTTAAGTCTGGATGACAGTTCAAAAATCACATGTTTAGGTTTTGGGCTGCCAACACTCGTAAAAGATCACTGTTTTGTTATAAATGATAAGTTTTTCAACTACATTTAAAAAAACGTAAACTTAAGTTTTCTATATTATTTCACTACTTTTAATAATCTCTTTTTATCCAATCCGAAACAATATTTTAAACATAGTTAAAAATACTTATTATTCGTTTTGGAATGTTATCTATGATGTGTAATATAGTGCATACATCAATACCTTTTAATACATTGGAAAAGTGAAAATAATTTACCTTTCTTTATATACAATAGATTGTTTTATGATTATTTTATCATATTTCGAAATATTTAAGTGAATTAAATATTTGTATCAACTGCGTGGGTGCATCATTGTAAAAACTTGTTCCCGTCATGTTCAATCACATAATTTAAGTTCGTTGGTCGCCATCTTGAAGTTATAGGCTATTTGTTAGAGCTTTAGTGAAAGTGCTGTGAATAATAATTCTTTTAAGTGGAATAAAAGGATAAATAAGCTTTGTGGTCGACCTCAAATAAATATAAATAATATTGGCCTAAATTACTGTGGTCAACTATCACATTCATACACTACCGTATGTTTTCATTACGGTTATCCAAAGTGACATGTCAGCTGTTGGTGTAGGGATACATTTGGACTATTTCTAGTAACTTTGTGAGCTGTATCCAAGTAAACTAAGCTCGAGAATGTACTATAAACTGCGTCAAGTTAAGACGCAACCCTTTTGCAAAATAGTTTCAAATTCACGGAGTGGTCAAATCTATCTAGAGAGCATGTCAATCATGGTACTGTTGCCAAAACTCCTTTTTGTGACAAATTGCAGCGTGTAATACAGCGCATTATGTCTGTGTGTCCTATAATCCTCTTTGCTAGGGTGTGGCGCGCTTGTTGTGGCAACACTGACAGCCCGTCATTTCTCAGGCCTCGCTAATAGAGTCTTCTTCTCAGGAACAATACAGAGGGAAAGAGAAAGGGAAACTTAACCCCCCCCCTTTTTTTTTACAAGAAACTGGAAGTGGGCGTTAGGTAAAAAAGTAATAAGAATTTGAGTAAAGAAAAAAAAAACCTACTAGAAACAAAAAAAAATAGACTTCCGCACCTTTACTAAGCTCTGTAAGTCACGTGACAACACAGAATCTATTATATCGATGGATTAGTGGTTTAGTTTGTAAGGAGACCCTAGTTTGTACTTAGTTGCAGGTGTCTACAATAATTTAGTGTTTGTGGATTGCATACCATAGTTGAACAATACAATGACTCATTTGCTATTTTGTTTCTTATTTTTTCAATTTAGTGGTCAGAAATCCTTGTTTACCTAGCTTTTGTTTTATTTTTATTGAAAATATTTACCGTTAGAATATATTATAATATTAATAATAAATTGCAATAGGATTTTAACTTTTTAATATACAAAAATTTTGTGTTATAGACAAGCAACCTCCTTTTTTTTTGCCCCCAAACAGCCGACAACCAGCACCCAATATTGGCCTATTATGTAGAAGACAATCACCCTTCTTTTGCCTATGGTGTTGTGGTTCATTTGTCTATGGTCTTGCAGTTCCATTTCTACGGTATTTAATTTCCTTTATCTATATCGTTTTCATGTACTTTGTCAATTGAGGTGCAATTTCTTTGTCTGTGGTGTTGCAGTTCATTTGTCTATGTTATTGCAGTTATTTCATCTGTGGTATTACAAAGCAATGTGTCTAAGGCCCGCTACACACAACACATTTTATTGTACAAGATGTTATGGCCATGGCCACAAGATTATACAAGAACCTTGATTAAGAGAAGGACTTTGTAGGGGCATTAATCATCTGGAAGGTTTATTTTCCTACCAGAATCCATATTGTGTGTAAGATTTTGGTAGGAAAAAGGGCCTTTCAGAAGGCTATTTGCAAGAAAATCAGGTTATATCTGAAGTATTTAATTTGTTCTTTCAAACTACCAATTTACTGATAACTCTGGGACCAAATCATTACGTGACGTAATTTTTATTTCAGGGCTTGTCCCCAAAAATCTTAGACGAATGGTTTATCTTATCCTAGAACTATGCATGTCCTCTGCCAATATTTCAATCCAAAGGGATGGGTATTCTCTCGCGTCTAAATCCTCAAAAGGTCGTCCTTTCTAAATGAAAGTCTGACATGATGGGAGGTGTGAAAGCTTTCTACCTTAAGATGCCAGGCATGTGTCAAACAAGGGGTCATAATGTCCACCTTGGTATTGTCAGTGTTGGGAACTGTAAGTGAATACCTCGTGACAAGGGGATAACACCCCTTTCATTCAGACATTGAAACATTGTCCTGCTGAGTTTTCTGAGATAAGTTGATCTTTCCGGTTCTAACATAGGCACGGTCTGTTAGTAGTAACAAAGTAGGAGGGGCCTTATCTGACGATTAAATAAATTTCTTTGATATATTCATACGTCAGGTCATGTGCTCTGAAGCTGTTAATTTTTATACACATTATCAATACCTACTAAATGATACTGGTAATACCAGTTTCATGTCTTGGAGTGTTGCCAGTGTAAGCAGAGTTAGTTTAAACTGTACCTGTGAATTGTTCTCATCACTCAGTAGAACACTCATTGGTCAGATATCAACGAACATACATTCCCATGTGAGTGATGTAGAACAGAGACTATGAATAATTGGTCTAATAGGGTCATAGTTAAAGATAAAATATCACAGGTACAGTTTGAACTAAATATGCTTACCCTGGAAACATTACACACCACGCCACGCCATGCCACTGAAGAATACATTTACAAACTCAGCTACAAGGACAAACAGGATGGAACCAAGGACCTACAGACATATAGTCACCCTCTCAGACAACTCAGCTACAAGGACAAACAGGATGGAACCAAGGACCTACAGACATATAGTCACCCTCTCAGACAACTCAGCCACAAGGACAAGCAGGATGGAACCAAGGACCTACAGACCTATAGTCACCCTCTCAGACAACTCAGCTACAAGGACAAGCAGGATGGAACCAAGGACCTACAGACCTATAGTCACCCTCTCAGACAACTCAGCTACAAGGACAAGCAGGATGGAACCAAGGACCTACAGACCTATAGTCACCCTCTCAGACAACTCAGCCACAAGGACAAGCAGGATGGAACCAAGGACCTACAGACATATAGTCACCCTCTCAGACAACTCAGCCACAAGGACAAGCAGGATGGAACCAAGGACCTACAGACCTATAGTCACCTTCTCAAACAACTCAGCTACAAGGACAAACAGGATGGAACCAAGGACCTACAGACTTATAGTCACCCTCTCAGACAACTCAGCCACAAGGACAAGCAGGATGGAACCAAGGACCTACAGACCTATAGTCACCTTCTCAAACAACTCAGCTACAAGGACAAACAGGATGGAACCAAGGACCTACAGACCTATAGTCACCCTCTCAGACAACTCAGCCACAAGGACAAGCAGGATGGAACCAAGGACCTACATACCTATAGTCGGCCTCTCAGACAACTCAGCCACAAGGACAAGCAGGATGGAACCAAGGACCTACATACCTATAGTCACCCTCTCAGACAACTCAGCCACAAGGACAAGCAGGATGGAACCAAGGACCTACATACCTATAGTCACCCTCTCAGACAACTCAGCCACAAGGACAAGCAGGATGGAACCAAGGACCTACATACCTATAGTCACCCTCTCAGACAACTCAGCCACAAGGACAAGCAGGATGGAACCAAGGACCTACATACCTATAGTCATCCTCTCAGACAACTCAGCCACAAGGACAAATAGGATGGAACCAAGGACCTACATACCTATACTCACCCTCTCAGACAACTCAGCCACAAGGACAAGCAGGATGAAACCAAGGACCTACAGACATATATTCACCCTCTCAGACAACTCAGCCACAAGGACAAGCAGGATGGAACCAAGGACCTACATACCTATAGTCACCCTCTCAGACAACTCAGCTACAAGGACAAGCAGGATGGAACCAAGGACCTACAGACATATAGTCACCCTCTCAGACAACTCAGCTACAAGGACAAGCAGGATGAAACCAAGGACCTACAGACATATATTCACCCTCTCAGACAACTCAGCCACAAGGACAAGCAGGATGGAACCAAGGACCTACAGACATATAGTCACCCTCTCAGACAACTCAGCTACAAGGACAAGCAGGATGGAACCAAGGACCTACAGACATATAGTCACCCTCTCAGACAACTCAGCCACAAGGACAAGCAGGATGGAACCAAGGACCTACATACCTATAGTCACCCTCTCAGACAACTCAGCTACAAGGACAAACAGGATGGAACCAAGGACCTACATACCTATGGTCACCCTCTCAGACAACTCAGCCACAAGGACAAGCAGGATGGAACCAAGGACCTACATACCTATAGTCGGCCTCCTTATCCACTCACTGGTGGAGACAATCCCGAAACTAGAATACAATTCCCATCCGACCCAGACTTCGACAACTTTATTTCGACTTCTGAGAAGAACGAAGGGAAGGGCTCTGAGAAACACTTCCTGTCTTTCTCTCTCCATCTCCCTTGTACGGTACAAATTGAATTATTGTTCTCTTTTCTTACATTTCTTTTATTCCCCCGACCCCTCCATTATTTGTGTTCGCGGGAATCGAATTGAGATGAAGCGGTGAATATTAATAAGGAAGTCTGTCTCTGCTCCTATGCAGTGGCTGTGAAACTACACGCAAGTCTCAAAAGAAGAGGGGAATAAAAAACAATCCTTAGCTCTGCTCTTATTTTACACGATGAGTTGTTCTGGATAAAACCCGCCGTTCAAATAAAAGTGTTTTATTTTGGGCTTTTTTAAAACCAACTACCTCGATTGGAAGGTTCTTCCATTACTTCTAATCAAGTCAACGCGCATTTGTTTTACCTCAAATGATTTTTTTTTACCTCGTCTTACTACCCTTTCAAGCTATAAGCATATGTATTATTAATTACAATGTTGTGTTAGAGCTGAGGAAGGCTAACTTTAGAGGAAGCTTACCTGCATTTGTGTGGAGGAGGGCTGGAGAACTATATAGGGGGAAAACACCCTTAGGAACGGGTTTTAAACCCTGACCTTCCCTTCATCGGCAGTCCAGTTTATTGCAAGAGCGACGCTTTCAACAAGAAGAGGATGCTACTGACTAGCAAACTGGACCTGGAGAGCAATGGTCAAGGATGCTTTCAACACGAAGAGAATGCTACTGACTAGCAAACTGGACCTGGACAGCAATGGCCAAGGATGCTTTCAACACGAAGAGAATGCTACTGACTAGCAAACTATACCTGGACAGCAATGGCCAAGGATGCTTTCAACACGAAGAGAATGCTACTGACTAGCAAACTGGACCTGGACAGCAATGGCCAAGGATGCTTTCAACACGAAGAGAATGCTACTGACTAGCAAACTGGACCTGGACAGCAATGGCCAAGGATGCTTTCAACACGAAGATAATGCTACTGACTAGCAAACTGGACCTGGACAGCAATGGCCAAGGACGCTTTCAACACGAAGAGAATGCTACTGACTAACAAACTGGACCTGGACAGCAATGGCCAAGGATGCTTTCAACACGAAGAGAATGCTACTGACTAGCAAACTGGACCTGGACAGCAATGGCCAAGGATGCTTTCAACACGAAGAGAATGCTACTGACTAGCAAACTGGACCTGGACAGCAATGGCCAAGGATGCTTTCAACACGAAGATAATGCTACTGACTAGCAAACTGGACCTGGACAGCAATGGCCAAGGACGCTTTCAACACGAAGATAATGCTACTGACTAGCAAACTGGACCTGGACAGCAATGGCCAAGGATGCTTTCAACACGAAGAGAATGCTACTGACTAGCAAACTGGACCTGGACAGCAATGGCCAAGGACGCTTTCAACACGAAGAGAATGCTACTGACTAGCAAATTGGACCTGGAGAGCAATGGCCAAGGATGCTTTCAACAAGACTGTGATACTACTAATTAGCAAACTGGACCTAGAGATGAGGAAGAAACTAGTAAATTGCTACATATAGACCATCTCTTTGTAAAGAGCTTAAACATGGACCCTAAGAAAAAAAGAGGACATATTTGTAAACCTTTGAGATGTGGTGCTGGAGGAGAATAGAAAGGATAAAGTGGACAGGTTGGGTTACTAACGAAGAAGTTCTAAGAGGAGTAGATGTAAAGAAAACCACTCTGCAGGGATTCTACGGAGAAAGGCAAAGTGGATGGGTCCAAACAATGAGAGTAAATAGTTTTATTGAGTGATGTAATAGAAGGAAGTCTAGAAAAAGAGCAGGAAGATAGTGGATGTAACTGATTGAACACCTCAAACAAGGGAATAAGATGAAGTTTCAGGAATATATAAAAATGAATCTGCTAATAGGACATACTGGAGGACTCAATTTGGGCAATAACTGGCCCCGTGGTGTAGTGGTCAGTGCACCTAACTACGATCCTTGGGGTCCCAGGTTCGATTTTTGGCTGGTAACTTGGGTACTTTTCCTGAAAGGAGGATTATCCCAACGGTTAATTAGGCTTAAGCTAGGTTTAAGTGTTTACACTGGTTCCACACACCCTCATACTCTCTATCACCCTCATCTTATCGGGACATGTAAGATCCTCCACGGAAAGGATGTACAATTAGTACGTTCGGGCGTCCCCTGGGCAACAGTACATTAGTACTGGCTATTCTTTCCACCATTGGACTATGTCTGTTGTATCATATACGCGTAGTATTATTATATTTTCGACATTGTGATGGACCTGTCGAAAGAGAGAACACCTAATAATGATGATAGTAACTATCTAAACTGTCGTTCCTACCAGCACCCCACTCTACCCACGACCTTGTTGATGTTTAATCCGCGAGACATCGGACGTCCCAATCTTGACAGGAACATGACGGAGTCAGCGGATACATATCTGAGTCAGTTTAAAGGAGAGACCATTTAGTAAATGGAGGTTTAATTCGTTGAATGGGTGTGAGTTACACTATCGTGTTAGGTTTCAAGGTGGGCCCCTTGATATATCAGAGGAGCTGTCACTCCGGGAGACTATTCGACAACTCCGGGAGACTATGTAGAGTAACAACAAGAACCGGCAAGGTAACGCCACTGGCCCTGACCAGGAATGTCTTGGTTCATTATTCGCTCGGTGCAATTACTTATACTTCTCTATTTTTATGTAGTCTAAATACATTTTAGGAATGTGTGTGAGTAGATATTTATCACTTCGAGCCAAGTTTGAATAAAAACATCGAGTTTTTTTTAAGTTCAAGTAGTATTTGAACAATAAATAGGCCTATTTCAAGTTGAATTTCTATAATGTATCCATGCATAAACCATAAATAAGTACAAACACTTTTTTTGAGAACTAATTTTTTTGCGAAAAAAATTATAATCACATAAATTCGAAATTTTAAAATAAATTTAATATAATTTTTAATTTTTTTTAACTAAACAAAAGGAAATATTGAGGGACTCTATTTGCTTTGAAATTATATCTTAAAAATTAATAAAATTAATCAATGTAGGAATTTCCGAGGAAAAGAATAGAAAATTCTGAATTCTCATATTTTTTGAGTTTTGTAAAAATCATTGAGTAAATTCCAAGCAGCTACTAAAACTCGACTCAAACTCAAATTTTCGAGAACTTGTACACTCCTAATAGGCTATATTTATTTTTCACCGTGTCTAAGATACACATATTTTAATTACGCTGATGAGTTTGGGATAAGGAATGTGGTCCTGTTGTTTTTTAAACCATGATTAATTCAATTAAAAAAAAAGTTGCCAGACTCCATAAATTAAACCTGACTATACCTGAACAACGATAGCTTAAAATTCACGTAACGCTCACTTAATGCTTACTTAACTTAACATAAAGGTTCTCTTGATGTTTTTAAATGGAAGCCATCAAAATGCAGATAAATTAACGTTAACTTAACTTATGAGCTGTCCAGGGGAAAATTTCACGTTAAGTGAAGTGTAGCACGTGTGCTAGGCAACCAATCATGTTGCGAGCAACTTCATCACAGCTATTTAGTACGTCATTTGTTTGTTTATGAAATGCGGACTTATTCGGTGTAATTTGTCCGCGTCCCGCCAACTCTAAAACATCTTAACCTCTCGTTACACTTTATTCTGTACAACCAGTAAAGCCTCTATTGCTAGTATTTGTAGCCAGTGCTTGGGTTCTATTTTAGGAAACAATTTGTTTTCAAATAGTTCATATTTATTGTCTGTGTTTTACTAGAGTTACGTGAATCCTGATCACACACGAGTTTATCTACGTTAATGGAAAGTTACGTGAAATGTAAGCGAACGTTGAGTTTATCGTGATCCTGGCAGCGATTAGTGATTAGTGAGATTTTGAATCGATTAGAACTAAATAAACTTAAAAAGGTCTCGAATGATAATGTAGCGGTTTGTGTTAGTACAGATTGATTTAAATAGGAAGGACATTAAAAAAATAAAAACATATAGGCTAATTTTGCGGTCAACATTGATAATATATTTTATTATTTATTTTAGTGTTATTTTTAGATTTTTCTAGCACCCCGTCTTACTACCCATTCGAGCTATACGCTTATGTAATTCTACTAATTACGCTAATGGTTTTTGGGAGTAGGTAGTTTATATTTAAAGAAAGTGTACCCACATTTGCGTGGAAGGAGAGGGGAAAACCATTTTGGGAAAACTACCCTCAATATACCCGATAGATTTGAACCTCGATCTCCCCGTCATTGACAGTCTAATCTACTGTGAGAGTAGCGCGCTAGCCCATGCGGCCACCGAAGCAGTATTTTTGTGGGTAGCATCTATACAATGTGGCAACTGTAGATCATGCGACTAGTTGATATAAAATACTTTTTACCAACCTCTGTAACTCTCCGATTCCTACAAAAATATTTGTTGTAGTTTTTACAGCAAAAAAATAAAAATAAAAACAGTTTTTGATTAAAACCAATAATAAAAGCTGTTTCAGTAAATACGTTTCGTTTAATTTTCTACAAAAAAATATTCTGAACAATTCATAAATATTTGTCATTGTTATGTTGGCATTTGATGATAGACTTTTTAAATAAAAATAAAAGGTTCTAGTAAAATGCCAATATGACAATGACAGATATTCAAGACTTTTTGGGATTATCATGACGTGTAGAAAATTAAACTCAATGTTTCTACTAAGCCAATTTTTTTTATAACAATCAGTTGTCTTTTAAAAACTTTTAAAAATGACCTTAACTCACATTTCCTCCCTTCCCACCTTAAGTTGGTGACTAAAACATTTTAAAATATATATTTATTTATTTATTACCCATGACAACACACGGTGTTATAAGGGCATAACCGCCTCGGTGGCGTAGTTGGCTAAGCGCGCTAGCGTGTTGAATTCGATCTGCCGAGGATAGGCAAGATAGGTTCGAATCTCGGTCGGAGTGACCGGGGGTGTTTTCCTAAATGTTTCCACCTCCCTCATTCCAATGCGGGCGTCATTTCCTTTAAGTTAACCTTACCAAATTCTAATGCATTAGAGTAATTAGTACTTAACGTATAACCCGAACGGCAGTAAGACGTGGTGCTAATAATAATAATAATAATAATAATAATAATAATAATAATAATAAATAATAATAATAATAATAATAATAATAATAATAATATAATAATAATAATAATAATAATAGAGCACATCAACCAAGAATATTTTTTCTTTCCAAAAATTATAAGCTTAGTTATATTTCAAGGAGAGCAAATATAAAACCATAATTCTGTTGACTTACTTTTCCCCCATTTCTCTAGTAACCACGTACTAGTCCAGGGGTCCCCCGACAAAAGGATCCCTTGCGGCGGAAAAAAATACGTTCTGGAGCCCTCATAAAATATTTTCCACTAATATTATGAACGTTCAATAACGATAATTTTTTTATTTGAGGTATTTAGCCTGTATTTTATGAACCGACTGTTTATTTCAGCACACGAGAATTTCTATGAGCGAAAGCGAAAGGGTCTACCAATTTTGAAGGGAAAGGTATTTTCCCACGTACCTTCCACGGTTCTTTTACCTGCTACAATCGAATTGGGACCGACCGGCTTTACTTACCATCCGAAGGAAGCTGTGCTACGGATTTGTATCGCTCAAGAAAAAATCCGTCAATCTCTACTGGGTTTGAACTCACGAATATCGGGTCCTGAGGCGAGCACTTTAACCCCAAGACCACCGAGGTCGAATAATATTATGAAAGTTAAATTTTACAAGCATAAAAGTATAGAACAAACTGAAAACACATTTTTTTGGCTGCACCTATTACCAATATTAATTACTGATGTTATTTTATGTTGTGATAAACAAATAAAGACTATTCTAAACTTGTCTTAACGGAGCCTGAGATAGCTATGGACAAGCCCAAGGGCTCCGCAGAGCTCACTTTGTAAAACTCTGCTCTAGTTTTATGAAAGCTGTGTAGCACGGGGACCTTAAACTCTCGCAGATCCAGGGGAAGGTTGGAGAGATATGACCGGCTCTTCGGTCGCCGACGACCGCTGTTGTCTTCCTCCAGTCGCGGTGCGTGGGAGATTGAACGCTTTCCGGTGACGTTCAGCTGGTGCTAGGGGAGTGAGGAGGGAGGGGTAGTGAGTGCACTTGTCGTGTCGTGGAGTGTTGCCAGGAGAAAGCAGAGTTTAGTTTAAACTGTGCCTATGAATTGTTCTCATCACTCAGTAGAAAACTCATTGACAGTGTCGTGTCGTGAAGTGTTGCCAGGGTAAGCATAGTTAGTTTAAACTGTACCTGTGAATTGTTCTCATCACTCAGTAGAACACTCATTGACAGTGTCGTGTCGTGTCGTGTTGCCAAGGTAAGCAGAGTTAGTTTAAACTGTACCTGTGAATTGTTCTCATCACTCAGTAGAACACTCATTGACAGTGTCGTGTCGTGTCGTGTTGCCAGGGTAAGCAGAGTTAGTTTAAACTGTACCTGTTAATTGTTCTCATCACTCAGTGGAACACTCATTATCAGTGTCGTGTCGTGGAGTGTTAACAGGGTAAGCAGAGTTAGTTTAAACTGTATCTGTGAATTGTTCTCATCACTCAGTAGAACACTCATTGACAGTGTCGTGTCGTGGAGAGTTACCAGGATAAGCAGAGTTAGTTTAAGCTGTACCTGTGAATTGTTCTCATCACTCAGTAGAATACTCATTCCTATTTGAGGTGTGTGGAGCAGAACATATCATAAGTACAGTTTTAACAAGCTTTGATATTTCTGCCAACACACGCCGCAACACGTGAATGTTTAGAAAGTAGAATTTATTTTAATGTTTATAGATATTGTGAAGCACATAATGTACACACCAATTCAATCGCTAATGAAATAAGATTGTACGGTAATCGAATGGGACCGGAGGGAGTTTGACCTCCTGGTTCGCTCGCCTGATGTGTAGACTATTAGCAGCGCTGTTGGCACAGAGCATTGCCCAGGGTAACATCATTGGAGATTGTCTACACGTGACCGCCATGAGATGATGTGAGGATAGTTATTATGATGTTGTGAAGCCGGGGTGAATATTAACCAAACTGAAGCCTAGTTATCCAAACCCCGATGATCGTTGGGATTATTCCCCTTTCGGGAAAAATATCCAAGGTACCAGCCAAGAATTGAACCCTGGACCTCTAGAGCTCGTAGCCAGGTGCATTGACCACTACACCACGGGGCCGGTTAGATACCCACCAAGAACTAAGGATATTATGGACAAAAAGTGCAGGGAATCTTTAAACTGGGCTTCACTTACTTTAACTCTGTCCACTCCAATATTTTATAAATAAAATTAAGTATAGCCTACATATAATAAAATTATATGAGAAACTGCAAAACTTTCAAATATTTAAATTGAAATATGACACCCGGACACGGGAATCGAACCCGGAACCTTTGGCTTAGTGCGCCAATACTTTAACCACTGAGCTATCCAGGGTCATTATTCACTCATATTTTAAGGCAGATTCTGTGATGGACGTGTGGAAATCGTCAGCTACATAATAATTATGTGTGATCATTTGAGGTCAGGAACTGAGTAGAATGACCCTGGACACGGGACTACTCCTGGTTAGATCAATGGTAAGAACATTGGCGTACTAAGCCAAAGGTCCTTGGTTAGATTCCCATCTCTAGGTGTCATTTTTCAATTGATTTAATCTCGTGTTAGACTAGACTGCCTAAGATGGGAAGATCGGGGTTCGATCCTGGTCGGGTGCACTGAGGGGGGTGTTTTCCTAGATGGTTTTCCACTCTCCTTCCACGCAAATACGGGTGCACTTCCTCTCAATTAAACCTTCCTAATCCCTAAACCATTACTGTAATTAGTCATTAGTGCATAGGCGTATAACCCGAACGGGTAGTAAGACACGGTACTAAAAAGATATATAATTTAAATGCGCCAAATAAGGTCATGCTAAGGAGTGAATCGTTGATAGTTGATTGTTGCTCGATCAATCGTTTCAAATTAAACGTAATCACAGATTTATTCATGGGGGAAAAAGAAAATATAAAGTTTTGGTGGAAAATTTATTTATTGGTTGTTAGTAATTTCGGTCTTTTAACAAAAGGAAATATGGCCTTATTCGGACCAGGGGTTCCAAATTGAATGAAAAATATTTTACTAAAGTAAAAAAAATCTACAGCCCTTAGGTCCAGAGACCTCTCCTTTTTTTGGCACCATTTTTAGTATCTGAGAACATACACAAAGAAAACCAAAATAACTTTTGGCGCCATTTTTAGAGTATATTGACACACATTAAAGAAAAAAAACAATTTGCCGCCATTTTTAGAATCTAACAACTCATGCTACAGAACAAACACGTCAGATTCTAACCAAAAGCATGTAGGAGATAGTTTGGTTCGTATCTTAGTTGTGACGTAATTTAATCTTCCCACGTTGTGAAAGCAGTTCACTACAAGCGTGATTCCAGACTCTTTTAACAATTTTACCCGCATATTTAGTCTAGTAAACACTTTTTTTAGTAGCCACTTAGACCACGGGGCCACCGAAGCGGTTGGCTTTGTATCAAACTCTAAATAACTCCTAGAGGCATCTAATTTTAAAAAAACTGTCGGGAGAAGACCACTCTAAATATATTATAGAAACATCCTTTCATCAAAATTGCCAGAAGGGAATTTTTCAAAATATCTTCTGGGAGTATTCAATTTTTCAAAATTTGTAGAAAGAGGCCCACTCTAAATAGCTTCAAGAAACATTTAATTTTCTATGCTATTCTAAGTGAGGACACTCCTGATACCTTCTAGAGTAGTACACTCCAGATATCTTCTAGAGTAGGACAATCCAGGTAACTTCTAGAGTAGAACATTCCTGATACCTTCTAGAGTAGGACACTCCTGATACCTTCTAGAGTAGTACACTCCAGATATCTTCTAGAGTAGGACACTCCTGATACCTTATAGAGTAGGACACTCCTGATACCTTCTAGAATAGGACATTCCTGATATCTTCTAGAGTAAGACACTCCTGATACCTTCTAGAGTAGGACACTCCAGGTACCTTCTAGAGTAGGGGGGCCCCACGCTTGTCCCCTGGTACTGAGCATCTGGCGGGCCTGACTGGAGTGGGTACAAATTAATATTAATCTGGGCAAACTATGTGTAGCCTATCTCATCTTCCTCTTAAGAAGTATAAGAACAATATTTTTATACGCTCTAATTAATGACAGTGAAACATAGCTTAATAAACACTCATTAAGCTAGAATCGATAAATTTGAAAGCACATTGAAAATAAAACTGCAATCTTCCCAATTTTCAGAAAAGCCCCATAGAGTCGTGGACAGAGTGTAGACAAGATGGAACCCAGCAAGTCGTGGACAGAGTGTAGACAAGGTGGAACCCAGCAAGACGTGGACAGAGTGTAGACAAGGTGGAGCCAAGCAAGTCGTGGACAGAGTGTAGACAAGGTGGAACCCAGCAAGACGTGGACAGAGTGTAGACAAGGTGGAACCCAGCAAGTCGGAGACAGAGTGTAGACAAGATGGAACCCAGCAAGTCGTGGACAGAGTGTAGACAAGGTGGAACCCAGCAAGTCGTGGACAGAGTGTAGACAAGGTGGAACCCAGCAAGTCGTGGACAGAGTGTAGACAAGGTGGAACCCAGCAAGTCGTGGACAGAGTGTAGACAAGGTGGAGACCAGCTTGTATTCTCTGAAAGCCTCCAGTAATGATAACAGTTGAAACTGTCTGTCTGTCTCTCGTATCTATCTCTTCGTCCCATCTCTCTAAGCCAGCAGAGTGATGTTGGTAAGGGTTCTCCAAACTTTGTAACGAGCATCTGGAGAACTCTGGTGTGGGAATCCCGAAGCACCTGTCAGTCAACAACCGAGTGACAGCTCTCAATACACTCCCTCTCCCCTCCACTACCTTCCTGCTAACGAGACCTCGCTCTACTCGAGGGCGCTTTGGTGCCAGGACTGACTATCAGTTGCTAGCCTGAGACCAGGTTGATAAAGGTACCAGTTCCTGTTGATTATCAGTGAGCCAGAGCAGAGGTATTAATTTTTTTAGTTTGTCCCCCAGCCCCCGGGCTGGATAATCGCAACTCAAGTATTTACATTGTTATTCATCTTGTAAAACAGTCCACAGTTACCATTTATGAACAACTTCACTATATCCATTTTTGAACAGTTTCGAATTTTCAAAAATCAATCGTAAGTAAACTATAGCCTGATTTTGGTTGGAAGAACAGTTAAGAAAATTCAAACATATTTCTTTACGGCCAGCATTAATAACATTTTAATATATTATTAATGCTAGTTCATAGATATTGATAATATCTATAAAAAATTACAGCTGTAGATAATGTTAAAATTATTTTAGTAACCCTAGTAACCACCAGATACTGTTCCTCCTATCAAAATTAAGGTATTATCAGAGGCACGAGCTAAAAATCACCACGATGTGAGATCCGGGGAGTTTTAAAGTTATAAGTGATGTGTCGGTTTATCACTTAAGTATTCATCACACTGTGTCACTTTAATGTGCTCATATATGATAGTTTAATGAAGTGAGACGATTAATACTATTAGGTTTACTAAGTAAAAATGCACTGATATACAGTCGTCATAGTGACGAGTGTTGGGGCCCACTCGTGCTCCGGTCACCTGTGTACTTAAATCACATTTTTATGTTTCGGTCCTAAGTCCGCAACCCCTCTGAAAGGGTGCCACATAAAAACATGCACATGGCCAGAGCTTGAGACATTTTTCATGACACTTATTCATACTTGGGCAACTGCTCACACTCGACTGTCTAACCATGTATTAACCACTGTCTTAACCACTATCGTACTAAGGTTGATCACGACACTCCATCACTAAACAGACTCATCTTAAACGAATCACTATGATAACTGTCTAAAGCTAATTGTCTGCAACAACCACATATAACCAACTGCCCAGAGATACTCTCTAGGATAACAAACTAGAATCTTCTAACTAGGAGATCCTCCGATGACGGCATCAAGCACCAATCAACGTGCTTCTATCCATATCATAAAATCACGTGATACCTGAGACAACGATGCCTACAGATCCACTGCTGTCTCAACTAGAATAACCGTTCATGGGCCTACGAACGGATTTAACAGGAGATGGCTCCTATTTCAGATACACGATACCTCATTTTTAAATTGACCGGTGACAGATGTACTTACAATACATACCAAACTCTTTGCGAATAAAATCACTAAGTTGAGAACTTCACAAAATACTCTTAATTTTATAGATAGATTTAACCTTGAGGCATGATCATATAATATCTAAATATCACATCTTAAATAAATCTTTCTAATTGTTTCAGCTGTAGGCCCAGGTAAAGACAGACATACAGATATGGGGACAAAAAGAATGGCAAAACTCACATTTTTGGGTTCGGGTGCATCTAAAACGCCAAAGTCCATTTATAATCTCGGGGCTTGACACTCTCACGGTTACAATACTATCTACACCTGAGGTGGTTATAAATTGAATATTGATCTCTTGACTCAGATCCAAACTAGTCCTACCAGTTACCAAAGTTATATTTCTTCTTGCTAAGAGGTTGTACCGCATTAATATGATCTTTGAACAGTAATAAAATATGTAACTTACTGCACATCCATTTATTCATTCAAAACGTTGTAAAAATATAATGGTTCCATACTTAAAATACAGAACGACAAAGCTACCCAAAGTACTTTACAACACTTTGTAAATTATGGTCTTATAAATAATCAAATTAACAACATTCGTAGTCGACTTATTTAGTTAACACCGCGTTCTACAACCCGTTCGGATTATACTTATTTTTTTAACATTTTTATTAAGCACCGCGTCTTACTATCCGTTTGGTTTATACGCTTTATATGAATTAATTACGCTAATGTGTTAGAGATAAGGAAGTTTGAATTTAAAGGAATTGTAGCCTAATTTGAGTGAAGAGAGCGTGGGAAACCATTTAAGGAAAACCACCCTTAGTAAACCCGGCCGGTATTTGAACCCAGCAGTACAATATATTATGAGAGTGACGCCTTAGACCATTAGACCACCAAAACGGCTGCATTTTTATTAGGCCTAAATGTTGTAACTAAAATTATGTATATAATTTGATAAGCCAGTTTCTGGTAATACACATTAAGAGGAAATGGCTGAACAGATTTTAAAAAACGACCTCTCATCTTGAAAGTTGGGTTCCCAGAATGTTGGGGAATTAAGAGTTTCCAAAAAAATTATATTTTCCCAGAAAATGTTCATCTTTTTATTCTTTGCTTACATCACCATGGAAACCTTTATTTGTGCATGATTGTGTGGCAATAAAATATTTCTGTTTGGTTAAAGATAATATTTCAATTCTCACTCGAGTGGTTTGGTGCAACAAATAGATAGAGAGCTGGTTTTAAAGTCCTCATCATAGTGAGAAGGGGAAAATATACTTCTTGATTCAAACTAAACACCGAAGCTAGAAATATATGTAAAGTTGATATAACCTTTGACGAGCAAATCTTTAAACTAAAAAGTCGAGTGAGAATTTATCATACAGATCTTCCCCTCCCCCCCAAAAAAAAAAGAATACGTTTTAGTGTAATAATACGCAGCCATCGCTGCAACGATCCAATGATTATAAATAAATCTATGTTCTACCTTAGATTAAATTTGAATCTCCAATTTACATAATCTAAAGGCTACATTTGAGTGCAAATTTGACGCTGATGCCTCAACAGGACAGCAAGTTAGGTTTTGAATATGAATCTCTTCCAAAAGGATGTTTCTCTGACAATCAGGCTATAGGCAATCGGCTTGATATTAGTCCTGACATTATTAATTTTAGTTTCTTCGAGGAGAAAAAAAAAAATCACGAAAATACTCTGAATGTTCAAAAATATATTTGAACCAACAACAATTAATTTTTAGTACAAAATAAGTCACAAGATTTTATGTAAGTGACATATTTGAAAAAAAAAAAGTTCCTAGGTTTAGTTAAAAAAATAATAATACAGAGAAAGGGCCTGTAAGCTTCGTGTTTCAGTTTAATATCTGTCCATTCCTGAACGCGAATGTAATACAATTATGACGCCGGAAGGTTTTTGGTCCGAGGGACGGGAAGGGGGTCGGAGGGGGGGGGGGATCCTCATCAAAAGAGTAAAAAGTCAAAGAGACACATCCCCGCTGTTAAATTGTGTTAATTTAGAAGGTTCTCTGTGCCCCGGACAAGTAGACAGAGAGAGGGAACTGTTACTAACTGTCTGTTATAACAGTGACAAGTTTGTCGTTTCGCTTCGAGGCGCCCGCCCGGGTACAGACTCAAATTAACGAACCTTCTCTGGGCTGCTGGGCCCTGCGAGTCCCACGACCCAAAATACTCCAATTATACTACAACTTTTTTACAAGAGCGGGATTACAAGCGGGTTGGGGAGGGGGGGGGAGGGGGGTTACGTACAGTCAGCGCCAGCAAGTGAGAGACATTCTCGGCAAGACACGTTCATGTTGGAAAAACTCATTAGCGTATTTATTTTTTTGTTACTTTGTCTTACTACCCGTTCGGATTATACGCATGTGTACTAATTAGGCTACGCTAATGTGTTAGGGATGAGGAAGATTCAATCTAGAGGAAGTGTACCCATATTTACATGTGTAAAACCGTTAAGAACCCCCTCTCCTTAGAATACCCAGCCGGGATTCGAACCCCGATCTCTCCATTATTGGTAGTACACTCTATTGCGATCATTAAACCGCCAAAGCCGGTATAGCTCATTATTGTATCCTTATCAAAAATAAATCTCTTATGGCTCTTTGATTTATCAGATATTTTGTTGATAAACTATTTACAGCTATTAAAAATAACTCATTGTCACCCCCCCCCGCCCCGCACCACCCACCCACCCCGTTTCTGTTTGTTCAATGTGTGCGCCTGGTTGATCTGTCAGGATGTCCTTGGCCGAGGATCAGGGGTAGGTAATATTATATTTAGCACCGCGTCTTACTACCCGTTCGGGTTATACGCATAAGTACTAATTACGCTAATGGATTAGGAATTGGGAGGGTTGAATTTAGAGGAAGTGAACCCGCATTTGCGTGGAGGTAGAGTGGAAAACCATTTAGGAAAAACCACCCCCAGTTCACCCGACCGAGATTCGAACCTCGATCTCCCCACCCTCGGCGGTCGAGCTCAACACGACTAGCGCGCTAGCCAACTACGCCACCGAGGCGGGTAGGGGGGTAGGTAATATGAATCTTTGTATCGGTTCGTGATTGACGTTAGACTTGGCTTTTAGAAGGTTTTTGTTCAATTATGCTTGATTATAATGTGATGTTATAAAGGTGATGTTAAAATGTGTAGGTAAATGAAGAACTCAGAGAATATAAAAAGCGAGTGACAGAACGAGGCGATAAAAGTTTTACCCAATCAGCTTGTCTGACTGCTAGGTGGTCCCTGCACGGTCGTCGAGCCTGGTTCCCTGGACTAGAGGGGCAGCCCCAACTGGTACGTAATGAGTCTGACGACTTAGCCCGCGTGGCCCCGTGGCAGACAGCGTGGCCTCCCAGCTTACGGTCTTCTGTAGTCAAAAACCTCCCATTTTAACCGGGCCGCCGGCCTGGTTTATAGATAAGGAATGCTGACACCACCTTTTTGGGTCAGCTCCTCTAGTTTATTTGTTTATTGAATCATCATAGCAACCTCGTAACACTCGTTATATCATTCGCCCCTCACAATATACAATGTTTACACAAACATGCCTTCCAATTAAGGCCGTGTGATTACATCAAGGTATTAAAATTGATTTTTTTTTTTAGCTCTGCGAGATTTCGCTTCTAATTTATGATTTGTTTCCTGGGCAGTATTAAGATTTTTTCAGGGGGAGGGGGGCCTCGTATCTCTTTAGAAAAGATTATTAATGATGTATCTACCCGTTTCGGTGTTCAAATGATCTAAGGCATCACTCTCACAATAGACTGGACTGTCTACGATTGTAAGATCTGGTTTCAAATTTCGGTCAGGTTAACTAAGGTTTCTTTTCTTTTCTAAATGAGTTTTCCCCTACCTACGTGCAAATGGGGCTACACTTCTTCTAAATCTAACCTTTTAAATCATTTAAACATGAGGGTAAGTAGTCTATATGTGAAAACCTACATGGGTAGTAGGACGTGGTACTAGTAAAAAAAAAAGTTTGAATTTGTTTTAAATTAAAATTTTTTGTGCACATCTTTGATGTATGAGCTTTCATTTAAAAATTGATAAAAATTTGTTGGGTTGAACTTAGGAATCAGCGCTGAAATGAGCCGCTTCATGTTTTAGATATATACAGAGTGTACCATAACATGCGGGGCCCACTTAACGGGTGGGCAGGAGACACAAAAATAATGGAAAAAAATAATATCCTACACCCCAACCCGTAAAATTAAAATGGAAGTATTGGTCACATGTTTAACACAAAATGTGATGGTCAAAACTTTTTATAGTATATTTTAATAACGGAACAATTTTAGTTTCTATAGAAATTAAATTAGGCCTACTCAAAATATTTTACATTTATTAGATTTGAATTTCTAATTATATTGTATAGAATCCGACTTTGGTATCTTTTTGGATTTAAATATCGAATTCGATTAGAATTTTTCAAATATTTATATCCGGAATTCCGAATCGAATGAGAATATTTAGTTGGCCTTGGATTAGGATTTTAAATTTCGAAGATTCTTAGCCCAGACTTTTAAATTGTGTGTTTTTTGACTGTTTCCTACAAATGTTCCAAATTCAAATGCGAGTTTATGGAGTGCGCTGAGCTGACGAGTGACGTCTGTCAGTCACGTTCTACAAATGGTTGTTGACACACAGCTCAAGGACCTCTCAAGGGGAGATGGGGGTTATCAAGACAAGAGCCTCCCCCTCCCCTTACACTCTCCCCCCCTCTCTAGAATAAGTCCAGTGCTCCTTATCCGTGAGTTCTTGAGTACCTCCGACAATCTAATCGAGAGTTCTCTCACAGCTTGTGCGCTTGACAATGTCTGTGTTTATAGTCTGGTCAAAATGAAAACAATCTTTATCTGACGGTTCGAAATCTTTTGAAATGTTTGTATGTTTATATTATAGTCCAGTCACCATAAGAACAATATTTATCTGACAGTTTGAAATGTTTCGTAATGTTTGTACGTCTATATTATAGTCCAGTCACCATAAGAACAATATTTATCTGATGGTTTGAAATGTTTGTATGTCTATATTATAGTCCAGTCACCATAAGAACAATATTTATCTGATGGTTTGAAATGTTTGTATGTTTATATTATAGTCCAGTCACCATAAGAACAATATTTATCTGACAGTTTGAAATGTTTCGTAATGTTTGTACGTCTATATTATAGTCCAGTCACCATAAGAACAATATTTATCTGACAGTTTGAAATGTTTCGTAATGTTTGTACGTCTATATTATAGTCCAGTCACCATAAGAACAATATTTATCTGATGGTTTGAAATGTTTGTACGTCTATATTATAGTCCAGTCACCATAAGAACAATATTTATCTGACAGTTTGAAATGTTTGTACGTTTATAGTCCGGTTGCCATAAGAATAGTATTTATCTAATAGTTTGAAATGTTAATTACAGTTTGTTCATGTGTTTATAGGCCTACTCTATAATCCGGTCACCAAAAGAACAATCCTCATAATATATTGTTTACTTAATTCATCAGACATCCTATAATTATAATGTAAACATAAGTTTGAAGTAGGCTGGTTGTCAGGAAAGGGTTGAATAGCGAGCTTACCTTCTGTCAACCACGAATTCTCGCGCTCTTCGAGTCCAGAGGGTTAGTTAGAAGTTTTGGTAAGGTAAGAAACAGTTTGTCCCCCCTAATGCTCTCGAAACACGTTCTCTGTCCGCCACTGGATGGAAGTTACTCTACCACTCCCCGGATCACAAGTACCCCTGCTCGTAATTTGGGCGAACTACCTGTCCTGAGTGCCCGCACACCCAATTGAAAGAGGCCTTTTCTTCAGCAATTCTTGTGGCGTCTTTCTCTAACACTTCTCTCTTTTTTTGGATGGAATTGCTCTCATTCTTCGGAGCTTTTCAGGGACCACAGAAAGAAAACCCAACACATTTCCATTCGAGTTGATCGAAAACTTGGCTGGAACAACCGCCTAGTTCCGCAAACAACCACATTATTTTTATCTGATATTTGTCATTACTTTGTACATTCACAGTAGCTTTGGTGGTTAACAATAATTTATTGAAAAATAGTTACAAATTCATCCGCCTGGAAATTATGTGTATTCCGGTTTTGATAAAGGATGTGGGCTTAAAGTGACTTCACATGCTAAAGAGACAGCATATACACGCCATTTATCGCAGGAAAAGCCTTATCTGACAGCTAGAAAAGTTACTAGATCTTCACGTATTCATACGTTAAATCATGTAATCTGGAGCTATCACTGTCAATATCTATAAAATAACACTAATAATAGGTGACCTGGTGGTCTAGGGGTAAGGTGTCTGACTTCTGTGCTAGGGGTCCGGGGTTCAATCCTCAGTCCCGGCACATATTTATCTGATTGCCAAACCCTTCCTTCACCTCTGACAAGACATGTATTAATCACAACTTGTGAAGGTGTGGGAATGCCAGGCCTCCACCGTGGTTCGGATCCCACGTTATGCTGTAGGTCCTCCATTTCATCTCACAATCACCCTACCATCACACATTAGCGTAAGTGCGGATAACCCGAACGGGTAGTAAGACGTGGTGCTAACAATAATAATAACAATAATAATAATAATAATAATAATAATAATAATAATGTAAAATATTATTAACGCTGACTGCAAAAAAAGTGTATTTCTAAAAGACCTTTCCAATGAAAACTGGACTGTATTAGTGAGGCGTGTGTAGTAATTTGTCAATTATAATAAAAGGCTGACGCTGGCACAAACCAAACAGGCCTATGTTAGTAACTTGATACTTGCATTTGTACGTATTATCTTTTATAACTTTACTTAAATACTAACATTTTGAAGCTTATGTCTTCGGTGGATTTAAATTTGTTACTAGTGGATCGTTGCAGCGATTTCTGCAGATTATTGAACTGTATTCTAAACTTTTTACTGGGAAAAGATCCCTATAAAAAGCATTCACTCGACTTTCTAGCTAATAGTTTATTCGTTAAAGGCTATACACTTTACATAGATCTTTTGTTGTCTAATTTGGATCTAAACGTTTATTTTCCCCCTTCGAACCACGATGAAAACATTAAAACTACCCCTCTTCCAGCTCTCTATCTATTTGTGGCACCAAAACACTCAAGTAAAGATTAGTTGTTACCTTTAACCAAAGACAAATATTTTATCTATCCATATACAACTATACACAAATCATGGTTTCCATGGTGATGTACGCAAATAAAGGTTGTACAGATGGGCCCTTGCGTACACAAGATGGAAAATTTGCTAGGAAATTTGGGTTTTTATTTTAAGCTACTATTTTTGCCGACATCCCAGATCCATAACCTTTAGAATGAGAGGTATTTTTTCAAAATCTAGAGCCATTTCCTAGTAATTTAAACTACCGCAAACGGGCTTATCAAATTAGAGTAAGAGAGAGTTAGCGATAGAGTTTAAGAGAGAGACTGTTTGAGAGAGGGAATTAGAGAGAGTGTTTGAGAGAGGGAATTAGAGAGAGAAATTGAGAGAGTGAGTTTGAGGGAAAGAATGTTTGAGAGTGAATTTGAGATAGAGAGAGTAAGATTGAGATAGAGAGGGAGTTTGAGAGAAAGGGAGTTTGAGAGAAATGGACTTTGAGAGAGAGAGAAAGTATGAGAGAGAGGGAGTTTGAGAGAGAGGGAGTTTGAGAGAGAGGGAGTTTGAGAGAGAGGGAGTTAAAGGGTTGAGAGAGAGGAGTTTTGAGAGAAAGGGAGTTTGAGAAGGTGCGAGTTTGAGAGAGAGGGCGTTTGAGAGGAGTTCAGTTTGGGAGATAAGAGAGAGTTTAGAGAAAGAGTTTAGAGAGAGAGAGGTTTAGATTTAGAAAGTTCTAGGGTTTGAGAGTCGTGGAAGAGAGTGTAGTGAGAAGAGCTTAGGAAGAGAGATATAAAGTATGTGAGAGAATGTGTGATAGAGGTGTAGAGAGAGTGTGTGAGTGAAGAGGGAAAGGTGGGAGAGTGATTATATAGAGGTGTGTATAGGTGGGGGGAGGGAGAGGAAAGAGAGTGTGTGTGAGACCGTGAGCGTGTGTGTCGGATAGAAAGAGGGAATGTGAAAATATAGATGGGTGCACAAAACATTACTCTTTAAAATATCATACCCTCAAAATTAAGCGGTAAAATTAAAAAAATAGCTTAAATTATGCATTTGTATTGTGTTACTATTTACAAAAATGAACATCAAAACCCATTATTTGAAAAAAATGAACACCAAAACTCATAATTAAATACTAAAATGGCTATTTTTAACCATTATTCAAGATAATTTTATCGTTTTTGAGCTTATTATACATAACAAAACATATTTAAATATCATTTTATCATGCGTAAAACATAACGCAGACAATTTAGCCAAAGAAATATAAGTAATGGGAAAATCGGGTTTTCATGGAAAACTACTCTTTTTCCCAACATCCTGGAATCCTAACCGTTAAAATGAGTGGTCGTTTGTCAAAATCTTTTCAGTCATTTCCTCGTAATTTCTATTACCGGAAACGGGCTTATCAAATTATATATAAGGAGGATAATAAAAAAGGTGACCAACCCATGGCACGCAAACCTAGCCCAAGTGGCACGCTTAAGATCGCCGTAGATTAAATAATAACAAATATAATTCGGACCACAAAGGTTTTTTAGTATATTATTATTATTATTAATTATTATTATTATTATTTGTACTCATCATTATTATTATTGTCATTTAATGAACAATTTCTGAGCCTACTCATTGGGCCAGTTTCAAAGTAATACTTATCACGCCTCTAGTGCGGCGCCATATTAAATATAAGACGACAAAACCTAAACTCTAATGCCGGGATCACGATCAACTTAACGTTAACTTAACGTAACGTTCACTTAAAGTTGACTTAAAAGTTAACTTAACGTATGTGTGATCACGATTCACGTAACTTAACGTAACAACTCGAGCCAAACATCTCCTTTCTCGAGTATGATCTGTGATTTGTACTAGTTTCACAGTGATGATCTGTGAATGTTTACAGTTTTCAATCGATATAATAAATATCTATTAAAAAGCTTTTTTGATAAATTTAGCTTTCCTATTTTAGTTTAATTATTTTGTTTCAATGTCTGATCACTAGAACTTACGCTAAAGAGTAAACATGGGTCATAATACCAACAAATGAGTTACTAAATAGCCCTGTTGACGTCACTCGCATAATGATTGGCTGGCTAGATCACGTGATACCCTTCAAGTAACGTTCACTTAAAGTAAAATACCTCCCAGGACATCTCTTACGTTAAGTTAACTGCAAGTCAACGTTAAGTTAACTGCATCGTGATCGCCTCCATTTAAACACACGAGGAGGTCCTTTACGTTAAGTTACGTTAAGTTGATCGTGATCCCGGCATAATGGAATGAAAAGATTGTCATTAAATTCCAGGACAACCTTGACAGATATTCAACAAATGTTGATATCATCATGTGAAGAAAATTAAACTCTATATTTCTACTGGAGAATTATTTGATTTGTTTTGACAGAAAAAATATTTTTATTTAAAAACTTCAAAAATATTGCCCTTAAATCGCGTTCCCTACACTCCCACCTTATGTAAACATAAAGAGGCCTACTCCCCAAAAAAAATTCCCCTACGTCACTGAGGAATGAGATAAATATCCCGCAACAAAATTTAAATAGGCCAATATATATATATATTTTTGTTTTTTTCATTGGGGGAGAAGGGGTGATAAGGCTGGGCTAAATGTTTTGGGATAGAGTGGCACGATTAATATTCTCAGCATAAATATTGTCACACACAAAATAAATGGCATGATGCACTGCACAGACTTTCTCTTGCTTTTATGTTTAAATAGACATTTACTAAAAACTCATAAGATGTGTGAAAACAAAATAATAGGTCTATATACCTCTTACCTTAAATGACGAAAATAAATTTAGGGTGTTCGAAAACAAGGTGCTTGAGAAGATATTTGGTAAGAAAATGGGTGAAGATAGTGGGAAGTGGAGGTGGCTACATAATGATGAGCTGAATACCCGGTGCTCATCACCAGACATTGTTTGGGTAATAACATCTCGCAGGTTACGGTGGGCAGGTCATGCAGCGCGAATGGGAGTATCTAGAACCGCGTTCAAGGTAATAAATCGTAAACCCACTGGGAAACGACCATTGGGAAGACCCAGACCTAGTTGGGAGGATAAAATTTGGATAGACCTGCGAGAGATACGGTGTGATTAGATAGACTGGATAGAATTAGCTCAAGATAGGGATAGGTGGCGTACTTTAGTGAGTGAGGCAATAAACTTTCGAGCTCCTAATGGCATAGAGTAAATAGGTAGGGGGCTTATACATTGTTGTAGAAACACTACACCAAAGATCATAGATGAAATAATATACACTGTTACTTGCTTACTCTATGGCATTAGGAACTAGAAACACTGTTACAAAAAAAGAAAAAGAAAAGAGAAACATATTTGTCCACCAAAGAGCATGATAATCAAATTCATTTTCAGACATGAATTAAAAAGTATATTATATATTTGCGTATAGCTCAGAAATTATTGGTTTTATAAAAATATATTTCAAATAAAAGATTTTTATCTTTTTAATAGTTCTACAACTTAACAACGTTAAGTTGTTTGGTATCTCAAATAGTAGTGGAGAAATGATGAAAATTAGAAAATTACCTTTATGTAACGTATCCTCAAAGTCATTTTCATGAGAAAATGAGGATTGCCATAATGTTTATAATGTTAAACAGTGTCTAGATATGAAATTTAATAAAAATCATTAGAACGAATTTTGAGAAAATATATTTTTCTCTCTTTTGCCCGTCAGTAAACTACCCTTAGATTTAGGTTGGATGTCTAATTCCAAAAACCCCTTGGGGGGGACTTTATGAATACCCTAGATACCAAGTTTTAGCCCAATTGGTAAAATAGTTTCAGCTATAGCCTGAGGTAAAAGACAGACAGACAGACGGCATTGCGAAAACAACTTTTTGGTTTCAGGGGGTCATGAAACGTTGATATTTATCAAAATCTCGAGTTTGATTTTTGTTGACGATCACAATATTTTTTCTTCGAGCTGTCGAGAGAAAGTAAAAAGTTGGTCACCCCTGATATATTCTCTATCTTCCAACAACTTAAACAATTAAAATGACAGACGTTTATTTTGGTTACATTTTTCAAGATGGCGAAGAAATATAAGACTCAAGGGCTAAATGGAATAAAATTTATAACAGCATAAAAAAATTATATGAAAATGAGATACGACTCGATATATGTTATTTCGAAATAATCTTGCCAGCCGTTTTTCTAAGATGGAGGACAAATTGTTTTTAACAAATTGTCGACCACAATATTTAACTTCAGCATACTCAAACCAGAAAACACTATTCGCCTACTTTTTCATTCAAAAATACCCACTTTAATTTTATATATATACATAATCATGCAGTTCCCTCACGGAGTGGGCAAGAAAGTGTGTATGTAGCTCAAATAACAACTCCGTACTTAAACCATCCTCACTAACTTTCTCCACACGTCCCTATCCTTGCATATCCCTTCACTTCAACAAAATCTATACACCGAGGCATACATGCTCTTTTATTATTACTTTTCTAGTAAAAAACAAACAATTATATACACAATATTTCCATTTTATAATATATATATATTTCACACATGCCCGATGTCATTGGGTGAGAGTAGAGAGGGTTGGAGAATACTGCCGTAGGAAGTGATTGAGTGACTGCCGCTCGCTTTTGTACTCGAGTGGGATAAAGAAGGGTGGTTGTGAAGGACCTCTCGACTTGCCCGTGGAGTGCTCTACATAGCCCCGTCTCCCTGATTCACCCCATTTCCCCCCACAGTTTCAAATACTGGCGTGTAGATTTGGGACGAAATATGGCGGACACCATTCTTCATTGGTGACTTATTAGGACTGACCTACTCACACGGACATATTGGCATGTGTCGGACCTACTCACATGGACATGTTTGGCAAGTGTCAGACCTACTCACACGGACATATTGGCATGTGTTGGACCGACTCACACGGACATTGTGCAAGTGTCAGACCGACTCACACGGACAATATTGGCATGTGTCGGACCTACTCAAAACGGACATATTGGCATGTGTTGGACCTACTCACACGGACATGTTTGCAAGTGTCGGACCTACTCACACGGACATATTTGCATGTGTTGGACCTACTCACATGAACATGTTGCAAGTGTCAGACCTCCTCACACGGATATATAATAAAGTGTCGGACCTACTCACACGGACATATTGGCATGTGTTGGACCTACTCACACGGGCATATTAGCAAGTGTCGGGCCTACTCACACGGACAAATTGGCTAGTGTCGGACCGACTAACACGGGCATATCGGCAAGTGTCGGACCTATTCACATGGCCATATTGACAAGCTACTCTGAATATTAGACCTACTCACACGATCACATTGACAAGCTTATATGAACATACCACCTATTCCTACGAGCAGCTTGACAGGCTTACGTAAACATACAACTTTCTCACACGACCAGATTACCAAATAACATTATCATATTTACAAATTATTCAAAAAGCCAGTTTGCAGATTAATCTTTTTAACCAATTTTGTTAATAATAAATAAATGTTAAAATAACATATTTTATTATCTATTTAATATTTCTATGAAGACTTTTTATAGAGTTTTATGTTTTATTTACTATATTTTAAACTAATTTTTAACTCAATTTGCTTATTTACGTATACATTGAGTATTATTTTAAGCAAATGTGGTAGTTGGCATTCATGTTTATTAAAATAGTTCACTTTTTAGGTATTTTACTAAAAGTTTTAATCACTATAAAATGAGCTAAATGTATTGGTTTTTTCCCCTAGAGTTTTTTTATAACTTTCTGGACTACGCTAGTATATGTCCTATATTCCGACACAAACATGGAAGCTCGTAATTTATTTTATAGATAACATTTTTGTGCGTGGCAATGTATTATATTTACGAAGTGCAGTTTTAAAAAGATGAATAATTTTACCTACTAATAGATTTTTGCGCCACAATATGGGCTCGAACTACAGTCCAATTTTAACTGAAAGAGCCTTTTACAAAATACAAACACATTTTGTTGAGCTCAACATTGATACCATTTTACTATAAGCCTATTAATATTGTTATTGTATAGATATTTTATAATATCTATCAAAAGTGACAGCTGCAGATTACATTACTTTACGTAAGAATACGTGAACTTAGACTTAGAAAATTTCTAGCTTCCTTAATATGAAAATTGGACTATGGGTCTTAAGGTGAGAATGTAAGGTAACTGTATAAAAGGTAAGTGTTTTTGAAGTTTTTATAGAAAAACTTTTTTTTGGTCAAAATAAATCAAATATTGCTCCAATAGAAACATAGAGGTTAATTTTCTTCACACTGTGATATCAACAGTTGTTGAATATCTGTCATGAGTATGCTGGCATTATATGAGAAACTTTTTAAATGAAGAGAAAAAGTTGTTATTAAATTCCAGGACACCCTTGACAGATATTCAACAACTGTTGATATCAACATGTGAAGAAAATTAAACTAAACGTTGCTACTGGAGAAGTGTTTTATTAATTTTGGACAAAGAAACGTTTCGATATAAAAACTGTAAAAATCACTGGCCTTTTCTCGCGTCCCCTGTATCCTCACCTTAAAATCACCAATACATTTTTGTCAATCACAAGATATTAGAGTGTTTTTTCCTTCTAAGTTTTAACACAAAACCATATAATATATATATATATATATATATATATATATATATATATATATATATATATAATATATATATATATATATATATATATATATATTGATCACGTTTCAATGTAACCCACGACTGATATTTCCCTTCGTCTTTACCTCATCACAACGTATTAGTAACGCGAACTGCTGTTTCCCTCAAAGGTATTGTCGCGAGGCTCGTAATGCGGTTAAAAGGAGACCACAACAACACCCAGGTGGTGAGCTTAACCCCCCTACCCTACCCTCCCACAGGCACACAAAACCACGTTATCCCCCCCCCCTCTCACCATCTCGTATTTTCCAAAACGAAACAAAAATCCAAGCTTTCAGGGAAGAGGTGTCAAATACATAGACCTGGCTCCTAAGATGTTATTTCTCTTTTATCCGATACTACTCTATTATACTTCTATTACTGAGCCCGCGATAGGTGACACCTCCCCCCCTCCCCCTTTTCCCCCTCACCTTCCCACTACCGTGTCAGACTATTCAGTGAGGTTATGTTTGCGATGTGGTCTACTAACTACATTTCTGCGGCAAATCACTGATATTTGCGAGATGGTTTATTGTGTCAAAAGTACGAATGGAATATAAGAAACCATTCAGGAAAAATATCCTTTTAAAATATATACATATATATTATATATATATCCAATTTTTCCCTTGTAAAATAAAACCACAAATCCTTAAGTAGGAAAATGTGTATTTTTTGTGTTTTGGGACTATTATTATTTGTGTCTCCCTTGATCTTCTTTTATGAGGGTCTTTAGTTTCGTAGAGAGTTTCGCATTGGCTTTTAACTCGAGTAACCACCATTGGTGGCCCATGGGCATATTTATTAGATCCATGTGGTGTTTTTTTAGCACCACGTCTTACTACCCGTTCGGGTTGTATACGCTTATGTACTAATTATGTTAGTAGTTTTAGGGACTAGGAAGGTTATATTTAGAGGATGTGTACTCGCATTTGCATGGAGGGAGAGTGGATAATCGTTTTAGAAAACCACCCTCAACACACCCAACCGAGATTTGAACCTCGATCTTCCCGTCATCGGCAGTTTAGTCTACTGCAAAGAGTAGCGTGTTAGATCTTTAGATCCATGTTCATTTGGAGTTTTCTTTTGTGAAATGCTTTAAACTGTTTTTATATCACTTCTATACCTCAAAAGTAAGAGTCTAAGTAATTTATTTATAATCTAGTCTTGAGAGTCGTCAACCAATCTCCTGGTATACGAATAATAATCTGTTTAGGTCGAATGGGGGATTAGCTGGTCTCCGAATATTGACTATATATATAGACCAAAACCTTATTATGAGATGATCAAATATTATAAAAACTGAGTTGAAATTATATAACATCTGCACTAAAGAGACAAACGTTTAAATTCTAGAATAAACAAAAAAAAATTGTGACACAATTAGCAAATCTCGTATTCAATAGTGAAATAATAATTACGTACTGAAGCCAAACCAATTTGACTCTAGAAATAAATACTTGTGTTCATCCTATCCATAGTATACATTTGGACTCTAGATTTCTATTGTTTTATATAGCTAGGCCCTACATTTGATATGTTTATAGTTGGCCTACTAGTTGTAACCAGTGGATTGTTGCCAGGGTAAGCAGAGTCAGTTTAAACTGTACCTGTGATATGTTCTCATCACTCAGTAGAACACTCATTGACAGTGTCGTGTCGTGGTGTTGCCAGGGTAAGCAGAGTTAGTTTAAACTGTACCTGTGAATTGTTCTCATCACTCAGTAGAACACTCATTGACAGTGTCGTGTCGTGGAGTGTTGCCAGGGTAAGCAGAGTTAGTTTAAACTGTACCTGTGAATTGTTCTCATCACTCAGTAGAACACTCATTGACAATGTCGTGTCGTGGAGTGTTGCCAGGGTAAGCAGAGTTAGTTTAAACTGTATCTGTGATGTTGTTCTCGCCCTTTCTGTCCCCATTTGACCAATCCTGCAAAAGCTCTGCCCTAAACATTTCACGTGGGTATATATGTTAGTTGATACTTGACCAATGAGTGTTCCACTGAGTGATGACACATTAATTGTTTGCGGTCAACCTTAATAGCATGTCACTTTATTATTATTGTTATTTTATAGTTATTGATTATATCTATCAAAACTATCATCTGCAGATTACGTGATTTGATGTATAATACGTGGGAATATATCGAGTCACTTTTTAACTGTTAGTTAAGGACCTTCCTATGAAAATTGAACTGTAGCTCCCTTAACCTACTTTTAAGACACGCCACGCCACTGAAATAAATTATGCTACATTTCCATCCCAAATCCTGCTCATTACGTCAATACTTGTATTAATAGTTGTCAGTCTAAACAAAAAAATAAATGAAGTAAAATGACCGGTGGTTGAACTTAAAATGTTGATGAGGTGGGAGAAGGAGAAGGGGGGTTGAGGGGGAGCCGTGTCCCCCCAACTACACCTTCCCGCCCTCCCTCCAAGTGCACTAACATGAACCCAGCTTACTTTGTTAAAAAAAACCTCGTAATAAATTCATCGCCATCCCACCATTCGTTATTCGTCCAATTAAAAACAAGCAAAGCCGGGGAGTTGTGGCAGTATTGTAACAGGGAATATATGTATTTTTTAGTTGGTTGGTATGATGGGATGGACGGAAAGAGGGGCACTAACGAGGGGGCTAGGCCCCCAACCCACTCCTCCAACCCCTACAGTGGATTTCACTAACTTTATTGTATCCTCTGAACACATCAACCCTAGTCAAAAGATTTCACGGAAAAAAAATGGTGTTTATGTTTGTATAGTCCCCAGGTAGGGACTAAATTTTGATATTTAGTGTTTTATGTTGAATATTATGTCAGTTAGAGACTAAATTTTGATATTTAATGGTTTATGTCAATACAGTATGCCAGGTAGAGACTAAATTTTGATATTTAGTGTTTTATGTTGATATATTATGTCAGTTAGAGACTAAATTTTGATATTTAGTGTTTTATGTTGATATATTATGCCAGCTAGAGACTAAATTTTGATATTTAATGGTTTATGTCGATACAGTATGCCAGGTAGTGACTAAATTTTGATATTTAGTGTTTTATGTTGATATATTATGTCAGTTAGAGACTAAATTTTGATATTTAGTGTTTTATGTTGATATATATGCCAGCTAGAGCTAAATTTGATATTTAATGGTTTATGTCGATACAGTATGCAAAAAATAAATTGTAATATTACGTGTTGTTAAATGTTGATAGTGATAATGAGAAGTTAGAGCGCCCAACATTCGTTTGATAACTAACAGTTATGTAAAACAACCTGGTAAAATAAATTTTGATCATTGTGTTTGTAATTAAACATAGTCAGTTAGAGTATAACAATTTATGATATTTTTAGTTGGTTGTATGATGGATGGACGGAAAGGTGGGGCACTAACGGGGGCTAGGCCCAAACCACTCCTCAACCACAGTGGATTTCACTAACTTTATTGTATCTCTGACTCATCAGACATGCCAGGCCTCACCTGGTCGGATTCACTTAAACTTTAGTCCTCCATTTCATCTCACATCACCCTACATTGACATATTAGCGTAGTGCGTATAACCGAACGGTATAAGACCGTGCTATAATTATAATGTAATATATAACAATCACCTAGTCAAAAGATTTTTACGGAAAAAATTTAGTGTTTTATTTGATATAGTCGCCAGGTAGAGACTAAATTTTGATATTTAGTGTTTTATGTTGATATATTATGCCAGCTAGAGACTAAATTTGATATTTAATGGTTTATGTCGATACAGTATGCCAGGTAGAGACTAAACTTTGATATTTAGTATTTTATGTTGGAGAATCTGAAAAATACAATCGATCATATTTTATTGTTTATTTAGTCAATTTTGTCGATTAAAGAGCTAGTACCTGCTTCGGTAACCGCATGGTCTAAGCCGTCACTCTCGTGTTGGACTAGTTGACAAGGAGATTGGAATTCGAATCACGGTCGGGTTTACAGAAAGGTTTTTTCATAAACCGTTTTCCACTCTCCCTCTAAGCAAATATGGGTACACGTCATACCTAAGTCATCATCGTTGTTAATACATATGCGTATAACCTTAAGGCTCTAAAAAAATATAACTATGCCTAATCTTCCCTCAATTAAGCAAGCTATAGTGCAAAATTAACATTTAATTAGTACCTACATTTTAAAAATATGGTTTCTAATTCATTTCGGAACTTCACGATTTTTGGGATCAGTAAAATTTCGATTAATTTTAGATACTTATCAATGAATATCAACACACAAGCTTCAACTCATTGTGACTACGCCACTGTCCGTATGGAGGACACCACAATATTTTTTAAATTTATCTGAGGTATTTAACGAGCACTTTCTGAACTGACTGATTATATCAACACACGACTTACAATCTAATTTAAATACACAACAGACATAACATCCAACCCCCTGGTCGTTAATTCAGCATTATGAAAGGGTAAACCCACATTTTTCCAATTATAATTTTGTTGCCTTGCCGGAAATCGAACCCGGGACACTCAGCCTTAAACTATCAGTGTAGAATGAGCCTGAGCACGGGACCAATGCTGGATGGCTCAGTGGGAGAGTATTGGCACGCTAAAACAAAGGTTCCGGGCTCGATTCCTGTGTCCAGGTGTCATTTTTCAACCCATTTAAATTAAGTAAACACATATGTTGAAAAACAAAATTAAATTTAAAGCTATGTACAATTTTATAATGAATCGATAAAAAATGTGACTGGCATCAGTGGAGGAACGTGGACAGAAGCATCAGTCTCGTATTGTCTGATTAGATGAGTACGGGGAGGTCGAGGTTCGAATCTTTGCCGGGAGCTTTTTGCCCGAAATTATTTCCGATTCTATAAAAAAAGAAATATCACCGCGTTTTAATACGTGTTCGGGTTACACGCATTTGTACTAACTACTCTAATGTGTTAGGGATGAAAAAGGTTACATTTATAGAAAGTGTGCCCTACATTTGCTTGAAGGGACAGTGTAAAACCGATTAGTAAACATAGTCCTCAGTATATCCTAGAGGGACTCGAACCCCGATCTCCCCGTCATCGGCAGTATAGTCTATTTCAAGCGTGACGCCTTAGACCATGCGGCCTCCGAAGTGTGGTACTCCCTCCCCATGAAAATATGGATACATTATCTTTAATATCCTAACCTTCTCATCCCTACCCCATTAGTGTAAATACACAAACAGTCCGGTCGAGTGAGCGCAATGCATTGTATTAATGAATTTGATCAGGTTACATAAAGATCATGAACGTCATTAAAAAGTCATAACTTTCAAGTCATGAGTATTTGAGCGCCAAGTTTATTGTGCAGGTAATAATAATACAGTAGAATCTTGATAATCTGAACTAATTGGGACCGGGGGTGGTTCGGATTTGCAAGTAGTGCTTTATTTTATAAACAAGACAAATAGAATACAATATAATAAGGTACAGTACAATATGGTTTTTTTAATATAGTTTTTTTTACCAACGTGGAGGATTAAGACGCAAAAAGATAGGCTGTGTAATATATTGATAAAAAAAATCTAAACAATAATTAATAATAATACAAAAATAACTTTTTACTTTCTCTCTATCTTACAGGTAGAGAAAGTATGGTGATCGTCAAAAAAATCGAACTCGAGATTTTGATGAATCTTGACGTTTCATGACTCCCTGAAACCGAAAAAGTGGTTTTTGAATTTCCGTCTGTCTGTCTGTCTGTCTGTACCTCCAACTAGAGCCTAAACTATTTTACCGATTGAGCTGAAACTTTATATCTAGGGTTTTCATAGGGTTGCCCCGAGGGGTTTTTGGAATTGTATATCTACCTCTAAAATTAAGGGTAGTTTACTGAAGGGAAAAAAGAGAAAAAGTCGATTTTATCAAAATCGGCTCTAACGATTTTGATTAAATTTCATTTATGAACATTAATAAATATTCCAAACAAAATGGCTACTCTCAATATTTCGGCAAAATGGCTTTAAGGGCTCCGGTCTGATGCGTAAATTAACATTTTTTATAATAGCTCCGAAACTATTTGAGATATGAAATTACTTAGCATTACAAATATGAATATATATTTATAATACAAATATTTTATTCGAAACATATTTTTATAAAATCAATAATTTTCAATATATACGCAAATATATATATATATAACTTTTTGGAAATTAAAGCTTAAGTATTGCGACCGTAAAAAAAAAACTAACCTGAAATGTTGATGGATGTCGACGTCTCATGACCCCCCGAACCCTAAAAAATAGTCTTTGCAATGCCGCTTTCTGTGTGTCTATAAAAACTTAAAATTAAGGGTAGTTTACTGAAGGACGAAAAGAAAAAAATTTGGTTTTCTCAAAATCTGCACAAACGATTTTGATTAAAATTCGTATCAAGGCGTTGATTAAGATTATAAATAAACTGGATATTTTCATTTTCTTATGAAAATGATTTTTAGGGTACTTTACAGAAGCGTTAATTTCCGTATCTCCACAACTATTTGAGAAACTAAACAACTTAACATTGAAAAATTGTAGGACTATTAGAAATAAAAAACTTTTATTTGACATATATTTTTATAAAAGCAACAGTTTCTGAGATATTTGCAAATATATTAATACAATTTTGTGAGCTTTAGTTGTAAACATATACTACTTAAGTCTTAACGCAATAATTCTCCAATGCCATAGAGCAATTAAATATAAGTATCTAAAAAAGTATGTTATTTTTCCTTAAAGCTCTTAGGAGAAATGTTTGCACAGCAATGCTCTATCTCCATTTTAGATTCAATAGTCAATATTTACATTTTTTATTGGTCAAAATGTATAAATGAATAATTAAATATGAATGCGATGACTTGAAGATCTGCAACACCTTATAAAATGTTAAAATTTTACCAGAAATCGAAATTTAAAACGAAGTCTTGACCCTTGTGGAAGACATTAAACTGTTTGAAATGTTCTAAGGTGGACAAAGATGCGCCTCTTTTCTCATTGATTGTATATCATTGTATATTATTTTATGCGTGTTCTTATGTGGAGTGGTGATGATACAATGTACATTATTCCGTTCAGAAATCTTACGAGTTTATAGAAAGAGAGAGAAAGTCTGTGCGGTCTGCCGTACCATTTATTTTATTTAGCACCGGGTCTTACTACCCGTTTGGGTTATACGTTTAAGTACTAAAGTTACACTAATGGATTAGGAATTGGGAAGGGAAGTGAACCCGCATTTGCGTGGGGGTAGAGTGGAAAACCATTTATGAAAAGCCACCCCCAGTTCACCCGACCGAGATTCGAACCTCGATCTCCCCGTCCTCAGCAGTCTGGCTCTACACGAAACAAGCGCGTTAGCCAACTACGCCACTGAGGCGGGTCAAAAATTAAAAAAATAACTCGCTTTGCTCGCTAAAATGTTCATTTTAAATAAAGTTGCTTCCTGTTTTATTGATTTCACACATCCGTATTTTGATCTATTTTTACTAAAGGTGCGCCCGAGTTACCAAACGTTCAGACTATCAAGGATATATTCTATATTTTTTATACTTTGCTCAAAATTAGGTTAAATTTACACTACTTCCCAATGATGACAATGTTCAGAAATGAGAAAATTTATATTAAATCAGAATTTATGAAATTTTGAATGAAAATCTCAGTCTGAGGGTGGTAGTTAATAATTTAATTTATCACTTTTTGGTCATGAATATTCATGTAGATACTATAGGTCATGAAATAGTCATGAAATATGGTTTACATAACTCGGTTGACACCGTTTCTCAAATTATGCACTAATATAAATATAATTTTTAAACACCTGTTCAGGCTATATACACATAAATTAATATTTGCTATTTACGCTAATGGGTTAGAGATGAGAAAGGTTGACTTTAAAGAAGGTGTACCCGAATTTGCGTGGAGATAGATTGGATAACTATTTAGTGAAAACCGTCCTCAGTACACCCGACTGGGATTCGAACCTCGATTTTTCTGTCATCTATCACGAGAGCGACGCCTTAGACTATGCAGCCACTGAAGAAGGTTGCTAATAATTAAGTATATTTCAATATTATTTGTTACTTAACTGCCTTAATCTATTTTATTTTAAAGTTCATTGAAATAATTATTATAAACACATTTTAATAAATTCATAGCATGGGGCCTTTAGGCCAATGTAACTAAAATCCCCTACCATAAAAATTAATAAACAAATCCATAGTTACATTTTTTTGTTTGTTTCCTGAGCCAACATGTATTCTTACGAGGGTGACCATTTTATTCCTCCCCTCCACCCCCCACCCAGTACTATCGGTCCCCGCGAACTGATGTGTATTCACATCACACTCCTGGGTCGAGTGAGATCTGTATAGAATAGAAAGGTGGGAGAAGGTGGGGGGGGGTCCCTCGCCCCCCTTCCCTCCACCCCACGTTCTGTTATATCAAACTGATGTATATTCACGCCATGCAGCTGTGGCACCCCCTTGGAATATCTGCGACCAATCATGAGCTTCGCTCGTCGCTAGTACGTGAACGGGGAGTGAGTGGGGGGCAGGGGGGGGGGGACGTGTAATGAACAAGTTATCCAGTTAACAAAACATTTGCATGACAATCCGAAAAAAAAAAAAAAAAAAAAGGACTCCTTCGTACTTTCGTCCCCTCCCTTCTCGGTTGCTGGGCGAGTATTGTTCCAAGTTCGAACTAACGTAGTAATTGTGTGTACCCCGTTCCCCCTGCACCCCTCGAAATTTCATCCCTTCTACAAAAAACACCCTTTATTTTCTCTCTCTCTCTCACTTTATCTACCACGCCTTCCAACCCCACGAATGTGTGTGTTTTTCTAGGGGATGATGTTTAGGGGATGTAGTAGGCCTACAATAATTAAAAAAAACCTCTGCTACTTGGATGGGTGACATTTTGAATTGTTATGTTGTTTTTTATTTGAGGAATTTAACGTGCATTTTCTGGGGTGACTGATTATGATTTTTAGCCAATTTTATTTTTTTATTTGATAGTCGATGTTTGTTTATGCTCTTTAGAACTTTTTTTAAAAATAGTGACGAGCTTAGACCAAAAATGGCTACCCATGTAGACAATTTTTTTGATGGATACTATTATTTTTCAATTTGTATCTTGTTTTAGTTATTTAATTTAGCGCCAGGATCATCCAAACTAATTAAAATTGGTAGCTTATATGATGTTTTAGTTCCAAAAACCAATATCAAGTAATAAGCTATTCTTAAAAAATCGGCCCTTTGGAAAGTTGCCTATATCCAAGGAACCATAATAAGACCAAAATATTATATTGAAAATATTACAATTTTCAAAGAGGTAACTAATCTAGTATTATTATTATTACTAGCACCGCGTCTTACTACCCGTTCGGGTTATACGCACTTACGCTAATGTGTAATGGTAGGGTGATTGTGAGATGAAATGGAGGACCTACAGTTTAACGTGGAATCCGAACCACGGTGGAGGCCTGGCATTCCTCACATTCACAAGCTGTGATTAATACACATCTTGTCAGAGTTGAAGGAAGGGTTTGGTAATCAGATAAATCTGTGCCGGGACCGAGGATTGAACCCGGACCCCCAGCACAGAAGTCTGACACCTTACCCCTAGACCACCAGGTCACCAACTAATCTAGTAAAAACACTCTTACTCACTTCAGTGGCTGAACAGTCTAAGGCGTCACTCTCGTGTTAGAATGGCCTGCTTATGCAGGGGATATCATGGTTCGAATTCTTGTTAGGTCTACTGAGGATGTTTTTCCTAAACAGTTTCCCACCCTCCCTCCACGCACATGAGGCTAAATTACCTCTAAAATGTTTCCTTCAAAGAATCCTTACAGTTTTTAAAATACAATAAACACGCGTGTTTGTAATTTTAATATATAATAGACTAGTGTTTCTTGAACTTTGGTCCCTCGCGTGCCCCTTTGTGGGTCCTATCCTGATTAAAATACCCCTAAGATCACAAGTTTTTAAACTGTGGTTCGAGGGGTCGCATCAAACATTGACAAAAGTGAGTAACTTAAATATTGATTACGGAAATATTGAAATTATAATACATTAAAACCTTTCATTATATTTTTAATTAGCTTATTGTAGAAATAAAAGTTGTCTGGAATGTATTCACGAATACAATTTTAATAATCATACGTATAATCTACTAAATTAAATTTAATTGCACGTATAACTATTTTGCAATAAATATGTTCATTATTTCTATTTATCGTTTTATAAAAATTGGTCACGAACAAAAACAAATTTAAGAACGTGTGCCTTTGAGTGGTTCATAAAACCAAAATGAAGCAAATACCTGATATCATGTAAACCAGTGTTTCTCAAACTCTCTCCAGTTGAGTACCACTTTTGGGACGATTGCTTGGTCAACGTACCCCTTTTATAACCTCGTAATAAAGAACAAACTAAAAACTTACTTGCTATTGTAAAGGGTATTTTCAAATGTTAGTAAAATTATATTGTGGATACATAAATAGTTCCAAATTGTATATTAGATTTTTGTAATAACTTAAACAAAGCCGTGACAGAGTGAAATAAAGGCTTATAAAGTGAATTTAATTTCGTCAAAATATGCGCTGATTTGTTTATCAGACTCACTTATTATCAATAACTATTTAATGATTAATAAAACTCCGTGGTATATTGCGTATCCCCTGAAGTCCTTCTCGTACCCATAGGGGTACGAATACAATAGTTTAGCAAACACTGTAATAGTTTATGATTAACATGCTTTTACAAATCATAACTAATTATTTATCTCGTTGGCCTCGGCGGGGTTGGGGTAAAGTACTCGCCTCAGGACCCAAAGTTCCTGGCTTCAATCCCCAGCCTAGGTCTATGTATTTTTCTTGAGAGATAAAAAATACGTAGCACGACTTCCTTCGGGCGGGAAGTAAAGCCCTCGGTCCCATGTCGATTATGGCAGGTAAAAGAACCCTGGAAGTAATGTGAAAATACCTCGGCCAAAATTGGTAGGCCCTTTAGCTCTCGCTCGTAGAAATTCACGTCTGCTTATAATCAGTCAATACAGAAAGTGCACGTTAAATAACTCAAATAAAAATAATAAAAAAATTATCTCACTGGGCTCTTGTTTATGAATTTATGTTTAAAAAACAAAATTAAAAATTGAAGCTTTAACTTCAAGTCCTTGACACTTTTTGATACATTAAATATGGCTGACATGTTTTAAATTCCTTCAGAAAAATACTTTTGTGATGATTGTTTGTGTATCTGTGTTTTTTTTTACCTATAGGCCTATATCCATAGTATAAACTTCATAGGGGAAAAACTTTATCTGGTAGGCTAGCTATAAAATTTACTAGATCTACTTTCACGTACTCATACGTCAACTCATGTAATCTGAAGCTTTGTTGATACAGTAGTTCCATAGCTTCTTTGGTGCTGACTGACAGCTCACAGCGGACAGCTGACGGCTTTGAAAAGCTACCAGACCAAATTATGTATCCCTACGCCAAACCATATGATCTGCAAAAAACGTGTTTAGCAGCTGTCACTTCCGACAGTCAAAATTTAGGTATATACCTAACTGTTGACTGTCAGAAGTCAGCTGTGAACTATCAGTCAGCACCAAAGAAACCATGGGGCTACTGTAGATATTATTAATACCTACATATACTATAGTGTTATCGGTTTTTATGATGATGATGATGATGATGATGATACGTGTATGCCTTACTGTTGAGCAGTAATTAAAACGATACCGTTTTATATGATGACGACGCGTGCATGCCTTACTGATCACTTGTTATCACACGGCTATGACGATCTGACTATACGTGTTTCTCAGTGTCTGTAGTATTACTGATTGGGTGATTGTCGAACTTAGTAGAGATTTAACACTGTACACGATTTATTTTTATTAATTTCTCTTACACTATTATAAAATTGACATTAAAATGATACACTTTTTTTTTTGTTCATTTATGAACTGACGCGGAGAGCCAGAGCTGATGCTGTTACAGAGTGAGATTTACTCTCTCTCTGGATTACTATAATTCTGTGTGATATTATGTTTTCTGTGTGGATTTATAAGCAAAAGCTGCTTATATATGACCAACCCTGGCTTCTTGGACCCCTTGTCTTCAGTGTTAAAACTAACTAATAGGAGAACTCCTGGCAACCTGGTGTTGTGAAGGCTGGCTTCCTATTGGGTAAAGGCAGCCAGCTCATCCATCACCTAATTTTCAAATAGAACGGAGTTTTTTTTTAAGAAATAACGTTTTAAAACGTAACATGTTGAAATTACTTCTGAAAACGTCTGATCCTTCAAGGATGAAGTATTAAAAGGAAAATTTACAGACAGTTCTTTAAAGAACAATATACTTCATCCATGACTTTTGAATATATGAGAGGGGTCCAAAACAGTATCATTACAATAACAATAATAATAACATAGTAAAATAATATAAATATTTACCTTTTAAACTTATTATTATTATTATTATTATTAGCACCGCGTCTTACTACCCGTTCGGGTTATACGCACTTACGCTAATGTGTGATTGTAGGGTGATAGTGAGATGAAATGGAGGACCTACAGTTTAACGTGGAATCCGAACCACGGTGGAGGCCTGGCATTCCACACATTCACAAGTTGTGATTAATACACATCTTGTCAGAGGTGATTTTTTTTTTTTTAACTTATTGATGGTTTTCGATCGATAAATATAAAATACACACCTGGAATTCCCACCTCAATGTCTAGTTTTATCAGTTGATAAGCCTATTCACGTTAGTTGACATTACTAGAAAACAGCTCAATCTATTTTGACAAATGGCCACTCATTTTAAAGGTTACGGGCTCAGGACGACGGCAAAAATGGTTGCTTCCAACGAAAACCCCACTCACTATCCCAGCAAAATTCCAGTTTTTTCACTGTGTGTGCAGTGGCTTATCTGCACAAGCATTATTTGTTTACATCACCATGGAAACCTCGTGTACTATTGTACGTGGTGGGTAAATAAAACATATTTATCCTCGGTTGGAAAAAGATAAAAACCCAATTCTTACTCGAGTGGTTTGGTGCAACAGATAGAGAGCTAGGAGAGGTGTAGTTTTAAAATTCTCATCGTGGTTAGAGGGGGGAAAATATACATTTTAATTTTAATTAAACATCGAAAGCTCAAAATCTATGGAAAGTTTTTTCACGAGTAAACATTTAACTAGAAATTTTAGTGAAGTCTTAATCTATATACATTTTTCCTTGTAAAATATTTTTAATACATTTTAGTGCAATAATTTGCAGCTGCCCCTGCAACAATACACTAAATTTTTGTTTAGCACTGCGTCTTACTATGGCCATGAGAAGTTTGTGAGGAGCATGTTTGCTGTCACGAGGAGAAACAAGATTTGGAATGAAGTTATCCAGGAAAGAGTTGGGGTACAGGGAGTACATGAGATGGTAGAGGAAGCAAGACTGAGATGGTTTGGGTATGTAATGAGGATGGAAAAAGAGTGGATGCAAAAGAAAATGTTGAAAATGAAGTTTGTAGGAAAAATACTGCTAAAGAAGCTAAGAAAGATAGGAGAGGAGTAGATAACAGAAAGAGTTCAAGTGAGAGGAGAAGAATGGAAGCAATTAGAGGAGGACGAATGATGGAAGGATAGAGGAAGATGGAGACTTTTTACTAAACTGACCCAGCTACAGGCTGGAAACAGTTGATGCTGATTATGATGTCTTACTACCCGTTCGGGGGCTTATGTACTAATCATGCTGATGGTTTTAGGGATTAGGAAGTTTTATATTTAAAGGAAGTGTAGACCATGCGGCCACCGAAGCGGGTTGATCCACCAGTAATAAATATTTATATCTGGAAAAGTGTGAAACTCGTGCTTTTCTGCCCACCCTTGCTTGTCATACCCACGCGAGGTGGTTGTAGGGGTGTTTTTTCAGAGAGGGTTGGGATGCAGATTGACTGTTGCACAATGAAGGGCTCTTCTGCACCCCCTCACCTTCCCAACCCCAGCCCTCACACTTGCCAGTGTAATTTTCCATCAGCGGCACCCGGGCTGTTGTTTGTCCAATCGGGTGAATTGGTCGCTAGGGGGTAGCTTCTGGCTGACAACAATAGCTTACCACCCCTCACCCCAACCCCCCTCTTGTTCGCTACGTTACATCCCTGTGCACTTGCATGACATCCACCCACTGCTGGAAGGGATTGTCACAAGGGGAGGTTTTTAAAAAACAAAATTATTCCACCCGCTTCGATGGCTGAATTGTCTAATAATAATAATAATAATAATAATAATAATATCGTCAATAATAATGTGTCACTTTCGTGTTAGGCTTGCCTGCTGATGACAGGGAGATTGGGTTCAGAATTCCACTTGGCTTTACTGAGGGTGGTTTTTCATAGATATAAATGGCTTCCCCCTCTTCTTTCACGCAAATGCGGGTGGATAACCTATAAAATGCTTCCTCCCCTAACACTACCCCATTATAGTAGTTAGGCCTACCATATAAATTATGCGTATAACCTGAATAGGCCGTCAGGCGCGATGGTAACAAAACTAACGATTCTGTTCAGCAAAAGGCTTGAACCTGTTTCTGTGGCCGTATTGGCTAGGAAGTCACTCTCGCAGTAGAACAGGCTTGCCGAAGACTCGGTGTTCGAATCTTGGTCGGGTGTACTGAGGGTGGTTTTCCCTTCTTCCTCTACGCAAATGTGGGTACAAGTTCTAAAAAATTCAACCTTCCTTACAATCCCTAACTCATTTTTGTAAGACTTGAATGATCAAAAATACGTGGTGTTAAAAAATATTACTAAAAAACCTCCCTTTATGGACTTGCTATCCTCCACTTGTAATTCTATTTTTGAGGGACACCGACTGTACGACTGTAGCAGGGTCACGTTGAAAGGCAATATGGCGCAACAATGGGTAGCCCCCCCTCCCCCCCAATGGAGCTCTTTCTCTACAGGATGAAGGACTGATAGTGCTTTGCAGGGTAGACTACATCAAGGGACATTGTACAGAGATACAGTCCACAGCTACTGACGATCCTAAGAGAAAACGTCGTAACTCAATATTCACAGGTTTGACGGGAAGGGGAAAACAGTCGCCGTAAACATGGTGGCCGTAATCAATACCCGCTTTAGTTTACTTTTAAATTGGTTTTATCTAGATATAATAATGCTACAGTACCAAATTTCATTAAAAAGGGTTTTTAGAATAAAATAAAAAATATTGCGGCCAAAATTGATAGTAATTTTTTTAATTATTTAAGTTATTTTATAGGTATTTATAAAATCTATAAGAGGTGACAGCTGTAGCTCACATGACTTGATGTGAATACGTGAAATTAGATGTAATACATTTTATATCAGTCAGATAAGGTTCTACATGTGAACTGTGGACTGTGATTAGATAGTGATAATTGCGACGTATAAATACATCGGAGCTAAATTAGGATTATACTAACTCTGCTTACCCTGGTAACTCTCCACTACACGACACTGTCAATGAGTGTTCTACTGAGTGATGAGAACAATTCACAGGTACAGTTTAGACTAACTCTGCTTACCCTGGCAACACTCCATGACACGACACTGTCAATGAGTGTTCTACTGAGTGATGAGAACAATTCACAGGTACAGTTTAAACTAGCTCTGCTTACCCTGGCAACACCACACGACACGACACTCTCAATGAGTGTTCTACTGAGTGATGAGAACAATTCACAGGTACAGTTTAAACTAACTCTGCTTACCCTGGTAACACTCCACTACACGACACTGTCAGTGAGTGTTGTACTGAGTGATGAGAACAATTCACAGGTACAGTTTAAACTAACTCTTCTTACCCTGGTAACACTCCACTACACGACACTGTCAATGAGTGTTCTACTGAGTGATGAGAACAATTCACAGGTACAGTTTAAACTAACTGCTTACCCTGGTATCACTCCACTACACGACACTGTCAATGAGTGTTCTACTGAGTGATGAGAACAATTCACAGGTACAGTTTAAACTAACTCTGCTTATCCTGGCAACACATCGTGACACGCCACTGCTCTTCATATAAGAATTTGGAGTTTCATATAGGCCTATCATAATGGAAAGTGTTTTATATCCATAATCCTACATTTATGCTGCACTGTAAGTGTTTCGTCCCTCATTGGACTTTTATATCTTCCCTTCAGGCAAATGCTGTTTCCAGTAGCCTATATCGCAATACTTTGCGATGTCTTAACCCGCAAAGATCGATTAATTAACAATCTTAGTATTAAACGGATCACTCATGTATTTGTACATGCTCTTATAGATACATTTTTTAAAAATTCTGAACGTTTTCTAGCTCGCGAAAATGTTGAATCTTGAAGTTTTATGTGCCCCCTAACTAAATAAGAGTGAATCTTACAATTTGGTCGGCTGTCCCCATGTCTGTCTGTCTAAATGGGGTACATCCAACACTGTTGGATGGATTTTGTTCAGACTTTTTTTTATATCACTGCGTCTTACTACCTGTTCAGGTTATACGCATGTATGGTAATTACTTTAATGGGGTAGGAATGAGGAAAGAAGTATTTTAGGTGTAATAATAATATTGAGAGTCTGGGCTACATCATTCGTAGCCCAGTAGTATAAATCTTAGCCAGTACTAATGTGCCGTTGTCCAGGGGACGCCCAAATATACTAATCGTACATCCTTTCAGTGGACGATCTTCCCATGTCCCGATGAGATGAGGTGATGGTGATAGTGAGTATGATGGTGATAGAGAGTATGATGGTGCTAGTGAGTATAGTACATTCACGACCATAGTTTACTTGGATGACAGCTCAAAAAGTTACAAGAAATAGTCCCTAATGTATCCCTACGCCAACAGCTGACATCTTTCAGTTTGGATAATTGTAATGAAAACATATGGTAATATATGAATGTGAAAGTTGACTACAGAAATTTAGGCCAATATTATTTATATTTATTTGAGGTCGGGCACCAAAGCTTGTTTATCGTTTTATTTCACTTGAAAAAAATATTATTCACAGCACTTTCACTAAAGTTCTAACGAATATTGCTTCAAAATGGCGACCGACGAATTTAAACCATGTGATTGAAAGTGACAGTAACAAGTTGTCTACAATGACGTACCCACGCAGTAGATACAAATATTTAATTAAGTTAAATATTTCAAAATACGATAAAATAATCAAAAAATAATTTATTATATATATATAAATAATGACAAGTATTTTCTCTTTTTCAAGTAAATACAATGCTTTTATTAAAAGGTATTAATGTATGCACTATATTACACATATAGATAACATTACAAAACAAAGAATAAGTACTTTTAATTTTGTTTAAAATATTGTTTCGGATTGGGTAAAAAGAAATTATTTAAAATAATGAATCAGTTTGGGAAAGCCTAAGCTTACGTTATTTTAAATGTAAAGTATAACATGTAATTAAAAAACTTAACATTTATACAAAAACGGTGATCTTTTACAAGTGTTGGCAACCCAAAACCTAAACATGTGATTTTTGAACTGTCATACAAGTAAAAAATCTATCATGAACAGACTTAATGAGGGTGTGAACCAGTGTAAACTCTTAAACCTAACTTAAGCCTAACTAACCAAACCCTGGTGACCGTTGGGGTAATTCCCCTTTCGGGAAAATACCCAAGGTAGCAGCCGGGAATCGAAACTGGGACCCTAAGGCTCGTAGCCAGATGTACTGACCAGTACTCCACGGGACTGGTTAGTTAGAGGTAATCTACCCGCATTCGCGTGGAAGGAGAATGTGAAGCCATTTAGAAAAAAACACCTTCACTAAACCCAACCAGGATTCACACCCTGACTTCCACGTCATCAGCAGGTCAGTCTAACACAATAGTGACACCTTAGACCATTCGGCCACTGAATCAGATTGATTTAGATTTAAGTTAGTTTATATGTCGTGTTCGGATATAATCAGTCGGTTAGTAAAATTCAAGGTAGATAACTCAAATAATTGAATACAACAAAAACAAAAGTATGCTTATAACCATAACGGACACTATGCCACGATAAAATAATCAAATTTTCGACGCCTCGATGTAGGCTTATCTACCTTATTCATGGCGTCTCTTTTTTCAGGAGATGACGTCTTTTCTACAACCGCAGGTAAAACCAGGAATATTCTCTCTCTTTCTCCTCGCGGGCTTTTTTTTTCTTCATCATCTTACTATTCGACGCCAGGGCGACGCTTTGTGTGTGTGTGCGCGTCCCCGTTGTAAAGTGGATTGGATGCGCCCTGACGCCATGTTGTAGTTTGTGTGTGTGTGTGTGTGTGTAGCGACGCGTTTGTTACCGGCGTCATTTCCCTCCCTCTCCCTAGCCCTCTCATTCTCCTCCAACGGTTGTCGTAATTACGGAACTTATTAGCTTAGTAGGAGCACAGACATGACTGGAATGGAGAACGCAAGAGAATGTGTGTGTGTGACGCAAGTTTTAGAACGACGCTGGGCGTCGGTGTTTGTGGTGGGTAGTCCCTCTCTCTATGTGAGGATTATTCTGGTTCCTATAGGGCAAGGGGGGGTGAGGTGAGAAGTTTCTCGACGAAAGCACGGATGGGGGGGACGCTACCGATTGAATCACAAATATTCATCGTTTAAAAAGCTTCGGGAAACTTTAGGTCAAAGGAATAAGCTTCCGCCATATTTTTTTTTTCTCCCCTCCGTGACTACAACTATTTTACGTCTAATATGTGATTGAAATGAAAATGTCAGGTAATTGGACATACTCTTTGACGATTCTTTCGACATGTAGAATGAGGGCTATTCTTGTATAGTAAGAACGTTCTTTATTGACACACATAAAAGGTACACTCCATTTATCTTGCACTTCTACACTATGTATTAGCTTATAAGATAGGGTCATAGTGGAACCCGTCAAGGTAAGACTTCTTTCTACCTTTCAAGATAATAATAATATTGCGCGTCTGGGCTACATCATTCGTAGCTACATCATCAGTAGTGTAGAGGTTAGCAATTACTAGTGTACCTTTGCCCAGGGATTCCCGAATGTACTAATCGTACATCCTTTCCATGTCCTGATGAGATGAGGTGAGGGTGATAGTGAGTATGATGGTGATATTGAGTATAATGGTGATAGTGAGTATGATGGTGATATTGAGTATGATGGTGATAGTGAGTATGATGGTGATAGTATGAGGGCGATGGGGAGTATGAGTGCAACGTTGCTTCTCCTATCATGTAGAAAAAGAAACGATTGCTTTTACATAATTAAAAAAGTTATACCTGATGAAGAATAGGGCAAAAATATGCATCAAATAAATATATAATTTTAACAAATAAGTTTATTAAAACGTAAACAAAAGGCTATAGAATTGCATGTGAGTGATAAGATTTAAATTCAATTAATTAATGATAGCTGTATTCAGTTATCGAGGTAGAAAAGAATAGGTTGGACGAATAGGTGTTATTACTTTGTACTCAAGGAACCGACAGTAGTTAGATATAACATTTTGTTTAGTTAAACAACTCTAGAAATAGGGATATTACTTTGAATCATCTGCCACAACTCGGCAACAGTAAAAAGGAGAATTAAGTTTTAGGCAAAATAAAAAGGACAATCTAGCTAGGCTAATACCAGACTAATACCTGAGAGGTATAATCATGAAAAATAGTGAAACAATTTAAAATAGAAACATAGCATAAAATCCTATATTTTTAGAGTTAACTTAAAAGAATATACTTTAAGCTAGTTAGCTTGTATTAACCCTCATTAGAGTTACGAAAAAACTTAAGAAAAATACCCTCTAAGAGGAGCTTCCATTTTACAAATAATAGATAGCTAACAATCATGCATCTTCACAGTAATTTCTATGGCCGGTCATTTCCTAATGAGTACTGCCAGAGCAATCAATAGTAAATTTATACATCTACCCATCACTAGGGCATAAAATAGCTAATACTAACTATCTTGAACACTAAGATAAATATGGCACCTGAAGGGGCCGAAAAGAAAGCATTATCCTCGCGGGCCACTACTTCAATCTAGTAGTGCTCCCACAGGTTGCGCACCGTAAATAGCTACACAAAAAAGGGTGTAATCGTGACTGCAACCAGTCACTGACCTAATTAGGTCCACGAAGAAAGTGTTAGATTATCTTATCGTAGCCATAAAGAGATTCTAAACGAGATCATACCGTTTAGGGTGTCATAAAAATATAACGATGTCTTAAGGACTTAGAAAAGGAAATCACATTCATGGACTCAGTATACTGAATCACCTGGTCCTATACATATGTAGAGCATAGAACCCTTATATTTAAACTATACCTTATGAGCATAAGGAAATAATCGTCGAACAATCTGACTAAAGAAACTATGTCTGATGGACATAGAAAATGACTCAGACATCATGACTAAATAAACCATGTCTGATGGACATAGAAAATGACTCAGACACTGTAACACAATACACTATGTCTGATGGACATAGAAAATGACTCAGACACTCTAACACAAAACATTATGTTTGGTCGACATTGAAAATAAAGCAAAATATTCTAATACGTGAAATTATGTCTGAGGGACATAGATAGCAACGTCAGACATTCTGACATGATACTCAATATTCTCAGAAGAGGCTTTCTCTGCGATTCAGCGGTGAGACCGACGCCTAACACATCGTGACCATCAGTTGTCTTCAGTGCTGAAGTTGTATGGAGTAGTCCTTTCTCCGGTGAATACATACAATGGAATACAAAAATGTGAGTCACAGGGGCTCTGTTATATAGCAACAGAACTGCCTCGGAAAATGAACTACAACAGGATATCCAAGGGGAAAAGGGGGTGGGGTGGAAGAGTTGCGAAATAACTCCACTTTATCACTAGCGCTGTCAGCAGATGTGGCGAGCAGAGACAATAATCTCTCTTTTCTTCGACGTGTGCCCTTCGATCAAGACGTGAAAATGCTCACGATACCGAAATGGTCCGCTGGGACAATGCTACTCGACGCTTAGGCGTTTCCCGGAAACATCAATTCTGAGTGAGTCACCACCTGCCACATCTTTTTGGAATAGATTAGTACTTGCTATCTTGTTTTAATTGTCTCTATGGAATTTTAATTGTCTTTATAGAATTTGGATTGTTTTTATGAGATTTTGATTGTAGATGCCATATTATATAAATGACATGCTACATGAGGGTGTGGAACCAGTGGAAACATTTAAACATAACTTAAGCCTGACTAACCAAACCCTGGTGATCTTTCAGGAAAAAATACTCAAGGCACTAGGTGGGAATTGAACCCGAGAACCATAGGCTCGTAGCCAGGTGCACTGAACACTACCCCAAGGGGCACCTTTGAGTGTAGCTGTCAAAAAATTGACACAATCCGTTTGGATCATCATCATCATCAGCCAGCATACATTCTCCTCAAAAACCTCATACCCGTGACCTCAACTTTCCTCGTTTCTCTTTTCTCCAAAGTCGCAGGCTCATAGAGTGTCGTGAAGCAGGAGAACACCATTTTCAACCTTTTTCATAACAAAACGCGATGTCTTGTGTTTTTATTTGTTCATGTTAAACTTTGTCTTGTTTGGTTGCATTGATTATTCTGTTGGATTGTTCATTAATTGAACAGTAAAATTCCTCCAAATTAGGGAACTAAACGTTTCTAGACCCATGTCCACACGAACTTTTCTAAGTGTTTCGTCGATGCGAATACACCCCTAAAATACACTTTCTATTTACCCCTGCGCTGTATCCTGTTATCCGTACGGGCTATCCACATATTATCCTAATGGGACAGGGATTGATAAAGTTATAATTTAGAGGAAATGTACCCGCATTTCTGAGGAGACGGATGAGAACTCCTTCAAGAGAGAGAAAAAAAGTCCCCAGTACACATCGTCACCGGCAAACGAGACTGGACGAAATTGACGCCTTAATCAGCGTGCGATCAATACGGGTCACATTTTTTTAATCATTTTCAAGAATAGAACACGGGACAAATCTTATTAGTAACCAGTCTGGGGTTCGACTCCCGCCGGGTGCACTAGAAGGAGGGGGTATTTATGTAGCCGTGGGGAAGCGGTGTTTTTATATTAGTAGCATTATACACTCTTTCGGGATGAAGTCCCTTTTAAAAAGTATCGTGGAGTGTTGCCAGGTTAAGCAGAGTTAGTTTAAACTATACCTGTGAATTGTTCTCATCACTTAGTAGAACACTCATTGACAGTGTCGTGTCGTGGAGTGTTACCAGGGTAAGCAGAGTTAGTTTAAACTGTACCTGTGAATTGTTCTCATCACTCAGTAGAACACTCATTGACAGTGTCGTGTCGTGGAGTGTTGTCAGGGTAAGCAGAGTTAATTTAAAATGTACTTGTGAATTGTTCTCATAGCTCAATAGAATACTCATTGGCCAGATATCAACGAATATACATTTTCATGTGAGGTATGTAAAGCATAGTAGAGAGCCTATGTATGATTAGTCAAATGGGGACAGGGTAGGGAAAAATATATCAAATGTACAGTTTTAACAAGCTCTGCTTAACTTGTCAACACCTCACAGCACGACACGGTTTCGAAACGATTACCTCTGACAATCAATCATTAATTACCTTTTATTAAACGTGCTATAAAATAAATTATAGGCCCTACTTCTTCGTTGGGCTCACATTATTTTATAAGCATACTCACCTTTTCTGTCGCCACACAACAAAGCGACCTCAGAGTAAACAGCGACATAACGTCCAATATGGCGTCTCTACTCAAAAGCTCGAGTCAATTTTTTTTTCTTCAAATAAATAAAGTCAAGAGAATATCCTTTTATGTTAGGCCCTCATAATTTTTTCTCCTCCCTTTCCCCTATCTCAGCCCTCATACACACATACATACAAAGTCAATACGAGTTTTTGTGAAGAACCAAACACAATGGCGGCCGGATTGATCTACTTGACGACTCTTTGTGGAAGTATTGCGATTCGATTGAGAACCAGAAGAGGGAAAGGATGGATAAAGAGGGGGATAGGAGGGTGAAATAAAAGGGGTAGAAAGTCGAGGGGTGTGAAGGGGGTAGGTCGCAGTATAAAATTTGTTTACCAGTCTTCATTCATCCCCTTATGAGAGCCCAGTTAAGTTGTCGACTACTACCTACCACTACCCTTGTGAAAGGAACTCCCCTCGGACTGGGCTGGTAACCGAAGCGTTATCTAGGAGTCTCGCTGCAGGGAGGTTAGGGAGGGGGGCACCCTATTCAATCCATAACACATACTGTGCTGTCGTTACATTCCCTGAATATAAACTAACAAAGGAGGGGGAGAAGATTCAGGAAATGAACCGTCTAACTCACAGCTATTGTGGTTCCTTTCGTTATTTTTTATTTAGCACCGCATCTTACTAACCGTTCGGGTTATACGTTTATGTACTAATTACGCTAATGGTTTTAGGGATTGTATAGGTTACATTTATAAGAAGTGTACCTGTATTTGCGTGGAAAACTTTTTTTTAAGCCACCCCCAGTACACCCGACCAAGATTCGAACCTCGATCTCCCCTTCATCAGCAGTATAGTCTACTGCGAGAGTGCTGCATTAGACCGCGCGGTCACCAAAGCGGGTCCCCTCCGTTATTAAATTGTTTACTATGCGCAGAGTCTTAACACCCATCCGGACTATCCATAAATTGTAAATATATCTTACTCAACACCAACTCGTATCGAACCTGGATGATCTAGAATGGTGGTATGCCAGTAAAACCGCTCATCCAACGAAGATGGCTTTAAAGTCTTTAATTGATTTTGAACTAGCCCACTCCAGTGGCCGCATGGTGTAAGGCGTCACTCTCGCACTATACTGGATTGTCGATAACGGGGAGATCGGATTTTCAAATCCCAGTCGGGTGTATTGAGGGTGGTTTTTTCTAATTAGTTTTCCACTCTCTCTCTCTCCACGCAAACGCGGGTATATTTCCCCTAAATTCAACCTTGCTCCTCTCTAACACATTAGTGGATTAAGATTCATCTCACCTCATAGTGTATCGCACTTTATTTTTTAACACCCACGTTTTACTAACCGTTCAGGTTGTACGCCTATACTAATTAGTGAATAGGTCAAGGATGACTAAGGTTGAATTTGAGAGAAAGTGTACCTGCATTTACGTGAAGGGAAAGTGGAAAACTATTTATGGAAAACCACCTTCCCTGCACCCATCCGGGATTCAACATTTGATCCTCCCATCATCGGCAGTACAGTCCATTGCGAGAGTGACGCCTTGGACCACTCAACCACCAAATTGGGTCAGACGGGTAGTATGCCGCTGGAGGATAAAAAAATATATTATTTTTTTTTAGCAAATAATTAATTAACTACGTTTAAAAGTTCAAACTGTGCATAACTTTTCATGAAGTCTACAGAGCCATCAAAGTCGGTTGTTCGGCTGTGCTCGTGTATCGGCCTCAGTGGCGGCTGCAGGGAGGGAAGCGAAGGGGGTGGTCGGCGCGCCTCAATGCGTCATTACAGTGCCTGTTACCTCCTGCCCTTCCCTTGCCACTTCTCGTTATCCTATCATAACTCTATATAGCACACCCCTCACCACCTCTGACAGTCTTTATATACCTTCCTGCACACCAGTACACTCACTGCACCGACAAAACACCGAATACACCCGCGACATCTGGTCCTGTCATAAATTTACACTTAATTTTACCATTACTGTATTTTATTGTTTAACATTGATTTTAAAACACTTGTGTTCACAATACGTTTGTTAAAACAAATACATGCCTTCATCGGGAATCAATTTGCTACAGACGACCATGCACCAAAGAGAACTGCCCCGTTACCATTACTACAGTACAATTTTTATAGGAAAGGTTTTATCTGGCAGCTAGAAAAGATAATAAATCTACTTTCATAGGAAGAACCTTATCTGACAGCTAGAAAGGCTAATAAATATAATTTCACGTATTCAAACGTCAAGTAATGTAATCAACAACGGTTGATTTTTATAGATATCATCAATAACCTACCTATAAAATAATAATTTTTTTTACACCACGTCTTACTACCCGTTTGGATTATACGCTTATGTACATTGCGCTAAGGTTTTAGAGATTAGGAAAGTTATATTTATAGGAAGTGTACCCACATTTGCGTGGAGGGAGAGAGTGTAAAACCACTTTGGAAAAATCACCCTAAGTACATCCGACCGAGATTTGATCCCCGTCATCGGCAGTCTATTCTACTGGCGAGAGTGGTGCGCTAGACCACGCGGCCACCGAAGTGGGTAATAAATATATAAATATAATAAAAAATCAACATAGTAAAATATATCAATGTTGACCACAAAAATAATATGTTTTTATTTTATAAAAGGTTCTTCCAATCAAAACTAGACTGTAGTAGTATTCTATTTTATAAGATGAAGAGATGAGTTTTAATGACGTGTGCTAGCATTCAACTTTGCGAGAGGATTGAAAACTTTATGTATGAATGTGTGTGAGGGAAGGTGAGGAGATGGGGTGAGGGGGGAGTAAAACTCCCACAAAAAAACATGGTCAGGGAAAATTTTTAGCACCACGTCTTACTACCCATTCGGGTTACACTCTTATGTACTGATTACACTAATTGACTAGGAGGATAAAGGTTGAATTTAGAGGAAGTGCACCGCAGTACACCCGACTGGATCAAATCACTATGTTCCCGTCATTGGTAGTTCAGTATATTGTGAGAGTAGAGCCTTATACCATGCGGTCACCGAGGCGGGTTGTTAGACATTGAACCCTGGGCCTCCCATATAGCAATTTATTATATTATTATATTATTATTATTATTATTAGCACCGCGTCTTACTACCCGTTCGGGTTATACGCACTTACGCTAATGTGTAATAGTAGGGTGATTGTGAGATGAAATGGAGGACCTACAGTTTAACGTGGGATCCGAACCACGGTGGAGGCTGGCATTCCTCACATTCACAAGTTGTGATTAATACACGTCTTGTCAGAGGTGAAGGAAGGGTTTGGCAATCAGATAAATCTGTGCTGGGACCGAGGATTGAACCCCAGACCCTCAGCACAGAAGTCTGACACCTTACTCCTAGACCACCAGTCACCTTTTTTTATTATTAATATTGAGTTTGTAAATTTATGACTGTTCGTCTCCACGGATGAGTGGTTAAAAGGGTAAACCACAATTCTAAAGTACCCAGAGTGGAATGTTCGCACCAGGAACTCAACCAACAATAATTTCGACTACGAGCTAATGTTAAAACATCGCCCTAGACCTAATTGCATAAAATTAAACAAATTAAACCCTAAAATAGCTGTTATTACGAAAACATTTTTCAACAAATAAATATAAAGCTATCACACTATCTTGTAAAACTCAAGCTATCATAGTTTACAGATTTTTCTTAAATAGGTAGGCCTATACCACCAGGATTCGTTGGTTGGATATTCCTGATCTTCTATTGGTAGTGGCAGATGTGTACCCGTATTCTGAGATTGGGGATCCATGTAGGTGTGGTAACTTCACCCCGATCAGGTGATGATTATGTGGTGCTAGTAAAAGTATTAAACCTAACTTGAGCCCAATTAACCAGTCCTTAAAAACTATGGTAACAATTTTAAGTTTTTAGTAGCCAAGAATGCTGATCACTAGACCAAGAGGCCAGCCGATTAAAAAAAACGCAATAGACTACGATATGACTGAGCCCCTCCTCACCCCTTGGACACTTATAGGTAGGCTACTAGCCAAACATAATCGCTTAGCGTGTAGTATCACAATAATTCGAAGGATGAGATATGCGCTTACTCATTGTTCACGCGACTTAGTAATTTGTGATTTTAAAAAGCAGACAGCAAAAATTATGATTTTAATAAAGATAGCTTAAGGCGTCAGGTAGTTACAGTATTACCTAATCGGAGACATTATTTTACCGCTAAAAAGGATGTAACTTGTAAAAAATAAAATTGAATGAAAGAGGCAAAGGGCTTGTGAGAGTTGTGGAATTTTTTTAAGTGTTGTCTAGAAAATCTGAAAAAGTCAGAGAATTCTATAATAAAAGTTTTGTAGCAGCCATGAGTACGTATGCATATGACCTGAATGGGTAGTAAGACGTGGTGTTAAAAAATAGGTCATTTAAATTGGCCATAAAGCGAAATAAAACACTTAGAAGACAGTTATTTGTTTTCACTGAATTTCAGCCGAGCGTGTGGATTATTCTCGGTTCTGCCACTAATCTCGCTGTCACGATTGTACTGTACCGTGGTGTAAAGTATGGACTGTATCATGGGTGACGTGTGTACTGTACCGTGGTGTAAAGTGTTGACTGTTCCACACTATCATGTGTGGACTGTACCATGTATAGTGGTAAATCTGTACTTTGAGTTTAGGCAGAAACTCTGACATTCAAAACCACATCTTATGGACATAACACAACAGGGCATAAACCCTGACATTCTAAAGTATGTCTTATGGACATAGACAAATAGAGCATCAACTCTGACATTCAAAACTATTTCTTATGGAGATAGAAAAACAAGTCAGAACTCAGACAATCAAAACTATGTTTTATGGACATAGAAAAATAGAGCATAAACTCTGACAAACAAAACAAAAGTCTTATGAAGATAGTACAAAATATGAAGACCCTATCAAAGATTACTAGATTAAGTTCTCATAGTTACAGAATTTACTTCACCTGTGGCGAGGAGGAAAGACCGACGCCTCAAACATCGTGATCACCACTGGTTTAGTCCACTGGTACTCGTTTAACTTCTAGGATGTTCCTCCAACGAATCGTTATAATAGAATACAAAATGGGAAGCGAGGGGTGGCGGTTTTATACAAGATGCACTGACGTATTAGGAAAGGGACATCAACAAAGAGGGGGGGAGTAGTTATTTCCAAAATGAGCAAAAAGCCAACTAACGCTAGGAAACGGCCGCTGATGACAACATAGGGAAGCGACCCCTCATTACTGTTATGTCTGGAAAGCGTTCAAGATGTCCGTGTGTTGAACTTCCTCCAGGAAGTGTTGAACAGTCAGATGGGGCACTTTTCTCAAGTTTGGACGTTTCCAGCAACACGATTTCACAGTGAGCTTATATCTGCCACACATTATTAGAATATATTAGTTCTTGGATTATTAGAATTTTATAATATATAAAGTATTTTGAGTGTAATTGCTAACGGGTAATTAGCACGTTACAAAACTATTAAGTGGACGGAGCACCAACTCCGGTAGGGCGCCTACCAAGGTGGCGGAGAGGGGGATGCTCACCTCCGCCGGATGTACTGCTGACTGAGAGGTCAATAGGATAACTGGCGGGGGAGAGTACCGGGGGCTTAAAATACCCAGGACGGACCAACTGGAATGTTAGAGCAGCTAGTATATTCTTGTAGTAGGTAGTCTTTCGGTGATTAGCCTGTTTATAATATTAGTATAAATAAAAATGATACATTGTAAATAAAGGATGAATCAAAAGTAGCATAAAATGGCTTGGATTTAAAGACTGTTAAGATACCGAGCCAAATAAACCAGGAAATAAATAAATGTACCGTGGTGTCACGTATGGAGCGTATGGTGGTGTCATGTGTGGACTGTACCGTGGTGTCATGTGTGGACTATATCATGGTGTCATGTGTGGACTATATCGTGGTGTCATATGTGGACTATATCATGGTGTCATGTGTGGACTATATCGTGGTGTAATATGTGGACTATATCATGGTGTCATGTGTGGACTATATCATGGTGTCATGTGTGGACTATATCGTGGTGTCATGTGTGGAATGTACCGTGGTGTCATGTGTGGACTGTACCGTGGTGTCATGTGTGGACTGTACCGTGGTGTCATGTGTGGACTGTACCGTGGTGTCTCATGCAAAGGGAAGTTGGAGGGGAAAGTTACCACCTCGCCAGGGAAATTATTGCAATTCAAACCGCTCCAGGTTTTTGATGGAGGTGCGGGCTAAAGTGAGCTAAGGGGAATTCTGAAGCACCGGCTTCACCAAGGACAAAACATTTAATTAGAACACTTTAGTGACATTTATTGTATAAAATAGCTTCAGGGCTTAAAACAACATCATTTAACAAGCTACATAATCTATAATTACATCTCACCTTGCGTGTGACCTCTACGGAGACCTTGGTTACCTCCTAGTGGGGTATGAGGTCCCAAACTTGACTGGAGGCCTCTGGTTCGATACTCTTGAGGTACGGATATATTGATAATTAAGGCTCGATCGGTAAATACCTGATCTTTTTTATTATATTGTGAAATAAATGGTACGGAACTCCACACGAACTTTCTCGCTCTATTGTTTAAAAATGGAGATATTTTCTCAAAACTCGTAATATAATATACACTAGCAAACCCGAGAACAAATTACACTAGACATACGTAAAACATTTTTTAATCATGGTTTTAAATTTCATAATTTTACTTTTAATGAATTAACCTCTTCATTTGTATATTTTGATCAATACAAAATATCGATATTGGGTCCCCAAGGGTCAAAACTTTGTATTAAAATTTTCACTTCCGGTTAAAATTTTCGTCATTTTACTAGGGGATATCTTATGGTTATTGCATTGCTATTAAATTTCTCTTTTATAAATTTTGACCAATTAAATAAGTAATTATTGACTATTGAGACTAAAATGAGAGAGATAGAATCGTTATAGCCTATTTTGAAAAAATGAAATTTTTCTCTTTTCACCCGTTAATAAACTGCTATTAATTTTAGGGTTAAACAGATGGCGTTGCAAAAACCACTTTTTAGGGTTTTTAGGGTCATGAAACGTCAACATCCATCAACAACTCGGGCTAGATTATTTTTTTTGACGGTTGCAATACTTTAAATTAATGTGTTGGTAAAGTTAAAAGAAATATATATTTGTGTATAGCTTGAAAACTTTTGGTTTTATAAAAATATATTTCAAGTAAAAGATTTTTATTATAAATAGATCCACATGTATGCAATGATAAGTAATTTCATATCTCAAAGACTTACGGAGATATGATAAAAAGTGAGGATTTACGCATTAAACCGGAGCCCTTAAAGTCATTTTGACGAAATATTGAGGGTAGCCATTTTGTTTAGAAATGAAATTTAATCAAAATCGTTAGAGCCAACTTTGAGAAACTCGACTTTTTCTATTTTTGCCCTCCAGTAAACTACCCTTAATTTTAGGGTTAGATATCGAATTCTAAAACCCCTCGGGGCAATCCTATGAAAACCCTATATTCCAAGTTTTAGCCTGATCGGTAAAATAGTTTAGGCTCTAGTTGGAGGTACAGAGAGACAGACAGAGAGACAGACAGACAGACAGGCGGAAATTCAAAAAAAAACCTTTTCGGATTCGGGGGGTCATGAAACGTCGAGATTCGTCAAAATCTTGAGTTCGATTTTTTTGATGATCACCATACTTTCTCTACCTGTAAGATAGCGAGAAAGTAAAAAGGAAGATTGTAAATAGGAACTAAGAAATTAAATATTTAATATTTTATCACCGCGTCTTAATACGCTTATGTACTAATTACGCTAATTGTTTTAGGGATAAGGAAGGTATATTTATAGGAAGTGTACCCGCATTTGTGTGGAAGAAGATTGGAAAACTATTTTGGAAAACACTACAACTAGAAATTGCGGTGAGTATTAAAACTAACCAGCTTCAGTGTCCGCATGGTCTAACGCACAACTCTTGCAGTAGACTAGACTGCTGATGACAGGGAGATCGAGGTTCGAATCTCGGTCGAGTGTGCTGAGAGTAGTTTTTCTTACATGGTTTTCCATTCTCATTCCACGCAATTTCCTCTTTATATAACCTTCCTCATCCCTAAAACCATTTGCTTGATTAGTATAACCCGAACGGTTAGTAAGGCAGGGTGCTACATTTTTTTATCACTGCGTCTTACTACCCATTCAGGTTATACGCTATGTAGGCCTACTAATTACACTAATGGGTTATGTATAGGGAAGGCTAGCGGTATTGAGCCCCAATCTCCCCGTCTTCGGCAGTCTAGTCCTACACGAGATTAGCGCGTTAGACCACGCGGTCACCGAAGCGGGTAAATAAACATTATTATTATTATTATTGTTATTATTATTATTATTTAGCACCGCATCTTTCTACCCGTTGGGGCTATACACTTATGTACTACTACGCCAATGGTTTTAGGGATAATAAAGGTTATATTTATATATAGTGTACACGCATTTGCGTTGAGGGAAAGTGGAAAACCATTTTTGAAAAACAACCCTCAATAAACCCGAATGAGATTCGAACCTTGATCTCCTCATCATAGACAGTCTAGTCCACTGCGAGAGTTGCGTGTTAGACCACCCGACCATCGAAGCGGGTTCTAATTATAAGTTAAGTGTTTGGTAAAAATACATATGCTTTTACTTTTCCCTTTAAAGAAAGAGAAAACGTTCTTGACCCAAAAAAAAAGTAAATGTAGACTATAGGGTAGAACTGAGGTCCCCCATATCTCCCGATGTGTCATTGTTGCCGCGGGTGAAGGGTTGCCAGTATCAACTTCCGCCACGAATATGGCGGGTCTCGCGGGGTGGTGGCTCGGCGAGGCCTGGTTTAGAGGGCTCTCTCCCTTCCCCCCACCCCCTTAGCCCTCGCTATCAACCAATCCCCATTGCATGTCACCTCTGGGGGGGCCCCCCCCGCCTGTAGCTTCCACCGCGTGTCATGCAAATTAGACAAGCTCTGAAAGGTTGTTAGACTGTAGCGTAGGCCTACCTTCTTCCCTGGAGCTAGCAGAGACGACCGGGGATAAGCTACAGCTTTATACAACTCTTCTGTTACCTTTCTAGGAAATACATTGTGGGAGTTCTACAGCTTTATACAACTCTTCTGTTACCTTTCTAGGAAATACAATGTGGGAGTTCTACAGCTTTATACAACTCTTCTGTTACCTTTCTAGGAAATACAATGTGGGAGTTCTACAGCTTTATACAACTCTTCTGTTACCTTTCTAGGAAATACAATGTGGGAGTTCTACAGCTTTATTCAACTCTTCTGTTACCTTTCTAGGAAATACAATGTGGGAGTTCTACAGCTTTATACAACTCTTCTGTTACCTTTCTAGGAAATACAATGTGGGAGTTTAAAAAATATTTTACTCCAGCTGGTCTTAGTAGCCTTACTTTTCGGGCTATACGCAGAAGAAATAGCTTACATTCCATGTGAGTGTGAAGCCAGAGTTTTATGTGTGATTGGTCAAATGAGGGCAGAGTGGGTAAGAACATATTACTACGGAATTTTTAATAATAATTACTAATAATTTCAAACACGCGTCTTAAGACCTTCGGTGTACGCTTTTAAATACAATTACGCTAATGGATTAGGAATTGGAGGGTTGAATTTAGAGGAAGTGAGACCCGCATTTGCGTGGATGAGAGTGAAACCATCTCGACAACAACCCACCCCCAGTTCACCCTACCGGATTTGAACCTCGATCTCCCCGCCCTCGGCGGTCGAGCTCAACACGACTAGCGCGTTAGCCAGCTAACGCATCGAGTGGGTTGGTTATAGTTTTAAAACGCTATGATTACCTATAATCACATCCATAACACGATACTGGAGAGATCATATCACAGGTAGGCCTACAGTTAGGGGCTCCCGAGTAGATTTTGTGCCGGGTGGGTTGCTTTTTTGACGTCCCTATGTAACCGGTGGATAAAATAGTCCAGTCACGAAGCGAAAAGTAAATTTTGGTCTTACATTTTATAATGATAGAAGTCTAGAGCTTCTCTGCTCTCAATCCGATCAAGTCCACGAGTGGCGGCTGTATGCCATCCGCCAAAATATAACGATATCACCCGAAAGGAAGACGGGAAACAAGTGGGAAAGAACATATGGAACACTGTAGGAACAACTCGCGCATGACACATAGCTTCTAAAACATCTTTTTGGGCTTCAGATAACCCCGGTAGAACATAGTAAAATGAAGTGTTTTTTGTATACTACTTAGCAAATCAAGTTCTTTGGAATTATTTCACATGAACAACAGTCTAATTTAGTCGCTAGTGGCGTCTCGTGATATACACATTACTCGTGTTTGTTTCTCTATCGCGCAAGATTGTGTGCAATGAGGGTAAGTACAGTCTTGTCCACTTTATTGTAGCCCAATGATACACCTTGAGTCGACTCTAAGCAAACCAGGTTCGCACGGACCTTCAGATGCCCCTTGGGTACAGTTTTAACAAGACTGATTATCTGGGAACACTCCATACACGACTCTGTAAGATCAAATCACAGGTACAGTTTTAAAAGTCTGATATACTGGGAACACCACTACAACTCGTAAGATCATATACGGTACAGTTTTTAACAAGCTCTGATCCCTGGAAACACTCCACTACGAACTCTGTAAATGATCATATCAGGTACAGTTTAAACAAGCTCTGATTACCTGGAAACACTCAATACACGACTCTGTAAAGTTCATATCACAGGTAAGTTTAACTAAGCCTGATTACCTGGAAACACTCCCAAAACACGCTCTGTAAAGATCATATCACAGGTACAGATTTTAACAAGCTCCTGATTACCTGGAACACTTACGACACAGACATTGTACCAGAAGAAAAGCAAGGTAGAATTTACAGGAAATGAGGCCTATTCAGCATTTCCTAGAGGAGACTGAGATATTTAAGAAAAACTATCCTCAGTACACCGACCGAGATTCGAACTCGACTCCTCCCGTCATCGGCAAGTGCCTAGCTACTGCCAGATAGTCGTTAGACCACGCAGCCACGAAGCGGTTATTATTGTTATTTAACACAACAAACTGTCCAAGTGAACACAATGGGATTGATGATTGAAAGAACACGGATATTCAGATATAACAACGAATCAATCAGCCTGATTATCTCTGATCTGCTGGCGGTGCAGCGGAGCACAATTCAAGACCTACTCATGCAGGTACCAGGAGTTCGGCCGCCGCACGTTTTATTCTCTCCACCAACCTTTGTCGCAACGTGCCGTGCTCCGGTGTGGGTGGTGCCATTTTATGTGAGGGTGTACAGTAGCTCCATGGCTTCTTTGGTGCTGACTGACAGCTGACGGCTTTGAAAAGCTACCAGACCAAATTATGTATCCCTACGCCGAACCATATGATTTTCAAAAAACATGTGTTTAGCAGTTGTCACTTCTGACAGTCAAAAACTAGGTATATACCTAAATGTTGACTGTCGGAAGTCAGCTGTGAACTGTCAGTCAGCACCAAAGAAGCCATGGGGCTACTGTAGTAGACGCGACAAAAGGTAAAGGTTTTTGCAATTTTTATAATAAAACCTTTTTTTTTGGTCTAAATAACCAAATATTGCTCCAGTAGAGACATAGAATTTATTTTTCTTCACAAGGTGATATTAACATTTGTTGAATATCTGTCAAGGGTGTCCTGGAATTTAATGACAACTTTTTATTTCCATTTAAAATGTTTCTCATCTAGTGCTAACATGCTCATGACAGATATCAACTATGTGAAGGAAATTAAACTCTAGTTTACGTTTCTACTGGAGCAATATTTGATTTTTTTTAATCAAAAAAAGTTTTTAAATAAAAACTGTAAAGAACTTTTAACTTATCTTGCGTCCCCTACACTCCCACCTTAAATACATGTAAATAATGAAATGTGTGGCGGTTTGCATAGGTGCATGGTGGCATGGGAGTACACCTTATGTTGTCACACTTGTAATAGACTGGACTACAGGTGACTGGGGTTCAAATCCTGTTGGGGTGCACGTAGGGTAGTTTTTAATAAATGGTTTCCCACTCTCCATCCATGCAAATTCGAGCACATTTACTCTAAAATTTTATCTTTATCTTCTCTATTCCAATAGCGTAAATTAATGGATGCGTTTATGAATTTTATTTATTTAGCACCGCGTCTTATTAACCGTTCGGGTTATAAGATTAAGTAGGCCTACTAATTATGCAAGTGGGTAAGCAATTCTAGAATATCCTGTCAGACAAGTTTAGACTCCACAGCACCTGGGACCTCCTGAAATAGAACCCAAAGAACACCGGAACATCCTGTCAGACAAGTTGAGACTCCACAGCACCTGGGACCTCCTGAATAGAACCCAAAGAACACCGGAATATCCTGTCAGACAAGTTGAGACTCCACAGCACCTGGGACCTCCTGAATAGAACCCAAAGAACACCGGAACATCCTGTCAGACAAGTTGAGACTCCACAGCACCTGGGACCTCCTGAATAGAACCCAAAGAACACCGGAATATCCTGTCAGACAAGTTGATACTCCACAGTACCTGGGACCTCCTGACTAGAACCTAAAGAACACCGGAATATCCTGTCAGACAAGTTGATACTCCACAGCACCTGGGACCTCCTGAATAGTGCCTAAAGAACACCGGAATATCCTTTCAGACAAGTTGAGACGCCACAGCACCTGGGACCTCCTGAATAGTGCCTAAAGAACACCGGAACATCTTGTCAGACAAGTTGAGACTCCACAGCACCTGGGAACTCCTGAATAGTGCCTAAAGAATACCGGAACATCCTGTCAGACAGTTTGTTGGAGCAAAAGAAAAATGTTTGTCCCATTAATAAGGAAATTACAGGAATTAACCTTTAACGGTAGACCGGTAGCCTCAGACGATAAAAAAAATTAGGGAGGGGGGGGAATGTTGATGTCAAATGTCAAGACAACGAGCCACAAAGGGGGATGACATGTTTCCGTTTTACTACCCCATTTCCCTCATACCCTCACGAAACAAATTTGCTGCTCTTGTCTTTGGATAAAATAGCCCGTAAATGATCATATTTAAGAAATCTTAAGTTTTTATTTGAAAGTGTCGGTTACAAAAAAACTCGCTCTTAATAGTTCTACCATTTACACATATACTTTATCTTAGAACCAGTGTCGTGTCGTGTAGTGGAGTGTTGCCAGGGTAAGCAGAGTTAGTTCAAACTGTACCTGTGAATTGTTCTCATCACTCAGTAGAACACTCATTGGTCAGTTATCAATTAACATACATTCCCATGTGAGGTACATAGATCACAACCTATCTACTGAGTGATGAGAACAATTCACAGGTACAGTTTAAACCAACTCTGCTTACCCTGGCAACACTCCACGACATGACACTATCAATGAGTGTTCTACTGAGTGATGAGAACAATTCACAGGTACAGTTTAAACCAACTCTGCTTACCCTGGCAACACTCCACGACACGACACTTCCAATGAGTGTTCTACTGAGTGATGAGAACAATTCACAGGTACAGTTTAAACTAACTCTGCTTACCCTGGCAACACTCCACGACACGACACTGCCAATGAATGTTCTACTGAGTGATGAGAACAATTCACAGGTACAGTTTAAACTAACTCTGCTTACCCTGGCAACACTCCACGACACGACACTGCCAATGAGTGTTCTACTGAGTGATGAGAACAATTCACAGGTACAGCTTAAACTAACTCTGCTTACCCTGGCAACACTCCACGACACGACACTGCCAATGAGTGTTCTACTGAGTGATGAGAACAATTCACAGGTACAGTTTAAACTAACTCTGCTTACCCTGGCAACACTCCACGACACGACACTGCCAATGAGTGTTCTACTGAGTGATAAGAACAATTCACAGGTACAGTTTAAACTAACTCTGCTTACCCTGGCAGCAATCCACGACACGACACTGTCAATGAGTGTTCTACTGAGTGATGAGAACAATTCACAGGTACAGTTTAAACTAACTCTGCTTACCCTGGCAACACTCCACGACACGACACTGCCAATGAGTGTTCTACTGAGTGATGAGAACAATTCACAGGTACAGTTTAAACTAACTCTGCTTACCCTGGCAACACTCCACGACATGACACTATCAATGAGTGTTCTACTGAGTGATGAGAGCAATTCTCAGGTACAGTTTAAATTAACTCTGCTTACCCTGGTAACACTCCACTACACGACACTGCCAATGAGTGTTCTACTGAGTGATGATAACAATTCACAGGTACAGTTTAAACTAACTCTACTTACCCTGGCAACACTCCACGACACGACACTGTCAATGAGTGTTCTACTGAGTGATGAAAACAGCTTAGACTAACTCTGCTTACCCTGGCAACACTACATGACACGACACTGTCAATGAAGTATCTACTGAGTGATGAGAACAGCTTAAACTAACTCTGCTTACCCTGGCAACACCACACGACACGACACTGTCAATGAGTGTTTTACTGAGGGATGAGAACAATTCACAGGTACAGTTTAAACTACAGTAGCCCCATGGCTTCTTTGGTGCTGACTGACAGCTCACAGCTTACAGCAGACGGCTTTGAAAAGCTACCAGACCAAATTATGTATCACTACGCTGAACCATATGATCTGCAAAAAAACATGTGCTTAGCAGCTGTCACTTCTGACAGTCAAAATGTAGGTATATATCTAACTGTTGACTGTCAGAAGTCAGCTGTGAACTTTCAGTCCGCTCCAAAGAAGCCATGGGGCTACTGTAACTCTGCTTACCCTGGAAACACCCCACGACACGACACTGAGTACAGTATATTCTGGATCATTTCTCAGTAGATGTCGGACGCCAACGACCCTAACGTAAAGTCCTAAGGTATTTGTACAACTTGTTATAAACAATAAAACAAGTACCGGAGTGATGACTGCGACCTCCAGTCTGGCTGGAAACAGCAGACAGTTAATGAATCTGTCATTGATTGATGGGTGAGGTGCTGAGAGGAGGGATCAGTAGCCCGCTGCGTGTTAGAGTGAGATGGAGAGGAGAGAGAGCCGGTATCATTCAAACACATCTCAGTCAATTTAATTTTCCTTCTTGATTGTTCTTTTTGCTCTCGATTTATGTAAATAGTTTTCTCACCACCGATATTAATTTTTTTTTGTGCCTGCTGCGATGCTAATTACCACTAATAGGGATACGATTGCCTTCCCGGCCGGCTTCAGAAGATGGCTCAGTGTATTGAAGACTGCATTTCTTCTTTTGTTTTCCTTTGAGACTTCTCCAGGGCTAGTCAATGGGGGAGATCCTCTAGCATAGGAACTGGAACTGGGGCTTTGGGGGGGGGGGGGGGGGCATGAGTGTATTACCCTTTTTTATTGGGGGTAGAAGGTACAGGAGTATTGGAGTAATGGTTTTACAAACTGCTTAGAGTTCACGCGACCAATAACATTGAACAAAACTGCTTCGGTGGCTGCATGATCTAAGGCGCTACTCTCGCAATAGACTAGACTGTCAAAGATAGGGATATAGGAGTTTGAATCTTGGTCGGGTGTATTGAAGGTGGTTTTTCCAGAACATCTTTCCACTCTCCTTCCACGCAAATGCGTGTACACTTCTTCTAAATATAACTTATCTAATCCCTAAAACCATCAGCGTTATTAGTACATAATATGTACGCATATTATGCTTATAACCTGAACGGGTAGTAAGACGCGGTGCTAAGGAAAACAAAAGACTCATCCTTTATTCAAAATACACATTTCTGATTTTTTTTATAGGAACATAACAATATATAAAAATTTATTAAAAGTCTTGTAGAGGTTTTAAATAAAAGTTAATTTAAAGCAATGAAAAACCAACATTAAAATTTTTTTGTCCCAGCCTTAGTTTTTGTGAACGAACTATTTGGCGAGCAATTTACACCAATATGTTTAGTAAACACGTCTTGTTTTCTACATATAGTTCATGCCGGGCTCATGTTGAACAATATTAAGTTCGTGATATATATGATGTGATTCGACATCTCATATCAGTCGGTAGCGTGTCTGTCTATTGGGCTAGTGTCCCGGGTTCAATTCCCGGCATGGACGAAATATTTACATTGATGAAATGTGTGTTTAACCTTTCACAGTGATGAGTTAACGGCCGGGGGACTGGATGTTGTGCCTGTCCTAGTTTTAAGTTTATATTATAATACATACGAACCTATGACAGAAATTGTGTGATGTGTAGCCTGTGGTATAGGTTATGTAATTTATTGATAGCTTAGATGAATGGTATTTTTTTTCTTCCGTTTGTATACATTATTTGTGTGTGAAAACGATGAAGTTTGTTTATGCCTAAAACAGTGTTGTGTCGTGGGTGCTTGCAGGGTAAGTAGGCTTATTAAAACTGCACCGTAGTAGTTGAGTGGAGTGTTATGAGTGTAGACTGCTGTGACAGGGGGTGAGTGCAGGTAGCTTGTTTATTAAACTGTACCTTATAAGTGGAATGTCTGGAGTGCTGCCAGGGTAATCAGTTCTGTTAAAACTGCACCTGTAATAGTGTAGTGTCGTGGAGTGTTACCAGGGTAAGCAGGGCTTGTTAAAACTGTACCTTAATACAGTGGAGTGTCTGGAATGTTACCAGGTAAGCAGTCTTGTTAAAACTGTACCTGTAATATATGAGTGTCCCTCTATTATTATTATTTACCGCGTCTTACTACTCGTTCGGGTTATACGCACTTACGCTAATGTGTATGGTAGGGTGATTGTGAGATAAATGGAGAACCTACAGTTTAACGTGGGATCCGAACCACGGTGGAGGCCTGATTCCTCACATTCACAAGTTGTGATTAATACACACTTGTCAGAGGTGAAGGAAGGGTTTGGCAATTAGATAATCTGTGCCGGGACCGAGGATTGAACCCCGAACCCCCCAGCACAAAGTCTGACACCTTACCCCTAGACCGCCAGGTCACCGACAACAAGCTTAATACACGTGGTCACAGACAAATAATGTACCCAGACACTTACCTCCAGGTTAAAATGGTTGTGCTTCTTTTGGCAGCTTGAGTCCTTCAACACTAGGATCGCTGCGGTTAGTGCGATCATCACCCAGCCCCGTAGGTTGAGAGTCTGTTTCTTACTTGTCAGTGACCGTGGGTTATTGGCTCTAGGAACCTACCGATTAGAAAATAGACTTGTTTATATAATTGTGAATTGTAAAGACAACCTTTAAAAACGACTTTTTTTTTCCACTTTAAACTCACTCCTACACAACGTTAGAAAACTTCTCGTTTCAACTCACGTCCGACTTATTAGGGGGGAAGGGGGAACACACACACCTTTTTATCTAACAACTTTATACACACAGACATACAAACAGAGAGACAGACAGACAAACAGACAGAGAGAGGGAGACAACAAAAGAAGTTCACTCCCAGAGTCAAAAGCTGACGTCTAGAAGACAAGTCCTGTCATAATAGTTGTTACCCCCCCCCCATCCCCCCTCCTCTGAAGCAATGTTGTTAAGAAGTCTTCACTCCCACCTCCTACTTCCCCCCCTAACCCCCCATTGGGACAATTACTCAGGATGTATCTTTATTTAATTATTATTTACGCTCAGTTCCTGAGAGTTAGAGCGAACGAACTAAGACGTGTGTAGAAGCTATCAGGAGACTCAGCAGCAGAGATATAGCTGAGTCATGCTCGATAATGAATACAACCAGGAGACTAGGATATAAGAGGTGGTGGCCAACTTTCCCTCCGGCTACCGGCTGACGGGCGTCTTTTACTTCAGTGGCGGACTTGAAAGGGGGTCTTTGCAATAACGGCTTTTTATTTAACTTAAGTTACCTTTTTTTATTTAAAACCACGTATTACTACCCGCTCAGGTTTAACTTATAATATGTACTAACTACGCTTACGTGTAAAGGAGTAGGAAGGTTAAATATAAAGGAAGTATACCCACATTTGCGTGGAGGGAGATTGTAAAACCATCTATGCAATATCATCCTCTGTTCACCCAACCTGGTTTCGAACCCCGATATCCCCGCCATCGGCAGTCCAGTATATTAAACTACGAGAGTGACGCCTTATACCATTCGACCACTAATGTGGGTATTTTTATTTATCTTCTTAGTTTGAATATTCGCTTGTCTGAGTGTTTAGAAAGGCTGACTCTAAGGACCTGCTTACGACTTTGCTTACTTGTTGAATTCGGGGTTATTTTACAAAGCGGTCTGCATCCTAACTTGACCCACTTAAGCAATCTAAGCACTATCACACTTAAGACACCAATATACTAAATACTTCGTATATTAGTGTCTTAAGTGTGATAGAAAGAGAGAAAAAATGAGTGGCTATCCCTGTTTGTTCTCTTTTTTATCTGCTGATGACACTTACACTCTTTCAATGACGAGTACACACACTCACTCTACTATTTGCGCCTAGATATCATTGATTTGCATTAAAAAAGCCTTTTCTTGTTTCCTATTCTGGATAGGTTTTAATGGACTTTTTAATCTAGGCCTACATTCTGGCAGGAAGATTCCTACTGGCAACTATCGTGACAAAATCAATAGGCCTATCACGAGGTGTAAACGATTACAAATAATATTTGCAAAATAACTACCTTAGGCTACTTCAAGATCTAATAACTAATGTAGTGACAATTTGGGGCTAATTTTAGATATATTTAGGAATTTATAGGTTTTTTTCAATGTTATATTTTTAAAACTCAATGAATAAAACTCAAATAGGCCTACGTTAAAGGTTGGGTAGAAGGAGAAGCTAGTTAAGGGCAGGTTTAAGGGTGACCTGAAATTTAATGAAAACTTTTCTCTTCATTTAAAAAAAAGTTTCTCATATAATACCGGTATGTTCATGATAGATATTCAACAACTGTTGATATCACCATGGGAAGAAAATGTAATTTTATATTTCTATTAGAGAAATATTTTATTTCTTTTGACCAAAAAGAAAAAGTTTTGCACTAAAAACTGTAAAAACACTGACATTTTCTCGCATCACCTTCCATCTTATCTGGACTTGCCGTTACGTCACAGGTAGTTAATGATCTTGACAATTTTGGTAAGGACAAAAATAATTCTATTAATCGTACCGTCTAGGCCTATAGGCTTAGACTATTATCCTTACTCTAGAGTTGGGTGCGGACGTTTAGGTCTTATGTGTAAGGTTTTTTTAGGCATATCTATTTAACGCGCACTTTATGAACCGATTGATTATACAGGGTGGCCCACGGAAAAGTAGCCCACCTCCTATATCCAGCAGGCGCCTCACTCTGAATTGGAGGAGGTCAATCCCCTTACACCCCGTCTTGTGCTTTAGACAATCAGTTCACTTGCTCATTCTTCATGTCACAATATGGGTGGAAGAGGATTGACCTCCTCCAATTCAGAGTGAGGCGCCTGCTGGATAGAGGAGGCGGGCTACTTTTCCGTGGGCCACCCTGTATCAGCACACTACTTATAAACTAGCTTAAACCTTAAACAGAAACAACATACAGCCCCCTCTGGGGATTAATTCATCAATTTGAAAGGGATAAATTCACATTTCACCAATAATAAATGTTTCAGCCATGCTGGGAATCGAATCCAGGACCCTTAGCTCAGTAGGAAGACAGGCTACCGACTGAACTAAGTTGATGGACTATTTCTTTAACACATTAGTACATTCCATACTAAAGTTATTAACGACATATTCTATGGGATAAAAATTGGGAGGGTAGCTTATCTATAGCAGGATTGTTATAGGAAGGGACTTTTAGAAAATACAAACATAGCATATTTATTTTGGTGTCAACATTGAAAAATGTTTTACTCTAGTCTGGTTTTTTTTAGCACCGCGTCTTACTACATTTTCAGGTTATAAGCATAGGTTCTATGTAAATCTACTAATGAATTAGGAATGTGAAAGGTTGAATTTAGAGGAAGTGTATTTGTATTTGCGTGGAAAGCCATTTTGGAAAAAAAAAAACCTCAGTGCACCCGACTGGGATTTGAACCCCGATCTTCCTGTCATCGGTAGTCTAGTCTTACAAGAGTGTGACGCCTTAAGCCATGCGGCCATTGAAGCACGTTTTTTATTATTATTATTATTATTATTAATAGGTATTGATAACCCATTTATTATCTGTTAAAAGTGACAGCTGCAGTTCACGTATAAAAACGTGAAAGTAGATCTAATAATCTTTCTGTCAGATAAGGTTATTAATACGAAAATTGGGCTATAGTAACTTTTCTAGCTGTCAGAAAAGGGCTCTTCCTATGAAAATCAGACTGTAGTAACTTTTCTAGATGTCAGATAAGGCTCTTTATATGAAAATTGGACTGTAATAACTTTTGTAGATGTCAGATAAGTTTCTTGCTATAAAAATTGAACGTTTTATAGCTGCTATAAAAGCCTCTTCCTATAAAAAAAATTGGTCTTAGGTAACTTTTCTAGCTGTCGGATAAGATCCTTCCTATGGAGTTTGTTCTGTAACATTGATCCCTGCGAGCGCGCCATCTCATACGGAGTGCGAAGTGTCGGCCAAACTCCAAACGACTGATTTCTCTTCGCATCAAATACTCCCGTCTCCCCCCTTGCTCTATACCCTCACCGGCAGCCATTATACTCCTCCCCTCCATTACTACTCTCCCAGGAGGCCACTTGTCCAATCCGTCAATCAATTACGCTTCCCCTACTCTATCCCACTTCGGTCGCAAGGCGAGGAGGCGTGGCTTGCGCTCGGGGGCGGATCTTTGTCTCGGTAGTGCTGCAGGTAGTTCTGTTGTTCTCTAAGAGGTAGCGCCAGCTGTATCGTTTCCCCGTGACAATAAAAAGGAGGAATGTTTGAAAATTTGAGATCAAATTGAATATGTATCTGGGGAAATTATTATGTTATGGTGTATTTTATTTGACGACTAATAATGATATTTAATACTTATTCTAAAATGTAAAAGGTGTACGGTGATCTAATTTAAAAAATATATTTGTAAGCAAAAAAAAAAAAAAAGCTTTAAAAATTATTTAAAAGCAAAGTGAATTAATGTAAAGGAGCAATGTAATTTTTTTTTTTGCTTGTAATCAAAAACATTTTTAAAACTAGATTAAACTCTATCAATAAATGATATAAAATCCTAACATAGCTATAGATGGAGAATAATAAACACAAATAATGGTTTTCTAAATTAACTAAAAAAATAATAAAAAAATGACGTTTCGAGCAAACTTTTTATCAGGTCTTAGACCGGTCCCTAGGGCTAATATTAACTGTAGGCCTACATGTCTACAGCTAGGACCATGACTGTCAAGTCATCCTCTAGACGAAACAAATGTCGCTACAAATTTAGCTTAATTGTGAACATTTCAGTGTGTTATTATTTATTATTATTATATTATTATTATATTATTATTATTAGCAGTTATTATTATAACGTTTAGTTATTACGCACTTACTCGCTAATGTGTGTAATGGTAGGGTGATTGTGAGATAAATGGAGGACCTACAGATTAACCGTGGGATCCGAACCACGGTGGTAGGCCTGGCTTCCTCACATTCACAAGTTTTGATTAATACACGTGTTGTCAGAGGTGAAGGAAGGGTTTGGCAATCAGATAAATCTTGCGGACAAGGATTGAACCCGGACCCCAGCACAGAAGTCTGACACCTTACCCTGACCACCAAGTCACCCTTTCAGTGAGATTGCGTAAGAGGAAGAGGAATTAGCTTTCGTAGAGCTGTGGCCTTAATTGCAAAGATGACAGCAGTGGTTCCCAAGGCGAAAGTGGTATAAAAAAATGGCTAAGGTGGATGGAAAGGGGACGCATAAAAGGCCAGTGTTTTTGCAGTTTTTATGGCAAAACTTTTTTTTTTTGCCAAAGTAGATAAAATATTGCTCCTAGTTACATACATAGAATTTAATTTTTTACATGGTGACCTCAAAATTTGTTGAATATCTATCAAGGTTATCTGGAATTTAATGACAACTTTTTCTCTTCGTATAAAAAGTTTCTCATCTAATGCCGCTATTTATGACAGAAATTCAACAACTGTTGAAGGTTATCACCACTTGAAGAAAATTAAACCTTGTTTATAGTACTGAGGCAAGTATTTTATTTATTTTAGCCAAAAAAAAGTGTTGCCATTAAAACTGGCCTTTTCTCGCGACCCGTTCCGTCCCACCCTAAGAGAAAAGTGTCTCTCATACCAACTTACTAAAAGAGTTGAAAACATCGTCGCCTAAAGATTGCATTGTGTCTGTTCATGATAGTTTTTACTGGATGTCAGTCAAAAATATTATGTTTAGGTTTGGGTTGCCAACACTTGTAAAAGGTCATTGTTTTGTATGGATGCAAGTTTTTAAATTACCTGTTATATTCTACATTTATAATAAAGTAAACTAAGTTTTTCATACATTTAATTACTTTTAATAATTCTTTTCATCCAACTCGAAACAATATTTGAAACATAATTAAAGTAGATACTTATTCTTCGTTTTGGAACGTTATCATATGTAATATAGTCATCTCAATACCTTAATACAGCATCGTATAACTATAAGAGAAATATTGCCTTTTCTATATATATAAATTTTGATTATTTTATCGTATTTCAAATTTAACTAATTAGGCTAAATATCTGTATCCACTAGGAATCATTGTAAAGAAACTTTTTCCGTCAGTTCAACCATGTTAAATCGTGGTCCCATTTGAAGCTATTTTCGTAAGACTTTTTGAATCTGATATATTTTTAGTAGATAGATCGATAATGATTGTTCGACTTAAAATAAAATAATACTGCTAATACTGTGTTAATATCACATTCATACATTCCGTATGTTTTCATTACCAAGACAGATGCAGCTGGCATAGATACATTAGGGAATCTAGTAACTTTGAGCTTCATCCAAGTAACAGGTCGTGAACGAATTATAACTACTGCGTATGGAAGATACTATTTATTGTAATAATGAGAGTTGTTGACTTTACAATCCGCACAAACAAACAGCGAACTGAACGACATTTTCAACCCCCCTAAACGCTCTGTGTGCGGTGGTGCGCAGCGAGAACCGTCCTTTGCACAGTCATTGCGAGTTTCCGCCTGCACGCTCAGTATTACTTGCAGTGTGCTTAATTACGCCGAACGTCAACAAGCTATATAAAAAAAAAAAGAGCCAATAAAAAATTATATAATATATAAGTTAGTTGAACACTGTAATTTCTAAGCTAATTTATTAATATAGCAACAACAATATAGATTTTTGGCTAGTTTGCATTCAGACCTTGTATTACCCGAAATGCAAGTATCTTTTATGTTTTACATAAAATAACGCTAATTTACTCAATGTACACCTACTCACGTAAGCTCTAAAAGCTCTCATCGGTTGTATTCTAATTCAATGAGCGCGGTCCCTTTTTCCCCTATGCTTCCATGTTAACGCGCGGTTGCCAACTATGACGTACAGACGCTCGGTCTGAGAGGGCGTGCTGGCTTCACTTTCTTGCACGTACATCATAGGATGTCTCTCCGTATATTATAGCTCATGGTATATATCTTAGGGGCAACTTTGTATGATCGTTATATGCCAGCTTGCTGTAGATTTTATTGGTCAGTGACTGTACTGTCAGTAATTAGTTTTCGCGCATGTGCAGCTAGTAACTGGTCAGGAACATTCAGTTTGCTTTTTTCCAGCCCTCACAACATTTCAAGGTCAAACCTCGCAGGGTAGGTGCGAGAGAGAGAGAGCAATATCTTTCACTAGCCAACTTGAGTTTTTTTCCTTGTACTCTCAAAAAGTAGTTTTGCTTTGCTCGCTAGAGCTCAGCAGCAATCGTGATCAATGTAAATCAAACCAGGAATTTATTGGTTTTGTTTGTTTTTTTTTCCTGGACTGGTTAACTCTGGGTTATGACTGAGATTAGACGTGTGGGAGAAAGGGTGGGCCATTATGACCATTATGTATTTTATTAATTCTGTTAAATACATGTACTAAATGTGCTAAAAATACACAATGTTTAAAATTGCCAAACAAAGTCCATTGTTATAAAGTTCGTGTCGTCACAACTTGTGGGTTGACTTACGCTCGCTCAGTGTCCGGGTTCATTATAACTTCACAGGCTGCATAAACAGCTCAAAGATATTTAATTTATTTGAGGTAGGGCCCTATTTAACTTTATGAACCGACAATTATATCAACACATGACTCATAAACCAGCTTAAATCTAGAACAGACACAACACCCAGCCCTCCGGCCGTTAATTCATCACATTTGATCAATAATAAAATGCTTAACCTAACAAGGGATCTAACCGGAGGACCCTTAGCTCAGTAGGCAGACACGCTACCGAACGAGCTAAAGTTTCAGACTGCTCTAAGACACTTCGTTGGTTCGAATCCGGGTGGTGTCGTTCTATGTATAATCGAGCATAGCAATAAGTGAGCAGATAAAACACGAGTGGTTTGGAGTTCACTATAACGGTAGTGGTGTAGTCCTGAGGACAAATGAGAGAGATTGTGGTTCAATCCCAGTCGGGTGTACTAAGGATTGTTTTTCCAGTATGGTTTTACACTCTCCCTCCACGCAAATGTGGATACACTTACCCTAAATTCAACTTTCCTAATCTCTAACACATGACCGTAATTAGTTTCATAGGTTATAACCCGAACGGTTAGTAAGACGCCGTACTATTTTTTTTAAGTCATGAGGAAAATGGTTCCCGGGCAGTTATTCCCACAATTTAAACTAACTTTGAATCAAATATTCTAGATTTAAAGTTGGGTTAGAATTTTTACGTTTAACATTTATAATATTTTTAATGGTTTTATAGTTACAAAGACAATAGGTAATGTAACTCAATTTATTCATTTTATGATAACTCTTAAAGCAATGCTTTAATTAATTTTATTACGCTCAGGAACAGCTTCGTCACTGAAACTATGCGATTTTGTCTCCACAGCTTACCGATGATGCAGAAACAAGTCTGACGTATGGTAGTAAGTACCCTTGCCTCGAAGATGGTCCATTTATTTGATGAACATTACTGATGCAACATGGTTAGTAAGCTGCGAAATGAGATGTTTATTAGGTTCATTACACTGAAGTTACGTCCACACTCAGCAGAATAAGAATTGTGTAAGCAGTCTGCTAGAAGTTTAAGACATTATGAATAGGTTACGTATTCCTCCACAGTCAACTAGATCCAGAAATCATTCAAAACTTTTTTTTTTCAGTTCTATTCTGAAGCGGCTGCAAAGGTTGTTTATGGATTCCTTGCCATTTGTCACTTCCATATATCACTCATCACAAGCAGGGGGATCCAGATCATTTTCATAGGGGGGTTCATAGTATATATTAAATAGCATAGTTATGTTAGATTTATGTTTAAAGCCATTTAATAGTTTCTCATTCATATTGGATCTTATTATGTTTTAAACCGTGGTCATCCTTCCCAATTTTTTTTAAAATCGGATAGTTTTATAAATTATTTGGAGTGGCCCTCCTTCAAAAATTTTTTGAAAAATAATTCACTCTTGAAGTTATGAGTAGTCTTGCCTTAATTAAAAAAAATTGATTCTTTTATAAGCCATTTAAAAGTGTTCCTCAGCTAGAAATTTTTGAAATTTGGATGCCCCTCAAAGCTATTTAGAGAGTGTTGATTCCTCATTTTTACGGATGATTAGATAGCTCTAGAAGATAATCTTTGAAGTGGTCTTTTACCAACAAAATTTTGAAAATTGAATTATTTCAGAAACTAGCTATTTGAGGTGGTCCTCGCCTAAAAATTCTTCAAATTGACATGCATCTAGAAACTATTTGGAATTGTCCTCCCCTAGAATCTTTGAAATTTGGATGACCTTGGAAGTATTAAGAGCTTTCCTCCCCGACTTTTTCTGCCAGTTATGATGCCTCTAGTCTAGTAGTTATTTAAAGTGGTCTTCGCGTGCAAATTTTTGACAATAGAATGCATCCAGAAGTCATTTGGAGTTTTATTTCAGGCCATATTTCAGCCTCAAAAATTCGATAATATCAAAGGAAATTTTTAAATATATCTAGGGGGAATTTATTCAGGGAGGGCCAAATTATTTTCGGGGGGCAAAGTCCCCCACCGTTCCGGCGCTCCTGCGTCTGCCAAATACTCTATATTCGGTATTCGTGGAGTGAACTGCTCACAGAAGATTATTATTCTTCTTTGATGTGTGGTTTCTCCTTCTATGGGAACAATGTTCGTTACTCGCTGTGCACAACAAATATTAGTACATGAAACGAATATTTTTCCACACTTGCGTGAGTTCGTATCAAACAGTGATAAACGTGGACGAATAACGCACATGTGGACCCGGTTTAAGAGGTGTCTGTGCTAAAAAGATAAAACATTGTATAATTTATCTGTGTTTATTTTTTTTCTAAAATTTGAAATTTAATTTGGCTTTTTTGTATTAATTTTCTAACGTTCACAGGGGGGTCAACTACCCTTTGACCCACCCCCATTGAATCCGCGCCTGGCCAAAGTGTGAGGTCAGTATTTAAAAATGTTGGACCATTGTTCTTGACAAACGTCACTTCTCTCACTTGTATTTTATGGCCACAATGTCTGAAGACAGTATTCTATTAATATTGTGGACCATTCTCATCTGACAAACGTCGACTCGCTTCCAATCCACGTCTTGAAATGTTGTGAGGAATGGCGACGGACCGTTGCTCAAGAAGCAAACCGATACCTCATTTAAGATTGTGTGTGTACTGCGGCTTCTCAGACACAGATCTACCAGAGGAATTCCGCTTCTTCAGTCGACCTTTTAGACCGATGCAAGACTGACGTTCTGATCGCGATTTGTGTCGCTGCGACACAACCTCGCGACCAAGTCGCATCACTACGAATATCGAGGAGAGTGTCAGACCAGCAACACACCCCGCGACAGAATTTGAAAACGTTGATGTGAGTGTTTTTGCGCTAGCGACCCCTCTCATATGACACAATGCAATACACTAGAGCGACCTACTCGCGACGTTTGTGTCGCAGCGACCAAAACGTCAGTCTGTCACCGGCCTTATACTTTCTTTTACCTTTCCCTTTGATACGAAACTCATTGACTCAATTCATACTGTACGATGCATCATACCTTTATACTTTTAAATCCCCAGGGTGGCACCCCAGTTGGTAATAAAGTGCCAGGGTGCCGCTTGGACCTCCCTGGCTCGAATACAGCCTCAGTCCTCACACGCTGGTAGTCCTTGACATGTGTAAATAATTAACAATACGTTCATTATTGCATTAAGATGCGAGTGTAGGAACGCGAGAAAAGGACGGTGTTTTTACAGTTTTTATAGCAACATCTTTAAAAAAAAGTTAAATCAAATATTTCTCCAGTAGAAACACAGAGTTTAATTTTCTTCCCCTGGTGATATCAACAGTTGTTGAATATCTTTCAAGAGAGTCCTGGAATTTAATGACAACTTTTTCTCTTCATTTAAAAAGTTTATCTTCAAATGTCGCTATGCTCATGACAGATATTCAACAACTGTTGATATCACCATGTGTAGAAAATTAAACTCTAGATTTCTACTGAAGAAATATTTAATTTAACTAAAAAAAAAGGTTTTGCTATAAAAACTGTAAAAACACTGCCCTTAACTCGCATCCCCTACAATCCCACCTTAATACTACCTGGAAAATGTTAGTTAAAATAAATGTACCGTCATTTACCTAGGAATAAGTTGAAGGGGAGTGGGGAGACATATCCATTTAACCTACTTGGGAATCGAATCTTGGCCTACAGAGCAAAATAAAAACCCAGCAGCGAACACAGTACCGCACCAACCATATTGAATAATTGTAGAAATGTCGACTGCTTGAATGACCTGGCAAAGATTCTCAATAGCTGCAGGTCTATTATCATTGCTACCAGAAGCGTGTCGTGACTTCTTTTTAAAACTGTACCTGTAATAAGTCCAACATATCAACCTGGATTCAAACTAGAGTCATTCATAGATTTCTTGTCTCCGTCTGAAATTCATCACCTGTTTATTTTATTTTTTGTCACCGCATATTACTACCCTTTTGGATTATACGCTTATATACTAATTACGCTAGTGGTTTTAGGAATTAGAAGGGCTATATTTTGGAAGTGTACCCGCATTTTCGTGGAGAGAGGGTGAAAAACAATTTTGGAAATAACTACCCGAGATTCGAACCTCTATCTTCCCGTCATCGGCTATCTAGTCTACCGTGAGAGTAGCGCGTTATACCATAAGGTCACCAAAGTGGGTATTAGAAAGGTTTAATTTAGATGAAGTGCACCCGCATTTGCAAGGATGAGGGAGTAGAAAAAGATTTAAGAGAAAAACCTCAGTCCACCCAACCGGGATTGAACCCCGATCTCCCCGGCTTTGGCAGTCTAGTCTATTGCAAGAGTAGTACCTTAGACATGCGTCCACAGAAGCGGAAGCCTGATTTAAACGTTCTCTAACCTACGAAGCTCTGATATAATTTTCCCTTTTGAATGTGTTCCTTATGTCGTTGTAGCATGTTTCTCCCGGTTTACTCACTCCAAAGAAAGGAGTACCGCAAATCGCCAAGCCTACTCGGCTTTGTTTGAGGTCTGGTTTGGTGGCCTTGACTTGGCCTGCGAATCTTGCAGCCCCCACTACCCCGTTTAACTCCCCCGTTCCCCAATAATCCAGGGTTCATCTCCCAGTTCACATCTTCTTTTATTTGGTTATTATTGATAGTAGTTTCCTTGCTGGCTTTCGTCCTTGATTCCTCCTGGGGGGTGTGGGGGAATTAAATCTTATCTTTATGTTTGCGTTTTGTTTCACATAGGCCTTTATATATGGAACACAAAAAAAAAGGGAATAGAGGGAAACTTTTGAAATCTCTTCAAAGTAGAACCTGAGTTAGTCTTTGCTGTCCCCCTTCTACCCTCCCCACATCTCCAATATCCACCCCAATCCCTCTTTATTTTATTTGAAAAGTCGGGATTTTACAAACTTTCAAACATCCTTCTCCTAAGAATGATTTCTTTCACTCTTTTTTCCTTGGAATATGTAGTTTATATACCCCTCAACAAACCACTCATTCATTCAAGAGACAAGGGCCAACAAATAGCTCCCCCCTACGGTCTATCTAGTGAATTGTGGGAGGGGAATAATAGTAGTTGTCAGGGTTGTCTCTCCAGCTAGCACGATTGATGTGGCACAGACTAATGGGTTTTGTACTTAAGAAAATAGTTTGTCAATTACGAGTGCACTTAATCATTACTATTGAGTATTAATCCTACTCTTCCTGTCCTTTAGATCGTAGGTGATATATGTACCTGTGAATTGTTCTCATCGCTCAGTAGAACACTCATTGACAGTGTCGTGTCGTGGATTGTTGCCAGGGTAAGCAGAGTTAGTTTAAACTGTACCTGTGAATTGTTCTCATCACTCAGTAGGACACTCATTGGTCAGGTATCAACCAATATATATTTTCATGTGAATTATGTAGAGCAGAGTCTATGTACGACTGGTTAAATGGGGTCAGAGTGGTAAAGAACATATCACAGGTACATTTTTAACAATCTCTGATTACCTTGGCAACAATCCACAAGACGCCACTGAACGCTATATTCCCAACACCGGTGCACTAATATTTACTAATGGGTCAACAGGACAAACTCTTATGCAAACAGGTAATATATTTATAAGCATCGCAAGGAATCGAACCAAGACTTCCTAGACAAGTGATTAGACCACTATAATATCTTAGCCTTATGGAAAGACATTCAGAATATTTAATTACAAGCTTCAAACATTCTTTTATTTAATATTTAAAAGATTGTTTCAAAATGAAATTGAAGACGTAGCCTCAGCAGCTTCCAATAAAACTTTACCTCTAATCCCGACAGAGAGCATGACAGTCGTTAAATAGAAAGCTTCGATAAAATAAAAAAATAAAAGACTGTTGAGAGCGCGCGGACGTGCTGACATCTGCTGTGGCAAAAAGGAACGTAACAATAGCAAAACAAGAATAAAAAAAACTGCTTCCATCTCATAACTAGAAGCGAGGAGTGAACGGGAGGGAGGGGGGGATTTTTACATGTAATTCTTTTATGATAATTTTTTTGTGTCCTTTTTCTCCCTTTGCACCCCTTCCTCCTTTTCAATGTTTTGTTTGGGGAAGGGGAGTTTTTTTTTTCAGGTTCATATTAGAATGAGACATAGGGATTGCGCTAGTTTCAAATACATGCGTTCTGTATATGTTTAACACGATAATCTTTTGCGCCTCACGCTAAAAAAAAAATAGGGGGGGTTTGGGATGGGGTGGTAAAAGGGACGGGGGAGGGGGAGGCTAGAATAAAGAGAAAAGGGACAAGGGTGTGTATGTGTGTGTTTGAGGGAGTAAAATCCCAACTCTATATTCGTCGAGTTAAATACAAATCAAATTAGATTTTTTTTTTTATCAGTTAGTAACGCTTACACGGAGCTAAAAAAAAAAAGTCATGAATCAGAATTGATAAAGCTTGTACATACGTCGTTTCTTCATAGTTTTTTTTTTATGGCTTTTGAGTTTTTAGCATGGATTTGAATGGATTAAGAGTGGAAATATATAAAACCACAATAAACATGAGGACGGGAATAAATGAATTTATTTTCATTTACAGGCCCACCTACCCCAATCCCCCCCCCCCCCTTTTTTTCCCAATCCTCAAAATATGAGGACGCACCGTATTTATAACACAAGGGTAGGAATATCATTTGAGCTTAGTATTTTTGTTATAATACTTTTTTTATTTGTTAAAAAAATCTGTTTTAAAACGTTCTTATTTTTATCTATAGGCTTATATATAGTAGTAGGCCCTATATGTTTAAATTATACCTATACGTTTTACAGGTCCTTGGTCCACCACTTTACCCTTACTCCTTAGCGTGTCTTCCTACTGAGCTAAGGGTCCCAATTTCGATTCCTGACATGACCGAAAAAAAAGTATAATTGGTGAAATGTGGGGTTTTACCTTTCACTGTGATAAATTAACGGTTGGTGGACTGGTCGTTTGTGCTGTTTAGATTTAAGCTAGTTTATAAGTCGTGTGCTGATATACTCAGTCGGTTTAGAAAGTGCATGTTAAATACATGAAATAAAAAATACTGTCTTTAACAAACCAATGTTGACCTAGACTTTGTGGTAAAGTGCTCGCCTCAGGACCCGATGTTCGTGGGTTCAAACCTAACCGGGGTGGACAGATTTTTATTGAGTGATTAAAAATCCGTATCACAACTTCCTTCAGAGGGGAAGTAAAACTGTCGGTCCCATGTCAATTGTGGCAGGTAAAATAACCCTGGAAGGTATGTGAAGATACCTTTCCCGGTAAGATTGGTTGGCCCTTTCGCTCTCGCTCATAGAAATTCTTGTGTGCTGATATAATCAGTTGTTCAGAAAGTGCACGTTGAATACTTTAAATAAAACACAATGTGAGACATCAACAATTTTGTGGTAGGTGACCTGGTGTCTAGGGTAAGTGTCAGACTTTGTGCTGAGGCCGGGTTCAATCCTCGTCCCGCACAGATTATCTGATTGCCAAACCACTTCCTTCACTCTGACAAGACGTGTATTTAATCACAACTGTGAATGTGTGGGATGCCAGCCTCTACCGTGGTTCGGGTTCCACGTTAAACTGAGTCCTCCATTCATCTTACAATCACCCACATTACACATTAGCGTAAGTGCGTATAACCCAACGGTAGTAAGACGCGGAGCTAATAATATAACTAATAATAATTTTGTGATGAACTCCAATACAAGGTTCTATATCGCCTTGCACAACACATACAATAATATAAGGCCACAGTCCAATGGCGCACGTTAATGAGGGGGGCGGGGATGGTGCATTTGATCCTTTCAATCATATGCAGTAGAACTTAAATGTTGAGCATTGTGTCGAATATAAACGCAGCCTATTTAACTTTAAGCCTATATTCAAAAGCTTCATTATTCACACATTTAAAGTGTTCTTTAATTAACTATTTGGAAAAAAAAAGTACAGAAATAACATCTACGATCAAATGTGTTTGAGGTTAACTTACGTTATTAAAATCGCTGACCTTAGCTACCATACAAATAAACCCCAAAATAGCTTCTAAAGATATCAAATTTTGCCAAAATTTTCATTGAGGACTATTATTACAAATAGGTATCTTATTAAAAATAATAACAATAATAATAATCAGGAGAGGACCGATTTAAATATCTTCTATGGCAGGCTTGTCAATAGTGAACCAACATACAGGATGGGGCAGAAAGTGTTGCCTCATTTAATAACACTGTATCTTTACTATTTTAACTAATAAATGTTTCAAATTAAATTCAAAATAACAACAAAAGATTTACAATTTTCTAAATACCATTGCATATTGGAAACATAACAAAACAGTGTCCTTAAGATGGGCGTTATTATATACAATACCTTATTATATGCGCAATGACTTTTGATGAATTTGATTCAACTTACGTAACAATTATTTCTTTAATTTCCTGAATTTGTTCTTGGCTAGTCACGTAAACATAACTCTTTAACATGCCCCGCAAAAAAAAAAAAAGAAGTCTGTAGTTGTTAAGTCTGGTGAGCGTGATGGCCAGGCGATGTACTCAAATCTTGAAACTAGGTGTCCAGGAGAAACATTTTGTGAGGCACCCCCATTGATGTTCAGGTTGTATATGTGGGCCATTGTCCCCAACTTGCTGGAAGCACATGTTATTGGTATTGATATGAACAAAATTTCGATACTTTACTAGGCTAATATCGATATTTTTCCGTTAGATACCAGTATTATTCGATACTTTTAATGATATTAGTACTCACACTGCGGTATCGGATCGGTATCGAAAGAAATAACTTTTTTGTTATCTTCACCGATGCCGAGATTAAATATTTACTAGTGTGGACTGTGGAGGAAGAACAAATGACAATATTTCTCAATTCTCACTCATTTTCTGCAACTCTAGCATTCAATATCTTTTAATCCATCATAATTCATAGCTGTTCTTTAATCTTTGTTTATCAATACACCCTACGCCTGACCTGGCGACGAGTGGTGACCAGTCTTACTACCCCTTCCTTTATCAATGAACACGTTCATCACAAACTAAACTAAATAAGCTTTTGTAGAGCTCAATAAACTCAGTAAACTCAAGGTTGCCCCAAGCAGACGAAGCAGAATAGTTTATGTGCGTTGTTAAAGCAGATGAAGCAGAGCAGGGCGTCCATTCTTCTATTGTTTGTCAATAGTTAATAGGCCTAATGTATCTTGTAGAATATATATTCGACGAATGTAGTTAAAAAAATGGCACCTCCCAGAAGTGAGTTATGGAAAGTTTTTTTAAAAAGTTGGATAGTGAAAAAGTATCTTGTAAAAAAAAAAGTTCGATACTGATACTTATTTGTTATTGATACTTTTATTTCGATACTAGTACGGCATCAATATTTTTTCTTCCGGTACTTTTATTTCGACACCGCATCCCTATCCATGTCCTTACGTTGCAGTTGAGGGGTCAGAAAGGTCGAACATAAATGGAGGTGCTTCGCAGGATATTGCCGGGCCACCACGCTCACCACGCTCACCAGGTTACCACGCTCACCAGGCTACCACGCTCACCACGCTCACCAGGTTACCACGCTCACCATGCTCACTACGCTCACCACGCTACCAGGCTCACCATGCTCACTACGCTCACCAGGCTACCAGGCTCACCATGCTCACTACGCTCACCACGCTACCAGGCTCACCACGCTCACCACGCTCACCAGGTTACCACGCTCACCATGCTCACTACGCTCACCACGCTACCAGGCTCACCATGCTCACCACGCTCACCAGGCTACCAGGCTCACCATGCTCACCACGCTCACCAGGCTACCACGCTCACCATGCTCACTACGCTCACCAGGCTACCAGGCTCACCATGCTCACCACTCTCACCACGCTCACCACGATTAAAAGCTCCAGACTTTTTATTGTGCGGCATGTTAACATAGAGAGTCATGTTTACGCGACAATTCAATAACTTAAAGAAAAATTTGTGGTGGATATTGAATCAATTCTTCAAGAGACATTGCACAGACAAGGTATTGACTATCGTGATGTCCATCTTAAGGGCATAAAAATAATAATTCAAAGATATGTAGAAAATTGTCAATCTTTTTTTTGTTATTTTGAGTTTAATTTGAAGCATTTAGTAGTTAAAAGAGTAAAGATACAGTGTTATTAAATGTGTCAACACTTTCTGCCCCACCCTGTACAATGTGGTCCGATTGTTATTTTTTATAAATATCGTAGAAATACAGTATTGGGGAATTTAACTCCGTGTCACATTTTATTTCATCAAATCTAACAACATTTTACAGCTGTGCAATTTATTAAAGAATGATCAAAATGAGTTAAGTTGTCGGACCAGTCTAAGGAGCTTAAGTCCAATCATCTGTTACTTGTATTCGCCAGACGTCTCCCCGATAGTGGGTGGACTGGGGAGAGGGGGGAGAGATGGCCTTTGTCTCAGCCCGTGACGCGTGAGTATGTTTGCGCCGCCTCGCGGCCAGATGCAACCCGCCTTGTTCTGGTCAAGCAGTGCAAACAATTAGCAACTCTCTCTACCCAATGCAACAGTGGCGTAAGTCCAACGCGAGGCAATCATTTCTTTTTATGGAACTAAAAATGTAGATTCTCAGTAACACAACGTTTATTAAAACAGTGGTTATCAACCTGTGGAGCGCGTAGCTTCTGGGGATACATAGGGCATATTTATTGAGAATACGTGAAATAGCCTAGAAACAGTGGCCTTTAATTGTTTGCTACCCGTTTCGGTGGCAGCATGGTCTAACGCGCTAATCTCGTGTTGGACTAGACTACCGAAGGCGGGTAGATAAGGGTTTGATCCCGGTCTGGTGCACTGAGGTTTTTCCTTAAATTAGTTTCCAATGTCCCTCCATGAAAATGCGGGTGCACCTCTTCTAAATTGAACCTTCAAAATCCATAACACATTAGTGTAGTTAGTAGACTACATAAGCGTATAGACCAAACGGTTAGTAAGACGCGGAACTAATTTTTTTTCTTTCTTGAAGTTTATTTAATTTATTTAGGGCCCCTATTATTTAGCACCGCGTCTTACTACCCGTTCAGGTTATACGCTTAAGTACTAATTACGCTAACAGGTTAGTAATTGGGAAGGTTGAATTTAGAGGAAGTGAACCCACATTTGCGTGGAGTGAGAGTGGAAAACCATATAGGGAAAACCACCCCCAGTTCACCCGACTGAGATTCGAGCCTCGATCTCCTCATCCTAGACAATCTAGCTCAACACGAAACTAGTGCGTTAGCTAACTACGCCACCGAGGTGAGTTTTCTTAAAGTTAACCTGATTTATAACTGATATTAAAAAAACTGTTTTCTTTGAAGCAGTTTCTTGGCTCTCATTAACTATTATTAGTAATATGTTTTAAATGTTTTCATTCACATATGAATCATACAGTCTAGTCTTATTGATATATTCTCTTTCTTTTTAAAATAAATAATACAGCAAAATTGTTCAAACTTCTCTTTTATCTTAAAATAGAGACATTTACTAAAATCTCGTAAGATTGTTGAAACGAAACAATATACAATGTTGCAGAAACACTCCGCAAAGAGCATACATGAAATAATGTACACTGTTACAGAACCGTTGAGAAAAGGGGATCTGTCCACCAAAAGCATAACAGTAAATTTGTGTTTTCAAAGAGCTGCATTACAAAATATAGTATATTTGATATTATGGCTCAGAAACTACGGGTTTCATATAAAAATATTCCAAATAAAATATTTGTTCTTTAATAGTACTACAACTTAAAATGATAAGTTTATTTTATATCTCAAATAGTTGTTGAAAAATTATTAAAATTTAAATTTGTCTCATGTAAATTACCCTTAAAATTATTTTAATGGGAAAATAAGAATTGCCATTTTGTTTGTTAAAAAATTTAGGTACTATACATACAAAAGTTATTCAAAATCCTTAGTGAGTTTAATAAAATAGATTTTTTTTTTGCCCTTCAGTAAAATAACTTAATTTTAGCATTTGATATCTTATTCTAAACATTCCTCAGAGGAATCTTATAAAAACCCTAAATAGCCAAGTTCGGACCCATTCGGTAAAATGGTTTCGGCTCTAGTCCAAGATACAAAACAGACAGACATACAGACGACATCGTGAAACTACTTTTCCGGTTTTAAGGTGTCGATGAAACGTCGACATTTTTTAAAATCTTAAGGTGACCTGGTGGTCTAGGGGTAAGGTGTCGGACTTCTGTGCTGAGGGTCCGGGGTTCAATCCTCGGTCCCGGCACAGATTTATCTGATTGCCAAACCCTTCCTTCACCTCTGACAAGACGTGTATTAATCACAACTTGTGAATGTGTGGAATGCCAGGCCCTCCACCGTGGTTCGGATTCCACGTTAAACTGTAGGTCCTCCATTTCATCTCACAATCACCCTACCATTGCACATTAGCGTGAGTGCGTGTAACCCGAACGGGTAGTAAGACGCGGTGCTAATAATAATTTTAAAATCTTCAATTCGATTTCTTTTGATGATCACAATATTTCTCTTTCAGAGGGTTCGAGAAAAAGTAGGCCTAATAACAGACGATGATAGAAGAAGTTTTTTAGTGAAAATAGTCCACTTCCTTCTCAAGTTAAGTAATTAGTAACGTCTATAAAAATAACTAGTACGACTAGAGATAATTATTTTAATTAGGCCTAGATATGTTTAACGCTCCACTCTCTCAATTCACTGGCTTGTTGATGACGTAGATATTGGGGTTTGAATCCCGGCCGGGTTTACTGAGGGAGGGTTTTATTTACTGAATAGTTTTCCAGCCTCACTACATGAAAATGCGGGTAAATTTCGTCTAAATTCAACCTATCCTATCTCTGCCTTATGCGTGTTAGCCGTAACGGGTGCTAATACGACGTGTGAACAAAACAATTGTGGTCTTGACGCTCTGATCTACGGTAGAGCCCGCTAGAGTGGACTTGTTCAGTTTGTGTCGGCAGGGAGCAGTGGCGGTCAGGGGAGTATTGCCCTGGGGGGTCAACAGAAGGGTTGGCTGGTTTGCTAGAGTTGGGGAGGTTCAATCGAACTGACACACATTTCGGGGAGAACTTAGTTGATGAAATATTAGAGGGCTGTAGGAAATATCTGTTAGCTATAGTACATAGGCTACTGTATGTGTATGTATGTATGAAACGAATAACTATTTTCACATGAAGAACTTTATCTGACAGCTTTAAATCTACTAGATCTAAACTTCATCTAGTCATAGGAAGAACCTTATTTAACATCTTGAAAATATTCTAGATCTAAACTTCATCTAGTCATAGGAAGAACCTTATTTAACATCTTGAAAATCTTCTAAATCTAATTACACGTATTCACAGGAAGAACTTTATCTGACAGCTTGAAATCTACTAGATCTAAACTTCATCTAGTCATAGGAAGAACCTTATTTAACATCTTGAAAATCTTCTAGATCTAATTTCACGTATTCACAGGAAGAACCTTATCTGACAGCTTGAAAATCTACTAGATCATTCACGTATTCATACGTCAAGTCATGTAATCTGCAGCTGTCACTTTTGATAGATATTCTAAATACTTATAAAATAACAGTAATAATTAGTTCTGGTGACTATCCATGGCCAAGAACGTTGATACGTTAATTTTCAGACATTTAAAAAGAGAGTGAGAATCCAGGTTGGGTTGAGGTTAAGTATTCACGGGATGTGAAAAGACGGATGAGCTGTGAGTTATTCGTATATCTCTACAAGTGCGGCCCCAGACCAATTCGAAATATATGGTACAGCTCGATTGTATACTCCATTCACGACAGGAATTACTCTCTGAAAGGTCTTTTTTCCTACCAATAACCTACTATATAATAGATTTCTGGTAGGGAAAAAGGCCTTTCAGAAAACAATTCCTACGCTGAACAGACTTCAGCTACTTCTTCATATATTAGTCTATTATAGTTGGAAAACAAATTTGTTCTAAAATATGTTAGACTATATGAGTAAACAAATTTTTTTTAAAAGTAAACTAAACGGAATCAGATTCATCATGTAAAATATTCGAAATATTTTTACTTTTAAATAACTAGTAATTAGTAAACTACAATATTAATATTAGAACCGGAACTAAGATAAAGTTTTCTCATACAGGTATGACCTTATAAAATCAAAATATCAAATTTGAACGAAATCGATCAAATCGTCTAGACTGTAGTGACAGGGGCAGGCGAACACATTTACGGGTCGTGAAGCGTTGCTAGTTTGAGCTGAGCTTGTTAAAACTGTGTCCATAGGACCAATAACACATAGGATCTGCTCTACATAGGCCTATATCACACGGGAATGTATTTTTTTTAGCACCGAGTCTTACTACCCGTTCGGGTTATACGCCTATATACTAATTAAACTAATGTGTTAGGGATTAGGAAGGTTTAAAATAGAGGAAATGCACCCATATTTGCGTGGAGGGGGAGTATAAAGTCATTTAGGAAAACCCGCCCTCAGTGCACCCAACCGGGATCGAACCACTATCTTCTCATCTTCGGCAGTCTAGTCTAACACGAGAGTAGCGTATTAGACCATGCGACCACCGAAGCGGTTGATAGTTGATAACTGGCCACTGAGTGATGAGAGCAATTTACAGGTACTGTTTGAACTAACTCTGCTTACCCTGGTAACACTCCACGACACGACATTGTCAATAAGTGTTCTACTGAGTGATAAGAACAATTCACAGGTACAGTTTAAACTAACTCTGCTCACCCTGGCAACACTCCACGACACGACACTGTCAATGAGTGTTCTACTGAGTGATAAGAACAATTCACAGGTACAGTTTAAACTAACTCTGCTCACCCTGGCAACACTCCACGACACGACACTGTCAATGAGTGTTCTACTGAGTGATGAGAACAATTCACAGGTACAGTTTAAACTAACTCTGCTTACTCTGGCAACTCTCCACGATACGACACTGTCAATAAGTGTTCTACTGAGTGATGAGAACAATTCACAGATACAGTTTAAACTAACTCTGCTTACTCTGGCAACTCTCCACGATACGACACTGTCAATAAGTGTTCTACTGAGTGATGAGAACAATTCACAGATACAGTTTAAACTAACTCTGCTTACTCTGGCAACTCTCCACGATACGACACTGTCAATAAGTGTTCTACTGAGTGATGAGTACAATTCACAGGTACAGTTCAAACTAACTCTGCTTACCCTGGCAACACTACACGACACGACACTGTCAATGAGTGTTCTACTGAGTGATGAGAACAATTCACAGGTACAGTTTAAACTAACTCTGCTTACCCTGGTAACTCTCCACAACACGACACTGTCAATGAGTGTTCTACTGAGTGATGAGAACAATTCACAGGTACAGTTTAAACTAACTCTGCTTACCCTGGCAACACTACACGACACGATACGACACTAACTGACAGAATTATAAAATGTCCTTATTTTGAGTTCGTAGGACACATAAAATACCATGATCCAATATAATCTTGAAGTCGGTAATTTTCACGCTTAGCCCTCAATACGTTTTCTCCTTTTAAGAGAAAGTATAAAACAAAAGCATCCTGGTCTATAGGAGCTTGATTGAGAGTTTGCCCTTTCGCCCTTTAGAGGAGACGTCTGCGGTCGTCCATCCATTGTTATCGTGTCCTTCTGGACTCCAGATGTTTATTATATTATCCTCCGTCGACAAGATGACGGGAAGTTATTTTTTTTTATATACCTTTCTCTTTCCCCGGATAATACAATTAGACGCTCGCACTTGCGCCATTTTTACCCTCCAGTAAATATATTTATTTAACTGGAAAGGCTAACATCGTCCCTTTTAACAAAAAAGACTGATTTCTTCTTCGTTTTCCTTTGCATATTAACAAGAATTCTTCTCTTCATATTACTATTATTTTGTCTTGTACAATTTTTTTTTTATATTCACTAACTCCCTTCCCCCTAACCCCTATTCATTTTATTTTTCGAGTTTTCTTCACCCTTATTTTTTCTGTTTTGTTTGGTATTGTCTCTTTTCTAGATCTTCTTTCCTTTTATATGTATATATATATATATTTTTTATTATTTCAGTTGAGCAAGTAAAATAAACAGTGAGAGCATTACTCGAACATAGCTTCAGTACTCCATTAAATGGTTCCCAACGTCGCCGTGCAGAGCGCTAGCCGTTTCTTATCCGGCAGTGTTGTCAACTGCTTGGATTTAATTTGATCCAAGCAAATGTACCTTTTTTTTTTTATTCTCAAAAGATTACAACACATTTCCTTCTTCCAATCCTAAGAAGGAAATCATTACATAATTAATGTAGTTCCTAAACTCTCAAAGAACGATATCTTTGTTAAGGTCTACCTAAATAACTGACATGGAAAAGGCTATACGCACCTTGGACCTACAGATAATTGAGACACATAATATTTTATTAAGAAGGACTGAAGCATTAAAGATGATTAAATGGCTGAGGACAATATATCCTAAGCAAGATAATGTAACAAAATATAATTTGGAAAATGAGTAAACTATTGTTGGCTTGGTTCACAATATTTTTTACCCATTAAAAACAGAGCTTAAAACATATTGTAGGAGAGATAACTTTCCTCGGAATTGAAAAAAAAAAAGAGACATGTTTGATCAATTTTTTTCCCCCTCCAAATATTTCGCTTTCTTTGAACATTATTTTATTATATTTCAAAATATAAAAATCCGTGGTTAAATCTGTGTTAAGTGTAACTCAAATTTGAGTTGATAAGCCCCTTTTTTGGAGTCAAACGTGACCCGAAAAGACTTACATTTTGTGTACACTTGAAGCTTAAATTAAGATTAGGAAATAAAAATCTGATACAATCATGTAATGGTGGTCCATATGTATGCTACACCCCATTTGTGAATTTACCCAGTTCATGAATCGGGAGAATTTCTGCACATTACGTGAACCAGCCTCTCCTCATAACCATTTCACAAACAGGGCAAAAAATTGTCCAAATCATTATAAGTTCCAGTTCATGAAATGGGCAAGAGTTAATGCATTTTTTGCCCAATTCGTTAAATGTTCAAGTGAAGAAGTCAGTTCAAGGAATGGGCAGAAATATACCCGATTCTTGAACTGGGAAGTTTCACTATTGGTGTGTAACGAGTACACCGAATTGGGTCAAATTCTGTCCGTTAGTTCAGAAGCTATAACAGGATGTAAAGCGACACACATGCAAAACGAACGTCTTACAGCAGGGCTGTCCAACTTGAAGTTAGTTAAAGACCTCATTTTATATTCTTAGACAGTGTTCGGGCACACGTTGAGATTAGGCCTATATATTATCAACAATTTTTTTTTAGTTGATACTCTTAAATAAAAAAAATCCAGTTTAGGCCTACGGTATTTTCAATTTTTGGATAAATTAAACAGACAAATGTTACATGATTGGCCTAAAAACTAATAACTAATATACAGTGTGACCTCCATATATTGAAATTTCCTATATCAAGATTCTTTATGTATTGAAGTTTTTGTTTTGGTGAGTCCCCATGACATTACATAGAAAAACTGTTTCTATATATCGAAAATAAATTCTATATATCATTTTTTTTAAAGACAAATCGGAATTTTTCTCCCGTAATGACGATGGTATAAGAAAAACAAGTGAGAACAAATTGAATGGAGATATCACAAGAGGAAGAAGGAAATGTTTGGTGAAGGTTATTGCGACGCTGACGGGTCTCCTAGCGGGGTGGTATTGTCTCCACACTCCTCTCACTCCTCTCCTCAAGGTCTCCTATCGGGGTGGTATTGTCTCCACACTGCTCTCACCCCTCTCCTCATGGTCTCCTAGCGGGGTGGTATTGTCTCCACACTCCTCTCACCCCTCTCCTCAAGGTCTCCTAGCGGGGTGGTATTGTCTCCACACTCCTCTCACCCCTCTCCTCAAGGTCTCCTAGCGGGGTGGTATTGTCTTCACACTCCTCTCAGCCCTCTCCTCAAGGTCTCCTAGCGGGGTGGTATTGTCTCCACACTCCTCTCACCCCTCTCCTCAAGGTCTCCTAGCGGGGTGGTATTGTCTCCACACTCCTCTCACCCCTCTCCTCAAGGTCTCCTAGCGGGGTGGTATTGTCTTCACACTCCTCTCACCCCTCTTCTCAAGGTCTCCTAGCGGGGTGGTATTGTCACCACACTCCTCTCACCCCTCTCCTCAAGGTCTCCTAGCAGAGTGGTATTGTCACCACACTCCTCTCACCCCTCTCCTCAAGGTCTCCTAGCAGAGTGGTATTGTCACCACACTCCTCTCACCCCTCTCCTCAAGGTCTCCTAGCAGGGTGGTATTGTCTCCACACTCCTCTCACCCCTCTCCTCAAGGTCTCCTAGCGGGGTGGTATTGTCTCCACACTCCTCTCACCCCTCTCCTCAAGATCTCCTAGCAGGGTGGTATTGTCTCCACACTCCTCTCACCCCTCTCCTCAAGGTCTCCTAGCGGGGTGGTATTGTCTCCACACTCCTCTCACCCCTCTCCTCAAGGTCTCCTAGCGGGGTGGTATTGTCTCCACACTCCTCTCACCCCTCTCCTCAAGGTCTCCTAGCGGGGTGGTATTGTCTCCACACTCCTCTCACCCCTCTCCTCAAGGTCTCCTAGCGGGGTGGTATTGTCTCCACACTCCTCTCACCCCTCTTCTCAAGGTCTCCTAGCGGGGTGGTATTGTCTCCTCACTCCTCTCACTCCTCTCCTCAAGATCTCCTAGCGGGGTGGTATTGTCTCCACACTCCTCTCACCCCTCTCCTCAAGGTCTCCTAGCAGAGTGGTATTGTCACCACACTCCTCTCACCCCTCTCCTCAAGGTCTCCTAGCGGGGTGGTATTGTCTCCACACTCCTCTCACCCCTCTCCTCAAGGTCTCCTAGCGGGGTGGTATTGTCTTCACACTCCTCTCAGCCCTCTCCTCAAGGTCTCCTAGCGGGGTGGTATTGTCTCCACACTCCTCTCACCCCTCTCCTCAAGGTCTCCTAGCGGGGTGGTATTGTCTCCACACTCCTCTCACCCCTCTCCTCAAGGTCTCCTAGCGGGGTGGTATTGTCTTCACACTCCTCTCACCCCTCTTCTCAAGGTCTCCTAGCGGGGTGGTATTGTCACCACACTCCTCTCACCCCTCTCCTCAAGGTCTCCTAGCAGAGTGGTATTGTCACCACACTCCTCTCACCCCTCTCCTCAAGGTCTCCTAGCAGAGTGGTATTGTCACCACACTCCTCTCACCCCTCTCCTCAAGGTCTCCTAGCGGGGTGGTATTGTCTCCACACTCCTCTCACCCCTCTCCTCAAGGTCTCCTAGCGGGGTGGTATTGTCTCCACACTCCTCTCACCCCTCTCCTCAAGGTCTCCTAGCGGGGTGGTATTGTCTCCACACTCCTCTCACCCCTCTTCTCAAGGTCTCCTAGCGGGGTGGTATTGTCTCCTCACTCCTCTCACTCCTCTCCTCAAGATCTCCTAGCGGGGTGGTATTGTCTCCACACTCCTCTCACCCCTCTCCTCAAGGTCTCCTAGCAGAGTGGTATTGTCACCACACTCCTCTCACCCCTCTCCTCAAGATCTCCTAGCGGGGTGGTATTGTCTCCACACTCCTCTCACCCCTCTCCTCAAGGTCTCCTAGCGGGGTGGTATTGTCACCACACTCCTCTCACCCCTCTCCTCAAGGTCTCCTAGCAGAGTGGTATTTCACCACACTCCTCTCACCCCTCTCCTCAAGGTCTCCTCCACACTCCTCTCACCCCTCTCCTCAAGTAACCTTCCTCCACTATAACTCAGGTTCAGTTTGTTTCAGTATCTCTAACCAAAGGTTTATGCTCGCCATTGTTTTACTTTCTCTAATCGACACAGTGTGGTGTTCAGGATGTCGAAAAGCAAACTTCTCGGTGTTGTGGTAAAGGTTGAGTGTTTGAAGAACGTGGACAGTGGAATGAGTGCATTTATTAGGACATATTTATAAATATAAACGACTACACAATATCATGTATAAAAAAGATCACATGGAATTTCTATATATAAAATGTTTTGGTGGACTCATCGATTTCGATATATGGAGGTCCAATTGTATTACATTAAAAGTATTATAATGGTTGATGTAGAGTACAGTACAGCAAATAATACATATAGTAAATTTCAAACAATTTAAATCTGATCAAGTTTAAGGAACTCCTTGATGACGTTAAATTTTTTTAAACTTTTCTAATGCGTCACAGTCTGCCAGTTGGACAAGCCTGTTTTATAGTATTTATATTTTAGTTATTACATACCCATAAGCGATGGTCAAGTGATTTTAGGCGTTGGACACTCACAATTTCACTTGGTCACCGCTGACAGAGAGGTCGAAGTTCGAGTCTCAGTTAGATGGTGTTCCTACACATATGATAAGTCACTGTGACTAAACTAATGAGGGTTCACTTCTTATAAGTTACCCTCCTCATAGCTATATATTTTTTTACACCGCGTTTTAATACCTGTTCAGGCTGTGTACTAATTATGCTAATGTGTTAGGGATAAGGCAGGTTGAATTTAGAGAAAGTGTTCTCACATTTGGGGAAGAAAAACACCTTTAATACACCCGACCGGGATTCGAATCCAGATATTTCCATCATCGGTAGTACAGTCTATTGCGAGAGTGATGCTTTAGACCAGCGGTTGGGAACCTACGGCCCGCAAGCTGATTTTATCTGGACCGCAAAAATTTTTCAAAAAAAGAAGTGGGTTTATAAAAATAGACTAATATTATTAAATATTGTTAAGTCCAGAATCAGAAGGTTGGTTGAATGTGATTTCTACCCTTTCATAACGGGGAGCCCTTTGAATGGTTAGTGCTTCCCGCACCATCTGGCAGAAATTCATGTACTAGGGGAGTTCAGGAAGTGTGTCAGTTCCCCGTTGCCTTCCACACTGTATTTCTTTGAGCTAGAGCGAAAGTGCCTACCAATTTTGTCAGGAAAGGTATTTTCCCATACCTTCTAGAGTTCTTTTACACGCCACAATCGACATGGGATCGACGGCTTTACTTCCCCTCCGAAGGAAGTTGTGCTACGGATGTTTATCACTAAAGAAAAATCCGACGACCCCGGCTGGGTTTGAACCCATGAAACCCTACCTTAGACCATTCGAACACCAAAGTGGGTCTTTCTATTAGGTTAAGTGGTCAACAACACTTTGTGTTGCCGGTAAACTATAAAATAAAACTTTCTCCGTAAAAAAATAAAATATTATTATTATTATTATTATTATTATTATTATTATTATTATTAGCACCGCGTCTTACTACCCGTTCGGGTTATACGCACTTACGCTAATGTGTAATGGTAGGGTGATTGTGAGATGAAATGGAGGACCTACAGTTTAACGTGGAATCCGAACCACGGTGGAGGCCTGGCATTCCTCACATTCACAAAAAATAAAATAAAACTTTGCTATAGGTATCCAATATTTTTCTATTTATTTGGCGTTCATGGGATGAAACGATTCGAAGGAAATACAAAAAAAAATAAAAATGGATATAGAGGGGTTACGGGATTTTTTTTAGTTGTGATCTCTTCCAGTTGGTAGCATTGGGCCTGCCCTGAAGTCGCATCTCTCTCTCTCTCTCTCTCCCGCTCATCTGCTATTATTACCGCTCTTTTCTTTCCTCCGGGAGGAAGAGGGAAAAGAGAGAGAGGGGGAAGTATTTCTCGTATCGTTAACTTTCAAAAGGACAGGCAAATGTATGCTCATGCTATCCGCCTCACTTCGCTTCTAAATGGAAGTCATCAGAAAAATTGACTTCTAACGGAAAAAAAATACGGTGCAGTCTAATTCTATCTCTCTTTTACTCTTGTTCCCCCCCCCCCCACATACAAACCCCCCCTTTAATCCACCCCTCCTACCCCCTTAGTAGACTTCACTGCCTGGAGCAATGTTCAGAGTAACTATTCCACAAAATAAAAAATACATAATCCTATCCTTACGGCCTTCAAGCGTTTCAAATGCTAAATCGGTTTTAGGGGCGAAGCGGGGGGGGGGGGGGGGGGTAAGGGAGGTATTTGATAAAATTGTTGTTGTTTATATATCTCTGACCGGATTTAAAATAAATATACGCTTGAAGGCTATAAGAATAGGACTATATTTTATTATTTATATTTCGTGGAGTAGTATATATATATATAGTTTTATATGTACAAATGTTTGTGTGTGTTTATTGAAGTGAAACCAAATTATCTGTAAAAAAAAAAGGGCAACAAAGTCCAGGCTATAAATATATAGTTATACACATACAGTACATGAGATAACGTCAAATATAATATTTGAAGCACAAGCCCTATTGGCCTAGGGATTTGTCGATAGCTTCAATAATAATAATAATAATAATAATAATAATAATAATAATAATAATAATAATAATAATAAGTAAAAATTATTTGTGAATTTGGTTGATATGATGTTTGTAATTGTTTTGTTTTAGAGATTTATTTTATAATAATAATAATAATAATAATAAGTAAAAATTATTTGTGAATTTGGTTGATATGGTGTTTGTAATTGTTTTGTTTTAGAGATTTATTTTATTATAATAATAATAATAATAATAATAATAATAATAATAATAATAATAATAATAATAATAATAATAATAAAAGTAAAAATTATTTGTGAATTTGGTTGATATGGTATTTGTAATTGTTTTGTTTTAGATATTTATTTTAATGCTATTTTTGTTTTGTTAGAAATAGTTATAAATTACCAAATATTTTGTTACCGTTTTAATTGTTAGACAAGATGTTACACCTTAAGGTGGGATGGTAAGTTTATTTTTTGTTATTTTTAGCACTGCGTCTTATTGAGGTTTAGGCGGGCTCGTCCCAAACAAGGAGATTAGCAAAAACAAGAAAAAACTACTCGTACCGAGGTTGAACATTTTTACTTTTTGCGTGAACACGGCTCGTCCAAATATTTTCATATCTTTTCAGTAGAAACTGAGTCAAATAGTCATGGTAAAAAAAAGGCCCATAGATTATCAATAACAAAACGTGGGGTTTCCTGTCTTGTTGTCTTTGTCTTTGCCTAAGTTATATGACTAATTTAAATATCTACGAAGGATTTAATAAAATATTTGGGTTTTATCAAAATTAATTTTCCTCGTACCCAAAACTTGTAAAAAGTAGTATTTTTAGCACTGAGTCTTATTACCTGTTCGGGTTATACGCCTTTGTGCTAGTAACACTAATGTGCTAGGGATTAGGTTGGTTTAATTTATAGTAAGTGCACCCGCATTTGCTTGGAAGTGAGAGTGAAAACTATTTATGAGAAACCCACCCTCAGTGCAACCGACCAGGGCTGAACCCCGATCTCCCCAACTTCAGCAGTCTAGTCTAACACGAGAGTAGCGCGTTAGAACATGCGGTCGTCATCTAAGTGGGTCAATTGGTTGCTCATCAATGCTAAACTTTCTTGGAAAAGCTAGCATACTCTTTTTTTTGGGGGGGGGGGGGGGGTTTGCGCACATTATTTTCATCAAGATTAGGTGATGAATACAATTTGATCTAACACATATAGAGAGAGCTTATAATTTTGTTCTAAGGGAGAGTTGAACTAGGTGACCCTCATAATCAAAATTATGTTAGTTTCTCATTCACAGATCTGTGACTGGATGACATCTCGCTAACCAATCACTTCCACCCCCTCCCCCTGTATTTAAAGATGGGATGTTGATTTACCCTAATCGTGCAGCACATCACATTAAACATTAAAAAAAAAACACATTCAACCCCACCCCCCCTCCCCTAACGACCCCTTTAAAAGCTTGTTCGGTTTAGACAGGTCTCACGCCAAGTCTACAAATCCAAACGACCCCCCCCCCCCAAAAACAGGTTGTTATGGTGTCACTTATCTTAATTTATATTTTAGTATATTAAGGTGGGGGTACAGGGAACGCGAGAAAAGGACGGTGGTTTTGCAGTTTTTATAGCAAAACTTTTTTTTTGTCAAAATAAATAAAATACTTCTCCAGTAGGAACGGGTGACTTGGTGGTCTAGGTGTAAGGTGTCAGACTTCTGTGTTGGGGGTCCAGGGTTCAATCCTCGATTCCGGCACAGATTTATCTGATTGCCAAACCCTTCCTTCACCTCTGACAAGACGTGTATTAATCACAACTTGTGAATGGGAGGAATGTCAGGCCTCCACCGTGGTTCGGATCCCACGCTAAACTGTAGGTCCTCCATTTCATCTCACAATCACCCTACCATTACACATTAGCATGCAAACAAAACGAACAGGTAGTAAGAAGCGGTGCTAATAATATTATTATTATTTATTATTATTATTTAGCACCGCGTCTTACTACCCGTTCGGGTTATACGCTTAAGTACTAATTACACTAATGGATTAGGAGTTGGGAAGGTTGAATTTAGAGGAAGTGAACCCACATTTGCGTGGAGGGAGAGTGGAAAACCATTTAGGGAAAACCACCCCCAGTTCACCCGACCGAGATTGAGTGATAATTCCCCGTCCACGTGGTTCGGCCCCACGTACTGAGGCCTCATTTATCCAACTACGCCACCAAAAGCGAGGTGCTAATAACAATAATAAATTTGATAATAATAATAATAATAATAATAATAATCCAGTAGGAACGCTTAGCTTAATTTTCTTCACATGTTGATATCAAAATTCTTGAATATCTGTCAAGGGTGTTCTGGAATTTAATGACAATTTTTTCTTTTCACTTAAAAGTTTATCATCTAATGCTAATACGCTATGACGGATATTAACAACTGTTGTTATCACCATGGAAAGACTGTATGCATTGGATGCACAGTGCTCTGTGTTTGTACTGAAGAACATTTGATTTATTTTGACCAAAAAAGTTTTGCTATAAAAACTTCAAAAACACCGACCTTTCCTCGCGTTCCCTGTATCCCCACCTTAATCCTACTCTACCAGAGCAACTATTTTATTTATTTTCCCCTCCTAGAAGCGCATGGTCTAGGATCAGTTTATTTCTTTAAGTCACCCTTAATGTGTGACGGTTTCTATTTTTTGACGAAATCTTCCCTTACATATACATACAGGGTGATTTTGAATGAGCATTCCAAAATGAAAAGGGTAAAAATGTTACTATAATGACTATATTGGTATGAGTAGCCCATGTCCGGCGATGTCCCTGTAAGGCATTATGGAACCTACAAATCAAAATTGTGCTAGTTTTCATTCACAGATCTCTCGTGTATTTGAGGTGTTGCCTGGAGTCTAGGCAACTTTCAGCATTGCCAGTGCCGCTACCGCTGGATGATAGTGTTGGCACCATCGAAAACATCGTGCCTTATCCAACCAAATGATAGCTGATAGCAAGTCCCATTACATATGTACGAGAGTGGAACAGAGATGCAGTATTTAAACATTCAGAGAGCTAGCTGACATGCACCTTGTTTACGGGTGGGATGAGTTGAGTTGGGTCAAATCCACTATTTTACAAAATCCAGAATCTCCAATTTACCTTCGAATTCCGAATCTCAAATTAGAATCCAAATATTATAAAAATTATGAAATTATGAATATAAGATGAAATAATATAATAGATTAATAAAAAAAATATAAATAGTAACTAAATGTTAAAATGCTTTCTTATAATCGATTCATCATAAAATTCATACATTCAGTTGAGTGATATTTTACTGGTCTGGGGCTTGGTTGTCAAGTTCATCCTATATATTATTATTATAATTGGTTCTGAACCACCAATAAGAAGTATTAGAGCTCTACAACAAATTTGACTTGACAAATAGATTTTTTTTAAGGATTTGAGTTCTCTAATCAGATTTTTTTATCATTGCTGAAAATATGGGTTTATCCTTCCACATTGATAACTTGACGGCCGGGGACTGGATTTTGTGCCTGTCCTAGTCTTAAGATAGATCATAAGGACATATAAAGCTACAACAGGCCTAGCAAGCAGGTAGTGGAAAAATATGTCTTGAATAAAAATGACCCAAGCAGTAATGGAGATAAAAAAATCGAAATTTTCTTGAATCCTCAACTCTCGATTATCCTTTAAGGATCCAAGGGATTCAAGAGTTTCGAGGGCCCATCCTTAGTAATGAGGCTTACTTGCAGTTACAATGTGACCTTTGTTGGATAAGGCACGCGGTTTTGATAGTGGCAACACCACCAACTAACGGTAGCGCCGCTGGCATGCCAGAAAGTTGCCCGACTTCTGGCAACAGTTCAATAGTTCGAAGTTCCATAGCACCTTACAGGGACATTGCGGCCATGGATTTCTCATATCAATATAGTCGTTGGAGTAACATCTTCCACCACTTTCATTTCGGCAGTTAACTCTAAATCACCCTATACACAAACACACACACACACACACAACACACACAACAACACACAAACACAGACCATAAAGTTTTCTCAGGGGATGAACTCTAAGATATAAAAACGTTTGTATATTTTTCTTCTTCTTCTAAAGCAAGTGTTTGTTTCTGTGTTTGGTTTTCTTGTCAAACTAGCTGTCATCGTCAGAGTATGATAGCTCATCACACCTTCCGTGTCAACAGAACAGACCTAATGACACTCTTATGACATCTGTCTTGACAGCTGGCCCAGATCCATCCACAGGTTTCCTTGGTAACTTCTCATTTCGTCACCAACCCACCAGCGACTAGAATTACATAACCTCAGACCAGTCATCTTCCCGTTTATTTTTAGAACATTTCTAGGGTTTATTTGGACCAAAATAAAAGCAACGCTGGTCAAACTATCTTGAAAATATCTCTATAACAGTAAAAACCCCGTAGTAAGAAATTCCGGATAATCCAAAACACTTTTCGGAAAACCGGGGAAAAAAAGGGCAAATGAAATATAGTTAATTGTTACAACTCAAAGTTAAAAGAGAATTGTAAGAAACAGTATATTGGCTTAATATTTACAAGTTGTAGTCAAAAATAATTATATTACAATATTACGTGTCATATAATAAGTTAAAATTTGATTAAACTCATTAAACTGTAATTTAAAATTCGTGTAAATACTGTATCCATGGGTGACTTGGCAGTCTAGGGGTAAGGTGTGAAGCTTCGGTGTTCAATCCTTGGTCCCGGCACAGATTTATCTGATTGCCAAATCCTTCCTTCACCTCTGACAAGACGTGTATTAATCACAACTTGTGAATGTGGGAATGCCAGGCCTCCACCGTGGTTCGGATTCCACGTTAAACTGTAGGTCCTCATTTCATCTCACAATCACCCTACCATTACACATTAGCGTAAGTGTTACAACCCGAACGGGTAGTAAGACGTGTGCTAATAATTTAATAACTGTATCCATGTATTCTACCGCTTAATTAGAATTTCCACCAATCTAAACAAGACTTCAGTCCCATTGAGTTTGCATTTAACCGGCCTCGTGGTGTAGTGGTCAGTGCATTTGGCTACGAGACTAGGGGTACCGTAGTTCGATTCTAGGCTGGTGCCTTAGCTATTTTTTCCGAAAGGGGAATCACCTCAACGGTCATAAGGATTTGGTCATTAGACTTAAGTTATATTCAAGTGTTTCCACTGGTTCCACACCCTCATACTCACTATCACCATCACCTCATCTCATCGGAACATGTAAAGTGTCTCCACGGAAAGGATGTACGATTAGTACATTCGGGCGTCCCCTGGACACCGGCACATTAGTACTGGCTAATATTTATACTACTGGGCTACGAGTGATGTAGCACAGACGCGCTGTATTATTATTATTATTATTATTATTATTATTATTATAGTTTGGAACAACAAGGTTCAAAGTCTGTTTTGGTGGAAGGTCCTTTATCTTAACAAAATACTACCAGACAGTATGATTCTGGTACGTAATAAGACCTTCCAGCACGGTCTTCCTACCAAACTCAGGAGTATACTCTTCTTGTCGCTATTTTTATACAACTTTTTTTTTTTAGCGTGTATTAAAAACATACTTGATACCCGAATCACACATGACATGACGTTTAAGAGATCCGTTTTCAGTGGCCGAATGCATGGCCTAAGGCAGAGGTAGCCAAATTCTACGAGTATGGGAGCTACTTTCAAAAATATCAAATTATTTCTCGAGCTACCCAGTATTAAAATTTGCCCATCAAGTCTTTCTTTTATTTTAAAATAAAATACATCTACTAAAAACGTGAAACACTCCACCAAAGAGAATATATGAAATAATATAACCTAGTAAGGAAACATCGAGAAAAGAGGAATATCTCCGTTCACAAAAGAGCATAGAAATCAGTTTCAACTGTCTCAAGAGCTTCAGGAACAATATATATTTGCTTATAATTCTTAGTTCTATAAAAATATTTTTCAAATAAAATATTTCTTGTTTTAATAGTACTAAAATTTTACAGTGATAGATTATTTCGTATCTCAAATATTTGTAGAGATGTGATCAAATTCCTAAATTTATTATTATGTAAAACGACCTTAAATTCATTTTAATGGGAAAATGAGAGTAGCCATTTTGTTTGTAATGTTAAATAATGCTTGGATACAAATCTTAATGAAAATTATTAAAGCTGATTTTTATAAAATCGATTTTATCTATTTTTGCCCTTCAGTAAACTACCCATAGTTTTAGGATTAGATATCTAATTTCAAAAACCCCTTAGGCGAGACTTTATGAAAACCCCAGATACCAAGTTTTATCCCGATCGGTAAAATGGTTTCGGCTCTAGTCCAAGATACAGATTTACGGTATCGTAAAAAAAAAAAAAACTTTTTCAGTTTAAGGGGGTCATGAAACATCGACATTTATCAAAATCTCACTTTCGATTTATTTGACAATTACAATACTTCTCTCTCAGAAGGTTAAGAGAAATTAAAGTATTAGTAAATTTCGCACCAAAATGAGCTTTTAATTTTAGATAATAATTATAGAGGATTTTTTTCAAACAAAATTATTTATAAATATAAATTAATTTTTTGTTTTTTGTTCGTAGCTTACTGAGAAGAAAGGTATCCACTTTCTTCCATCATTTATTTTATGTGTGGGTATTAATTTGCCATTCGAATGAGGTTACCAAGGTGTTCAACTGTAAGTCTACTTATGTATATGTTTTTGATCACCTTCAGTTGATGACGACTCAGACAGGTAGAGCAGAGTAACGCCTTCACTCAAAGTGCAACATGAACCAAATCCATCGAGAACACACATATCCTGAATTCTAGGCAACCCTCTTGAACGCTAAGTCACTTTGGGAAGTATAGAAATCGGTTTTTCGCGTGAGCCATCAAATATGCCATCGCGAGCTACCATATGACGACCCCTGACCTAAGGCTTCCTTCTCGTGTTGGACTGGCTTGTTAATGACGGGGAGTTCAGGGTTTAAATCCTGTTCTGGTCTACAGTAGGTGGTTTTCCCTAAATAGTTTTCCACTCTCACCCGACGCAATTGCGGGTAGATTACCTCTACCTTCCTCATACTTACCCCATTAGAGTAATTATTATATATGCGGATAACCTGAACAGCAAGTAGGACACGGGGATAGAAACAAATTGCAATGCCATGTCGTGGAGTGTTACCAGGGTAAGCAGATCTTGTTAAGACTGTACCTGTGATATTCCACAGTTAATGACCCCAGAAACAAGTAAAGGGGTTTTTGCTATGCCGTCTGTCTGTCTGTCTGTACCTTGGGATAGAGCTGATACTATTTTACCAATTGGGCTAAAATTTGGTAGACTATCTGGTGTTTATGTAAAGTATCCCCAAGGTGTTTTTGGACTTAGATATCTAACCTTAAAATTAAAGTTAGTTTACTTTAGGTAAATAAATGGTACGGCACACCGCACAGACTTTCTCTCTCTTTCTATAAACTCGTAAGATTTCTGAACGGAATAATGTACATTGTATCATCACCACTCCACATAAGAACACGCATAAAATAATATACAATGATATATAATCAATTAGAAAAGAGGCGCATCTTTGTCCACCTAAGAACATTTCAAACAGTTTAATGTCTTCCACAAGGGTCAACACTTCGTATTAAAATTTCGATTCTGGTTAAAGTTTTAACATTTTATAAGGTGTTGCAGATCTTCAAGTCATCGCATTGATATTTAATTATTCATTTATACATTTTGACCAATAAAAAATGTAAATATTGACTATTGAGTCTAAAATGGAGATAGATCATTGCTATGCAAACATTTCTCCTTAGAGATTTAAGGAAAAATAACATACTTTTTTAGATACTTATATTTAATTACTCTATGGTATTGGAGAATTATTGCGTTAAGACTTAAGTAGTATATGTTTACAACTAAAGCTCACAAAATTGTATTAATATATTTGCAAATATATCAGAAACTGCTGCTTTTATAAAAATATATGTCAAATAAAAGTTTTTTATTTCTAATAGTCCTACAATTTTGCAATGATAAGTTGTTTAGTTTCTCCAATAGTTGTGGAGATACGGAAATTAACGCTTCTGTAATGTACCCTAAAAATCATTTTCATAGAAAAATGAAAATAGCCAGTTTATTTATAATCTTAATAAACGCCTAGATACGAATTTTAATCAAAATCGTTTGAGCAGATTTTGAGAAAACCAAATTTTTCTCTTTTCGCCCTTCAGTAAACTACTCTTAATTTTAAGTTTTTATAGGCAAACAGACAGACGGCATTACAAAGACTATTTTTTAGGGTTCGGGGGCTCATGAGACGTCGACATCCATCAACATTTCAGGTTAGTTTTTTTTTTACGGTCGCAATACTTAAACTTTAATGTCCAAAAAGTTAAAAAATTCATATAATTGTGTATAGATTGAAAGTTATTGATTTTATAAAAATATGTTTCGGATAAAATATCTGTATTATAAGTATATATACATATTTGTAATGCTAAGTAATTTCATATCTTAAATAGTTTCGGAGCTATTTAAAAAAATGTTAATTGACGCATCAGACCGGAGCCCTTAAAGCCATTTTGCCGAAATATTGAGGGTAGCCATTTTGTTATAATATTTATTAATGTTTATAAATGAAATTTAATCAAAATCGTTAGAGCCGATTTTGAGAAAACCAAATTTTTCTCTTTTTGCCCTTCAGTAAACTACCCTTAATTTTAAGTTTTAATAGACACACAGACAGACGGCATTGCAAAGACTATTTTTTAGGGTTCGGGGGGTCATGAGACGTCGAAATCCATCAACATTTAAGTTTAGTTTTTTTTACGATCGCAATACTTAAGCTTTAATGTCCAAAAAGCTAAAAATATATATATAATTGCGTATAGAATGAAAATTATTGATTTTATTAAAATATGTTTCGAATAAAATATTTGTATTATAAATATATATACATATTTGTAATGCTAAGTAATTTCATATCTCAAATAGTTTCGGAGCTATTATGAAAAATGTTAATTTACGCATCAGACCGGAGCCCTTAAAGCGATTTTGCCGAAATATTGAGAGTAGCCATTTTGTTTGTAATATATATTAATGTTCATAAATGAAATTTAATCAAAATCGTTAGAGCCGATTTTGAGAAAATCGACTTTTTCTCTTTTTTCCCTTCAGTAAACTACCCTTAATTTTAGGGGTAGATATCCAATTCCAAAAACCCCTCGGGGCAACCCTATGAAAACCCTAGATATCAAGTTTCAGCTCAATCGGTAAAATAGTTTAGGCTCTAGTTGGAGGTACAGACAGACAGACAGACAGACGGAAATTCAAAAACAACTTTTTCGGATTCAGGAAGTCATGAAACGTCAAAATTCATCAAAATCTCGAGTTTGATTTTTTTGACGATCACCATACTTTCTCTACCTGTAAGATAGAAAGTAAAAAGAGAAATAAATCAATTTTCTCCAAATCCACTCTAACGACCGTTGTTACATTTGTAGTTTCTTCCTCTGAGCCTCGAGTCTCTGGAGTTATCCTTCTCTGCACGGCCGGGAAACTTCAATCTTTTGATGTCGCAAGACAAGGAGCAATGGGGAAAGAGGGAAGGGGGGGGGGGGGAGACTTGTAAATTACGAGACCGGGGCAAATAGGGGCGCAATTTAAAAAGTGCCTGAAAATGTCAAGTATTTATTTCTTTTCGCTTCTTATTTGTTTTGTACTTTCCTTTTTACACTCCGGCTTTCATTCTTTCTCATTTTCTTAACCGTTCTACTGGTTTTTTTTTTAATATTTATTTTTCAACTACTTACTTTTGACTTCAAGAAATAGCGACGGTGGAAAGTTTATTTTGATATAAAAAAAAAGCGTTTGAAAAATATGTTCGTGCTAAAGTGGTGGGGGGATACCTTGTCTCGCTTATTTATTTTTTTAGGTAAAGAAACAATTTTTTAGAATTTTTGAAAGTGGTGCGTTTGTCTTCACTTTTCCTCGTAGATTGTTGTGTGTAAACACAAGACAAATAAATCTGAGGGGAAAAAAAGCTTGCCGTATTCTTTTGAAAGAACTTTTTTTTTTTCAGTTTGCTTGGTTCCAAATTTGATGGGAGCGAGGGCAAGATCAAAGGGGCTAATGTGACGAGGGATAATGTACGTTCCATGCTCAGTTCCAATTTTGATAGGAAGGGCTTTTAGAAAATAACAACATATTTTGTCGCGCCTAGCAATGATAACATATTACTATATTTTTATTGTTATTTTACAGGTACTGATAACGCCGATCAAAAGCGACAACTGCAAATAAAATGACTTGGCGCATGAATACATGAAAGTAGATATAACTTATTAATATTTATCAGATGAGGTTCTTCATATGGACTGTACAAAAGTTACCTTTTATTTTAGATATTTTATAACACGAGGACTGTTCAGCTAAATAATTTGTAGGGAGACGGATTGGTGCACACGCGGACTAAGTGTCAGTTCCATCTAATCCAGCTATTTGGGGATAGAGAGGTCGTAGTTCGAATCCATGTCAGATTTACAGAGGTTTGTTTTTCTAAAAGGTAATCCGGTTTCCCTCCAAGTAAATGCGGCTACATTTAATCTAGATTATATCTTTCTCATCTCTTCCCGTTAGTGTAATTAATACTTATATCCCAAATTGGCAGTAGGATGCATGGCTAATAGGGTAGAGACTATGAGGTTATATAAGATTAAATGCATCCGTATTTGCGATGAGACGGTAACAACTATTTACGAATAACCACATCTTGGTACACCTAGGTGAGAATCAAACACCAGACTATCCATTACCGGGCTAGAAAGGACTAATCCGACACCTTAGCTTAGTTGGTAACGTTTATGCATTTAAAATTAAGGGTACTGAGTTCGATCCCTGTAATGGCCGAAAAATTGATCATCGGTTGAATGTAGGTTCCATCCCTTTTTTATCATTACGTCTTACTACCCCTTTGAGTTATACAATTATGCACTAATTACGTTAATGGGTTAGGGATAAGAAAGGTAGAATTTAGAGGAAATGTACCCGCACTCGAGTGGAAGGAGAGTGGGAAACATTTATGAAAAAACAAACCTCAGTACATCAAATAAGGATCGAACCCTGATCTACCCGGCATTGGCAGTCCAGTCTAGCACTAGAGTGACTCCTTGGACCATGTGGTCGGCGAAGCGGGTGGTTTCCCCTTTCACAGTGATGAATTAACGTTCAAGAGACTGGATGTTGTGTCTTGTCCTGTATTTAAGATATTTTATAAGTCGTGTGCTGATATAATCACTCTATTTAGAAAATGTACGTTAAATACCTCAAATAAATAAGACTGACGCCTTTGACTGCTTGCCCACCGATGTGAGGGGTCTAGTCCCAGTTGTGGGGGGGTTGAGATGATATCGTACTAGACTCGATCCCTCGCCCTGTGACCCTGGCAGGGTATTGTGTAGGGCTGGACCCTGATACGTCACTTACCTGGGATGAGCATGACGTGTTAATTTACTAGGGAGCGAGGTCACCGGTACAGTCGCCACGACAACAAACTGGAACACTGACGTTCACAACCCTCGGACCGCACGGGACAAATAATACAAGGGCACACAGCGGGATATTCCTAAACACAAGGATGTACACGACCTACAAACTAACTTAACTCTAGACGTCACTCGCTTCGGTGGCAGCATGGTCTAACGCGCAACTCTCGCAGTGATGACGGGGAGCTAGAGGTTCGAATCACGGTTGGATGTACTGAGAGTGTTTTTAACAATATGGTTCTCTCTACGCAAATACGGGTAAACTTCCTTTAAATATTACCTTCCTAATCCCTAAAACCATCAGCGTAATTAGTACATAAGAGTACAACCCGAACGGGTAGTAATACGTGGTGCTAAAAAAACCTTTAGACTTAACACTAAACTAGTTTAACCACGAGGGGTGTGACAGACGAACCTACACACATATGATATGTATTTTTGAAAGAAAAGTTATTTGAGGTATTTAACGTGCACTTTCAAAGCCGACTGATAATATTAACATACTACGTCTTATAAAATAACTTAAATCTATAACAGATACAACAACCAGCCCCCGACCTTTAATTCATCATTATGAAAGGGCATACCCTCATTCCATAATTATACATCTTTCGGCCATGCCAGGAATTGAACACGGGACCCTATGCTCAGTATACAAACACACTAACCACTGATCTAAAGTTTTGGACCATGATATGTCATTCTTACAGTCATTTCAAAATTAAGTTACATAAAAAATAAACTTTGTCTTTTCTTTGATCCTTATAAAAAGATAATTTACATACACTCACCCGCTTCAGTGGCCGAATGGTCTAAGGCGTCACTCTCGTGTTAGTTTGGATTGCTGATGAGGGGGAGATCAGGGTTCAAATACCGTTCGGGTCTACTAAGGGTGGTTTTTACATAAATTGTTCCCCACTCTCCTTCTAAGCAAATGGGGGTGAATAACCTCTAAAATTCTTCCTTCCTCCTCCCTACCTCATTAGAGTAATTATAATATATGCGTATAACCTGAACAGGTAGTAAATTATTTAATAAAATAAAAAACTAGAGGTGTACGAGTACTTGAAAATTAAAACTCGAAAAAATTGAGTAATTTGAATTTTCGATCTTGTTTTCGAAAATTTGTGATTAATTGTATTCAATTTTAGGAGAAAATTTCGTAGCAAACAAAGTATCTCAATATTTCCTTTGTGTCTAGTTAAAAAAAAGGTACTGTTATATTAAATTTATTTTAAAATTCTAATTTGTGTGATTATACATTTTTTCCCCAAAAAATTTATTCATAAATTAAGTTTTACTTCTGATTTATGTGTTGATCTAAAACAGAAATTCAACTTGAAGTATTTCCCAGGGTCATTCTTCACTCATATTTTGAGGTAAAGTCTGTGATGAACTTGGTCACGGGATGACTTACGGATAGCTCAGTGGTTAGAGCATTGAAGTACTGGGCCAAAGGTCCCGGGTTTGGTTCCCGTGTCCAGGTGTCATTTTTCAATTTAAAGAATATTGAAGTAATATGCCAGACGTACAGTGTGGTTACAGTATAGCCTCAACTGATGTGTTTAAGGTGTTACACACATATTTATCAGCCCTTGGCCTGGGTCTGGGCTTCATCCCACGGTAGATCTTGGTTCAAGTCTGTAGTGCTCTAAGTTTTTTCATCAGTGATTGTACAAGTTGAACAGGGAGACTGTACCGCGTCGTGTGAACATGATCGATGAGATGAGAACATATTATTTCGTGTTGTATTTTTTTTTCATAACCCCCTTTCCTCCTTCTTTCTCTCTTCCCGCTGAGGATGACATCTAGCGGGATAAAATTGGTTTCTCTATCGCGTCCTGAAAAACACCTTTAAAAAGACAGACGCGCGCACTCCGGGGCCGATATCCAATCAGGTACGGCCCCGGAGCGTGTATACTCGAATAACCGCTTGTGCGCGGCGTGGGTAAAATTATTGAAACACGATTTTTTTTTTTCCTTTCATATATTCATCTTTCTCTCTCTCTCTCCGAGGGGAATCCCCGGGTCTCAATAAATCTTCATCAAGCGGGAGAGGAAACACATTGGACACTGAAGAGATTGGAAGATCATGTCGTCTGTGTTGTTTCGTTTATCTGATAACATCTCGCCGATATCTTGCCCGTCATGCAGCCAGATATGAGCTATCCTTTTTTTTTACTTTCTCTTGACCCCTCTGAGAGAGAAGTATTGTGATAGTCAAAATAATCGGACTTGAGAATTTGATAAATGTTGACGTTACACGACCCCCTGAAACTGATAAAATGATTTTGGCGATGTCTGTGTGTCTGTATCTCTTCCTACAACCTAAACCATTTGACCATTCAGGGTGAAACTTTGTATCTAGGGTTTTGATAGGGTCACCCCGATAGGTTTTTGTAATTATATATTCAACTCTAAAACCAAGCGTAGTTTGCTTACTGAAGGAAAACGAAAAAAAAAGATTTTCTCCAAATCCGCTCTGACGATTTTGATTAGATTTTAGATCTAAGCATTGTTTAATAGTACAAACAAAATGGCTACCCTAGCTCTCCCAAGAAAATGACTTTAAAGGTACCCTACTTTACATAAGCAGAAATTTCAAATTTTGATCATAGCTCCGCAACTTTTTGAGATACGAAATAGCTTATCATTGTAAATCTGTAGTACTATTAAAGATAAAATATTTTATTTGAAATAAATATTTATGAAACCAATATTTTCTGAGTTACAAGCAAATATGTATTTTTTGTATATATAGCTCGTTGACTATTACTATTGAAATTGATTGTTATTCTCTTTGATGGACAGAGATGCTCCTCTTTTCTTAATGTTTCTGTAAAAGTGTATATTATTTCATTCATACTCTTTGGTGGAATGTTTCTGCAACACTGTGTATTATTTAATTTAATAAATATTAATGAGCTTTTAGTAAATGTCTCTGTATCAAGCAAGATAAAAGAGAATGTATGTGGGGTGTAGCGTACCATTTATTAATTTTCGTACGCGTCGGTGTTAGTGATCTGTATCGGTGGGACACGTACTAAACGTCAGGCCCCTATATAGTCTTATTTACCAGTAATCTTGAGGCTCGAATCCCGGACATGGCGTACCCTAGGTTTATTTTTCCTCAATTGTTTCCCACACTCCCACCAATCAAATTCGGATACACATACTATAAATTCTACCTTCATCATCCCTATTCCTCGATGTAATTAAATGCGTATATTCTGAAAAATCGGTGCCAAAAAAAAGTTAGCCTGTTAACTGTTTTATATTATTATATTATTATTATTTGTGTTCTCTCTTTCTATAGGTACATTGCCTTGTCCAAATTGAGTCCTCTGATATGTCCTATCGGCAACTTAATTTTTTAGATCCTTAATCTTCATCTTCTTTCCTTGTTTCATCTATCAGTTCCCTTCGTTATTCCTTGGTCCTCCTTCAACTTGCCTTTATATGACGTCACTCTTTAAGCATTTCTTTTCATAATGTGACCCCATCCCGTTGACCTTTCTTCGTAGAATCACCTACAGAATGGTTCTCTTTTCATTGAACCTTCTTAGAACTCCTTCATTAGTCACCCGACCGGTCCACTTTATCCTCTATATTCTCCTCCGGCCCAGGGTCATGTCTTGGCTACATCACAAAGCGATGCTCCACATGTATTACTTCAGTTTCTTCCACATTTCCTTCTCTCATTCCAAAAGGAATAGATTCGAATTAGTAATTAAGGATTTGGATTTAATTCTAAATTAAAAAGCTTAGGCTTAACACGCACTGCATTTTTTTTATCACACTCTTACTACACGTTCGGGTTATAAATATGTAATAATTATGCTAGGATTTAGAAATGTTATATTTAGAGGAAGTGTCCGCATTTGTGTGGTGAAAGAATGTAAAATTACCTCAGTACACCCGACCGAGATTCAAACCATGATCTCCACGTCCTCGGCAGACTATTTTACTGTAGAGTAGCACTCTAGACCATGCGGCCACCTCTGTACCCTGATTACATTTTGGGATGGCCCGGTGTAGGCGAGGAAAATTTTCCAGCTGGATTCGTCAATGTTAATTGAGGGCATTGTCTTAATTAGGTACCCGGGAAGTGTTTCGGGGCATAGTTGTGATTGGCTCTCCAGGGGGGGGCAACCCTTCTCCAATCCCCTCCCCAGTAGGGGCTACACCCCATCAAATTGCTCGACCTTTATAAACAAAAGCAGCTCGGTTTAGTTTATTAAAAAAAACACGAAGTCATATGTTTGAGTCCTGTTCCAAGAACAAATTATTATTATTTTATAGAAATGTATTAAAATAGCCTAAGTAAATTGTTGCTAAATTGAGAACTGGGGTTTGGGGTTTAGTCTTTTTAAGGCTGTTTGGGGGTTAGTTCTCCCATTAGTGCGATTTTTTCTTGATAAAAGTGAATTTTAGTGCATTTATTTTATGCTCACGCTATTCATTCGGCGATCTAGAATCATAGTGAAGCCAAATTTACAAATTGTCCAAAGAGAAATAATGAACCACAGGATTAATATTTTTTTTAGCATCACGTCTTACTACCCATTCGGGTTATACGCCTCCTGTACTAATTACGCTAATGGTTTAAGGATGAGGAAGGTTGAATTTAGATGAAGTGTACCCGCGTTTGTGTGGGCAGAGATAGATAGTGGGAAACCATTTAGTAAAAAACACCTTCAGTACACCCAACCGGAATCGAACCACAAATTCCACGTCATCGGCTGTCTAGTCTATTGAGAGAGTAGCACCTTATGACGTTGCTACACGCGATGGCCGGAGTTGTTGAGCCTCACCCTCCTCCTATTTTTTTTTTCTCATCGCGTACTTTCTTCAGGTCTTTTTCGATATGGAATATTCCTCCCTCCCAATTCCTGAAGATCCTGCTGAGGCGTCCTGGTACGTCCTGTTTCAGTCGCCGATGTCTAGGAGGGAGGGAGGGCAGGGAAGGGGTTAAGGAGGGGGAGAGGGCTGGAAAGGATTCCAATCAAGCCAAGAACAAATCGATTCGTGTAACACGATTACAGAGAAAGATTTGGAGAGACAGCAGATTGTCGGATTCCTATCTGCACATCAGTCTGCTGCTGTCTTTCTTTCTCTCAGACAGACGGCCTGGGTTTGGATCCAGGAGTAATTACTTCTCAAAACCCGTTTGTAACGAGGGTGATCGATTGAAAGGGGTGAAAAGCTAAGAGACACTGGATCGATACTTGACTACGTCCAAATATCTTATCTGAAAGAAAAGTTACTGGATCTACTTTCACGTATTCATACGTCAAGTCGTGTGATTTGCAGCTGTCCGTTTTAAGATATGTTATTAACCATTTAAGGTATTTAACGAGAACCATCTGAACTTACTAATTATACAAGCACATTATCTGATAAGCTAACCGACCCCGTGGTGTAGGGGTCAGTACACCAGGCTACGAGCTTAAGGGTACTGGGTTCAGTTCCCGGCTTGTACCTTGTGTACTTTTCTCTCAAGAGGAATTACCCCACCAGGGTTTAATTAATTAGTCTTAAGTTAGGTTTAAGTGTTTCCACTGGTTCCACACCCTCATACCATCACCTCATCTCATCGGAACATGGAAAGAGCCTCCACAGAAAGGATGTACGATTAGTACATTCGGACGTCCCCTGGACAACAGTACATTAGTACTGGCTAATCTTTCCACTACTGGATTACGAGTGATGTAGCTAAAACATGCTATATTATTGTATTATGATCTTATAAACTAGCTTAAATCTAGAACATACACAACACCCAGCCCCCTGGCCGGCTAGTTCATCATCGTGAAAGGGGAAACCCACATTTCTCCCATGATACAGTTTTCTGCCATCCAATAGCTAAGCGGCTACACACGATACATTCTCAGGTGTCGGACGATCAAAACCTATAAAATAACACGAAAGCTTTGTTAATTTGGCCACAGAAAAAAAATATGTTTATATTTTTCTAATAGTCCTTTCCTACGAAAATGTGACTATACAATAATTTAGTGTGAAAGATCCAGATCTTAAGGGCTCCAACTACTTGAAAGGATATCTCCTCACAAGGCTGTGTTTCTTACAACAGTCTACAGTTATTTTTGGAATTTTCTGTTGTGACCTTGATAAAAAAAATACTTTATTTATTTGAGGAAACCCACTTCAGGAGCCGAATAGTCTAAAGGCTTCGTTTTCGTGTTAGACCGGCTTGCTGATGACGGTGAGATCGGGGCTCGAACCCCGGTCGTGTCTACTGAGGGTGGTATTTCCTAAACGGTTTCCCACTCTTCTTCCGTACGAATGCGGGAAGACTACAATTAAAATGCTTCCTTCCTCATCCCTACCATATTAGAGTAAGTATTATCATATATACATATAACCTAAACAAGTAGCAAGGCGCGATAAAAAAAATAGAAGACAGGAGATATATTTAAAACCGTTTATGTAGATCTCAGAAGTTGACCTCAGTGATCTTGGGGTAAAGTGTTCGCCTCAGGGCTCGTTCGTGGGTTCAAACCCGGCCGGGTTGGACGGATTTTTCTTAAATGATGAAAGTCCATAGCACAACTTCCTTCGGAGGGGACGTAAAAACCTGTCGGTTTCTTGTCGTTTTTAGCATGGAAAAGAAACCTGGAGGAATGTGAAAATACCTTTCCCGGTAAAATTGGTAGACCCTTTCGATCTCGCTCATAGAAATTCTCGTGTGCTGATATAATCAGTCAGTTCAGAAAGTGTACGCTAAATACCTCAAATAATAATAAAAAATTTTAAATAACATAATCTCAGAAATTTCTAGGTAAACATAGCTGAAAACCAGATATCCTAATTTTAATTCTATAATTATTTTTTGCCACCACTCGCTCAGTTTATAAACGTATGGACTAATCGCGCTACTTTATTAGGGATGAGGAAGTTAATTTAAAAGAAGTGTACTCGCATTTTGGTGGAGGGAGGGTGGAAAAAAATTATTATTAATTTAGCACAGTGGAGAAAGACTCAGGCCCGCAGGGCATGTAATGTGGGGTGGGGGGCCCAATAATATAAGGAGGCCCTGGAAAGGGTAGGCCCTACTTTAAATTACTATAAATTTGATGGAAATATTTATAATCAAATCATTTATATCCTGTTTATTGAAAATTTAGATGGTTGAATATGTTTATCATAAGGTGTTGTAAATTATAACTAAGCTATAACATTATTTCAATTATTTCATTCGGTTTTAAATAGAGTGGAATTTTTTTTATCTTCATTCAGTCAAACTGACTGACTGATGACGTTACCAACACAAAACTCAGGCTAAAACAGTCATTATAAATTGTGAATACTAAATTAGTAATTATTTAGGACTATTAATTTATTTCTTATAACGTTTATTACGAGCTTTAAAATTGGGCCACGATACCTATTTCCTCATAAGCTCCCAGGTGGATTGGGCCACGATACCTATTTCCCTATAACTCCCAGGTGATGGCCACGATACCTATTCCCCTAAGCTCACAGGTGGATTGGGCCACATTCGTTGACCTGGAGGATTATAAAAGATATATATCTATTAAACTTAATAACATTACAGTTGGGCCACGTATACCTTTTATGATACGAGGTTGTGCATGGACGTATAAAAACATATAAGTACAAACTATAGTAATTAAGTAAGTCTAAAGTAACTACCCTTAACATGAGGACAGACAGAATATAAAAACCACTTTTTTTATGTTTGGGCTCACTTACTTGCTTTATTTAAATTCGTATTTGATACATAATAAATGCTAAACCATGTCAAACACTTTACAGGTTTATTGTCGGTAAACATTTATAAGAAACTGCTTTTACAAACTGGCACTTGATTATTAGTCCATTATTTAAAAGTAGTATTTTCGACCTTATGAATTTTTGCCTCTTTCACTCCACATACACGAACCTTCCATGTTCCAATCACTGGAACACTACACGGAGTGATTTCTATAGTTTGGATGTATATATTCCTTACATGTCTATGCACAACCTTGTCTCATAACTAGAGATATGGTAAAATAGCATTAATTTAAGTTTTTTTAGCATTAACTATTGGAAATTTAGCGTTTTGTGGCATAATTTAGCATTTTATAGCAAAATAGGTAAAAATGTCTTTCGTCAATGTTTTTAGGGCCTATACAAAGGATTTATGATAAAACAACGACTAAAGGAATGTGGCGATTAGCCGGATGGGCTGTGGAAGGCACAGGATGCAAGTAAAACCCGAGCTGAAGCACACAGACGAGTGAAACTCAATGATTTTTTAATTACTTATTTCCGCTGAAAAACATCGTTTTATTTAAATGCACAGCATTTTCAGGGAATTTGCGTCTATTTCGCTAAATAGAATAATTTAGTAAAATACTCTCCAAATCACATTTTTCGCGTTAATTCGCGAAATAAAAATCGCTTTAAACACTTTCAAATGCCATGAAACGCAAAGAAAACTTATAAATACCCTATTTTCAACCCTTTTTTTTCTTTTCGCGTTTTTCGCAAAAGCGAATTTACCCTATCTCTACTCATAACTGGTATACGTGACCCAACTGTAATGTTTAAGTAAAATTTGTACGGGGCCCAATTGTAATGTGGGATTAACGCTACCCATTTTAAACGCAGATCACAACATATTTACGTGGCCCAATTGTAATGCGCCCATTTATTAAGGTGTTAGATGACTTAGAACAGGGGGCCCGAAAATAAATTTTGGGGGAAGAGGGGGACCACGCCACTGATTTAGTAATCATCGTATAAAATATCGGTAGATAAAATATTTATCGTTTGATCCACTAATACCACTATTAGAAAAATATATATTTGAGTTGAATGGACCCCAATGCACTCTACTGGCATGTTCTGACCTGGTAGGTCAGGATCTAGTTAAAACCTTGGCATGGCGAACTTATATATAGGTTTAATTAAATGGTTTACCCCCTCTTTTTTTTTTTTAACACGGGTACATTTCTTTTTTCTTGTTCACTATACCTTACCCCTAACTTTTTATATAGGATATTCGAACAGCCAGGACGGGTGGTAAAATTTTACGAAACAGCATGAAATAGTATCTTATAGTCCGTCAACGTGTTTCACTACTGAGCAAAGGCTCTCAGGTTAGATTCCCGGCACAAGGCCGAGTTTTTTTTAATCAGTTTTTATCAGAGGTTTTTTCTTTCACAGAGAATTAAATTAATGTTAAGTCGTGTGCTATATCAGCCCACGGACTTCCAAATTAAATCTAATCAGTCGGTTTATAAAACGCACGTCGGTTACCCCCCCCCCCCCCCAGTATCTTCCAAGATCATCGCAAAAAAAAAACTTTGATGACAATTTCCAGCGACTACTTCTTCAGACTTGTGTCGATGACTGAGGTGAAATAAAACCAATTCTACTAATAAAAACGTAATCTCCGGACTTGGGCAACTTTTCTCACCCTCGAAAAAACCCCCCTCTACCTCCCTGCCAATCCTGGATCGTTACCGTGTCATATCGGCGGCAGCAGATTACCCCGGAAATACCCACGACACCTCCCTCTGCCCCCGGAGCTATCGGAACTCCGGGGTCCGCCGGAACATTAGCTCGCTATCACGTGGACCCGACACCGGAGCGTTGGCTCGGTGGTATATGGCGTCCTCTCGTTTAGCTTCCTTCACATCATGGGGAGTACAAAAAAAAAGTTTTTTATTCAAACAGAATTTGAATTAATATCGGGATTCTGGTATGAAGAGCCTTTTATAAAATACAAACATACAGGATAGCACAAAAGTTAGTTTCCCCTTCTATTATTAATTATTATGTAAGGGGAAACTGACTTTTGCGCCACCCAGTATAATTTTTTCTGGTTGACATTGATAACATTTGACTATGTAACTAGTTTTATTTTATAGGTATTGGTAATATCTTTCAAAAGTGATAGCTGTTGAAGATCACAAGAATTGACGTATGAATATTTAAAAGTAGTTTTACAACTTTTTTTTGCCAGATACGGATCATTTGATCACAATCCTTACTAAATACATATTTCACAACACAGTCATCCACAAACATTTTTTGACGTTCTCATAAACTATAGAAAAATAATTGTAACCACGAACAATTTATGTAAGCATATAATCCTCCAAAACTATGTGACTTACTATGCCATATAACTTACACGCTATTGGATGTAATCACGAATTGTGCATGATGCCATGCATGATTTGACAGTTGACACGCTGTATAGTGCCATGAACGAATTGCACATAATATAATATATGCTGCGATGCAAGATTTCACACACTTCATAGTGCCATAACGAACTGTACACGTTGTAAGATACGATGCGGCTATCTACGGTAAAATAGCAAGTCATGGAGTACGATGTCAGAGTGAAGACTTCATCAGTGGCATGCTGGGTTCGTGTCTCCTCTTGGTCGGAATATTACATGGGCAGTCCGTTGAACAGATCATAGTCATCCTCCCGTCATTCATCACCGGTAAGGGGGTGAAGGGGGAGGGGTGGAGCCATATCTTGACTTTTAGCGTGGTTTAAAGTGTGTGGGCCATCAGCACATGACACCTCCTGATCGGCAAAGACACTGGACCACTCATATCTTACACTGGTCCACAATGTTTGATCTTAGGAGCCCCATAATGACCGATTTAGCAACTAATTATAAGAGATATTTCAACTTTAAATCCAAAGAGAAATTATAGGAAATATTTCAACTTTAAATCCAAAGAGAAATTATAGGAAATATTTCAACTTTAAATCCAAAGAGAAATTATAGGAAATATTTCAACTTTAAATCCAAAGAGAAATTATAAGAAATATTTCAACTTTAGATCCGAAGAGAAATTCTAGGATACTATGCAATCGGTGTTAGCTACAAAAGAAAGTTTGCAGGCTATTTTTTAAAAGGTCCTTCCTTTGAAAACTGAACTATAAGTTTCCGTTGACTACCAAATATATTCCAAACGGGGGAAACGGGATATCGTCCTTGTGGATATATTACATACGATCTTTCAGAGAGTAGAAGCGATGGTGCTATGTGACCCCTCTTCACCGCCCCCAAACCCCCCTAAAAAAAACCCTCAACGTGTTAACTGACCGTGCTGTCGTCCTGACGCTCGGCGTCCAACTTCCTGTGACGCTTTGTAGAGCTACACTTTGTCATCCGGCAGCTAGAGGGTTTAGTGGGGGGTAGAAGGAGAGGGGTTAAAAGGGGTTCAGTGGCGTATCGTCTGAATGACGACAAATAACAGGGCAGGCACACGCGCTCTGGGGAGGGCAGAGGGGATCCTCTGGCAGATGGGGGCAGGCGGTCCTGTGTATTTAGCGGCTGATACGTTGGGAACACAAGGAGATCACAAGGGAGAGAGAAAACCGCGTCTTTAAAATTCACTGCTTCCATTAAAAAAAATTAACACAGCGTTTCACTCCGTACCCTTTTCGGTTATGCATAGTAAAGTAATTTATTTTTTCGAAAATGTGCTTAGGGATGAACAATGTTGAATTTAAAGGAAGTGTACCCGCATTTTCTTAAAAGGAGAGTGGAAATCCCTCTTTAGAAAACCACCCTCGGTACATCTAACCGGTGACCTGGTGGTCTAGGGGTAAGGTGTCGGACTTCTGTGCTGGGAGTCCGGGGTTCAATCCTCGGTCCCGGCACAAATTTATCTGATTTCCAAACCCTTCCTTCACCTCTGACAAGATGTGTATTAATCACAACTTGTGAATGTGAGGAATGCCAGGCCTCCACCGTGGTTCGGATCCCACGTTAAACTGTAGGTCCTCCATTTCATCTCACAATCACCCTACCATTACACATTAGCGTAAGTGTGTATAACCCGAACAGGTAGTAAGACGCGGTGCTAATAATAATAATAATAATAATACATCTAACCAAGATTCGAACCTCGATCTTCCCGTCAAAGGCAGTTTAGTCTACTGCGAGAGTAGCGCATTAGACCACGCTGCCACTGAAGCGGGTCAGGAGAAAGGTTGAATTTAGAGGAAGTGTAATCACATTTTCACGGAGAGGGCGAGTGGATAAACATGTAGTAGAAAACACCTCAGACACACCTAGAGATGTGTATTTTATCAGGAAATTTTTCCAAAACAGAAAATTTTCAATTATTATTTCTGTAAAATAATTTCAACTGATTAAAGGGAACTAAAGTAATCGAGATATAGATATCTCAAAGTGTCAACGTTTATACTTGAGATTAATTTCTCCTGAGGGCGTTAACACTAGAAACAACATCAAACGAGCTTCGGTGGACGCATGGTCTAACGCGCTACTCTCGCAATAGACTAGACTGCCGATAACAGGGAGATCGGCTTTCGATCTCGGTCGGGTGCACTGAAGGTGGTTTTTCCTAAATTATTTTCCACTCTTAGGGGTGCAATCCTCTAAATTCAATCTTCCTCATCCCTAACACATTAGCGTAATTAGTACACGGCCGTGTAATCCGAACGGATAGTAAGACGCGGTGCTTAAAAAATATTGAAAACAAATGAATGCGAGCCTTTGTAGAACCCATTATGTTCATAAATCATACTTCATTTTTTATCATCGATAAGTTAACTAAATTAATTTTAAGGTTGTCCCAACATTTGTGTCCCACCTATCCTCCATGCTTCCTATCTGCTCCTCCCCCGCCCCTCAACCCCTTCTTATAGTCCCACTCGTCTCTTAACACACTATATTTTCAAGTATAATAGGCTCTAGGTGCCACCTCTATTATTTAACGCCTCCACCGCAAACCGCAACTGCAGAAAATTTTCCTATTCAAAATTTCCCGGAAAACTTTCATGTATAGACACACCCGACAGGTATTCGAACCTAGACCTCCCATTCATCGGTAGTCTAGTCCATTGTAAAAGTGACGCCTTTGACCAGCGTTTTATAAGTGAAATCAAAAAATAGGTCGAGGCACTGTTACAGAAACACAATGGAAAAAAGATCATCACAGTTCAATGATATAATTTTTTTTAAATTTTGTCATATTAAACTGTGTCTGGATAAATTTGAATCAAACTCATAGCAGGGACAACTCAACTCCCGTTTCGCGCGAGGTATGGGAGTAAAAGGGAAAATAAAATACTAAGATATGCCAGAAATGTGTGCAGTGCACTCTTATTCATATATAATTGAATATCTCACAATGTTCAGTATTAGGAACATCTATAATCTATTAACTCTTTAGTTCCATTAATATCTAATCAGAAATTATCCACGTTCAATAGTTTTGGTGTAAATTCACGATTCTAGCCGACTGTATCACAGAGTTGATTGGTAGGTGATGCACACTCTTAAGTGAAATACCCTTAATTTCAGGTTTGGATGGATTATCCAAAATAAAATCTGTTTAAAACCTTACTAAAACCTTAGATACAAAGTTTTAGCCCATTCGATAATATTGTTTCAGTTATTTGCTGAAATAAGAGACATATTAAAGACACAGACAGTGGAGAGACATACAGACCAGAGGATAGAGAGAGACAGACACACAGACAAATGGACAAAGGGCAGACAGACAAATACACAGACAAATGGAAAAATAGACACACAGACAAATGAACAAAAGGAAAATAGAGACACACAGACAAATTGATAAAGGGCATATGGAGAGACAAATATACAGACAAATGGACAGAGACACAAATAGACAGAAAAATGGACAGAGGACAGACAGACGGTATTGCGAAAAACACTTTATTCGGCCTCAGGGGATCATGAAACGTCGACATACATCAAAAATAATATAGAATTAGATTTTTTTTGACGGTCACAATACTTCCTATTTCCTAAGGATCGCAAAAAAATAAATAAAAAATATTAGCAAGATTTTAGTAAAAAAAATGTAAAAATATTTATAGCTTTTCATTTCGTAAAAAACAAAAAAAAAACTAAAATGAAGAAAGAAGTTTTTCCTCTTTGCCAACCTTTGTAATAATAATAACTCCAAGGAAGAAGTCGGCACTTGATAAAAGTGCGGTAATGCCAAAGAAGAGTAGAAGGGGACTTAGTGCGTTACATTATCCTCGGCAGCAAAACCTTCTCTTGATGCTACCGGTGCTGCTTCTGGTGGCGAAAACTTTCATCTGTGAGCTAGAGAGCTGGAGGGGGGTGGAGGGTGGGTTGCTGCTACCGGCTGCTGCCTTGCAAAATAATCTTCTTATCTCGCGCTTGCCTGTCTCCTTGGCATCAAATATTCAAGTACTTCACTGTTCCTTGAGATATCTTGGAGACGGGAGAAAAGACAGGACCTTAACTCCATCACAGAGTCAGGAAATTTGAAAAAATAAATAATATATATATATATATATATATAGAGAGAGAGAGAGGGGAGGAAGGGGTACTGTAATTTTACCGCGTCCCTGGGCATATGGTATAAAAACCAAGCTCGTATAGTTTGGTTTACTAGCTGGGATTCGAATTCCAGCCTGGTTTGTATTTTTCCTACATGTCCTCTCCCTTCCTATTTTTTTTCTTTAGCACCGCATCTTACTACCCGTTCAGGTTATACGCCTATGTACTAATTACGCTAGTGATTTTAGGGATGAAAAGGTTACATTTATATATAGTGTACCCGTATTTGCATGGAGGAAGAATGGAAAACCATTTTGGAAAAACCACCCTCAGTACACCCAACCGAGATTCGAACCTTTATCTCCCCGTCATTGGCAGTCTAGTCTACTGTGAGAGTAACGCGTTAGATCACGTGGCACCGAAGTGGGTTCCTCTCCCCCCTTCCTCTTTTAAATACTCCTTCTAGATTATACCTTCCTCATACCTACCCCATCAGTGTAATCAGTGGTGGTGGAACCTTATTTTTTTTTATAGATGTGGGTGAGTGTGGGAAGGTAACTTGCAAATAAAAATCCAAGGGGCTTTTGAGGGATTTGGCCACCCAAGACAAAGAGGGGCCCCGGGCAAATATTTGAAAAATTCGATGGACCTTTAGAGGCTATTTGGAGTTGGATGCAATACCATCTTTCAGCTCCATATCCGAGATATCAGAGGGGAGTAAAATATATTTATAGGTGAGGAGGGAGGGATTTATTTTAGGTGGAGGCAAATTATTTTCAAAATGAGCCATGTCCTCCCCCCCTACCCTTCTCTTACTACCTTGCCTCTGAAATAAATGCGTGTAGCCAAAATGAGTGGTAGAACGCGGGAAATTACAAACTTATTGCGTTTATGTATAACAGAATGTTTAGTTTAAATGATTCGTTATCTGTGTGTTCAACACAAGGTTGATTAACAACATAATCTAAGGAGATAGGGATGAGGAGGAAAACACTCCAGGGTGATTAAAGCTACGAATTCCTCGTTCAACAGCGACCAACTGGATGCAAGTCTAACTCCTCAGACCCACTCGTTGCAGGTAAATAATCGGGCAATTAATTAACACCCATTTTGTGAATTCGTCTTCGGATCTTTATTGGTCGGAATAGTTCACTATGATTAGGAGGTCTCTGGTGCTAATAAACTGATCGTCTTACATAGCATTGCAATTAAAAATTGAAAGGACGGCAAAATCGAGTGTCACATAGGCACAAGTCATGGGAGATTTATCTTTGTGACTTATACAGACCCGCTAGGCATATAGGTTGAATAGGTTGCCTAATATCTCAGGGTACGTTCACACAAGCAACACGTGAGAGGAGTCTTGTATGGTTTGTATGACACCGGCAATGTGTGAAATCCAGCGTCTTTAAATGCAGGTTTCTATATATGCCAGAATGGTTTTGCACGTATGAAATAAACGAGTTTTGCTGTTGTATTTCATAGATTTTTCAAGTTCTTTGTCTTTTTGAAGTCCGGAATATGTTATCAATTCTTTTATCCAGTTTTATGTAAGTATTACACCGTTTTCTTGCAGGTTAACCTAATTCATAAGATTTAATTAGGTCATATTATGATATTTTAGAATAGGGTAGTTAGGTAAGGTAATAGGTTAGGTTAGGTTAGGTTAGCTATTGTTCTTGGTAATATATAATGACTGGTTATTCTATAAATTTCTTAGGAAAGTTATGAGATACAACAGCAAAACTAATTTATTTCATACTTTGCTAAAACCACTTAGGAATCATATAGAGAGCCTAGGCATTTTATAGAATGCCTGGACTATACACATTGCCGTTAACATACATAATTTTTGCAGGCATTTCAACATAATTTCTTGATACAGATGTCTCAGGTAGAGTAGGATTCTGATATATAAAAATTAGTTGGTGTCTGTTATTATTTCACGCAAAAACCAATAAACCTATTGTGACGAAATTCCACATGAACATAACTCGGACCTCCGGTTAACACAAAACCATAATACAATTTATGTCCATATTTTTTGTTTGCACTGAATCTTACTATACGTTCGGGTTATCCTCTTAAGTAATAGTTACGCTGATGGATTAGGAATTGGGAAGATTTAATATAGAGGAAGTGAACCCGCATTTGCGTGGAGGGAGAGTGAAAAACCCGTTTAGGTTAAACCACCCCAGTTCACCCGACCTAGATTCGATCGATCTACCCATCCTCGTCATCTGACTCACTCGAACTAGAGCGTTAGCCAACTACGCCACCGAGGGGGGTTCCCATATTTTGTTTCAATAGGCTCTATAGAGGCTACAAATCGCTAAATAGCCTATTGGTCCCTTTTTCTTAGATTCTGACTATCGGATTTTCATTAGACCAACTTTGAAAAGTACCTAGATATAGATAGACATACGGTCTCTAAGAGTGGCGACTAAAGACATAATTTATCCTGTCCAGAACTCAGCTCATAACCAACCGGGACTGGGTGATAGTAATTGAAACTAGTTCTATAATGTCAACTTTGATAACATTTTACTATATTAGATGTCTTGCCACTGCGTCTTACTACCCGTTCGGGTTATACGCTTATGTACTAATTACTACTTTAGGGATGATGAAGGTTATATTTAGAGTAAGTGTACCCGTATTTGCGTGGAGGGACAGTGGAAAACCATCCTCAGTATACCCGACCAAGATTCGAAACTAGATCTCCCCGTCATTGACAGTCTAGTCTACTGTGAGAGTGATGCCTTGGATCATGCGGCCACCGAAGGGGGTTGGCATGCCTATTGTAAAGCATAAACGGTCGTTCCAAATGTAATTAAAGTCCTAGTTGTAAGCTAAATAAATTTGCGACAAAGTGCAATAAAGTCTTATAAAAGTTCAATAATTCACGCCATCACCAGATTTATTATCTTCTCCCTAAGTCAACCCCCCGAAAGTTGGTTTGATGTGATTTATATCCATCTGGAGCTGGTTAGTGCTGCCTGAACCATCTGGTAGAAATCCCATGTACTAGGGGAGTTCAGGGAGTGTGGTGGCACCTCGTTGCCTTCCACGCTGAATTTCTATGAGCGAGCACGAAAAGGCCTACCAATTTTACCGGGAAAGGTATTTTCCCATACCTTTAAGGATTATTTTACTTGCCACAATTGACATGGGACCGAAAACAGCTCAACTTCCCTTTTAGAAGGAAGCTGTGATGCGGATTTTTATCGCTCAAGAAAAATACGTCGACCTCGGCTGGGTTTGAACACATGAACAATGGGTCCTGAGGTGAGTAATTTACCCCAAGACCACCTAGGTAAACATATTTACTATAAATTATGATAAATAGGATGATGGGGTGGTTAATAAACAAAACACATCCTCCGATTCATAAAACTCGGGGGTTCGTTGTGTACCCCCGTGAAATCCTCCGCGTACCTATGTGGGCACGCGGTCCACAGTTTGTAGAAAATCTGATATAGAGAACTACCAGTTGGTTACTCAGAACCTCTTGGTGATGGAGATAAGGCTGCCTCTCGTAGCGTGGAAGGCTGTAAGCTCACTTGTACACTGGAGCACGCTGGAATGAATACATTATACACACATTGTTATTAGACGAGCTGTATGCTCCACTCATTCACTGTTCTTTAGGAAAAATCTCCCCTCTCCCCACCGAAACTTCTTATTCCCCACCCTTAAATCCCCTTTATTCCCCTTTCTCTTTTCAAACAAGAAGCGCTTCGTGGAAGGCATTTCTATTTTACCAAGAAAAAAAACCCCGAGAATTATAATTTTTCTATATTTTTTTTTACAAATATTATGCTTTCCGATTTGGTTATCTACGGATGCTAGTCTAAGGTGAGAATGAAGGGAAATTGAGTAGAATCAAATATTTTTGCAGTTTTTGTAAAAAAAAAAATCTTTTTGCCACAAAATTAATAAAATATTGTTCCGGTAGAAACATACTCCACTTTTTTTTTACTCATATTAGTATCAAAAATTAGCCTATTTTATAATTATCACAAGCGTTTGACTAGGACTTTTCAAATAAAGAAAGAATGTCAAGGACACAATTACAATTAAGATGAGGAGTGAAGGGGAGAAAGTGTATGTGTATTTTGCGGTTTTATAGCATAACATTTATTTATCCAAACTATTCAATCAAATATTGCTCCAGTAGAAACAGAGAGTTTAATTTTCTTCCCACGGTGATATCAACAGTTGTTGAATATCAGTTAAGAGCATAGTGGCACAACTTTTTAAATGAAGAGAAAAGGTTGTCATTAAATTCCAGAATACCTCTTCAATATATTCAATAACTGTTGATATCAACACATGAAGAAAATTAATCTATATTTGTACTGGAGCAATGTTTGATTTAGTTTGGCTGTAAAAACTGGAAAAACACTGCCCTTAACCCAAGATAAATATTTAAAAAAATTGAAATTACGGTTTGTAAATTATGTACTAAAGCAGTATTTTATTTATTACTTTATTTTTGCTATAGGAAATTTGAAAATACCGACCTTAAATCTCATCAACTTTCATCCTAACTTTTATTTTTGAATTTGTTAGATTTAATGTAATAATTTGTTTCAAGTTTATTAAATGAAAATACTATTCCAAAGATGTGAAAAGGTAACTTTTTGAATACGAAGCCAAGTCTAAGGGCCAGTTTCATAGTCAGATTTAGTGAGCCTAAAGTGCGAGTCGATACTAAATACAGGACGACACCTACCTAGACCAAAATGGAATGGGCCAGTTTCACATATGAAACTGGCCCATTACATTCAATTTCAGGTAGGTGACGTCTTGTATTTAGTATAGCGCCGCACTTGAGGCGTACTAAATCTGACTATGAAACTGGCCCTAAGTGAAGCTTGAAACAAGCGAAGCCAAGTCTAGGTGAACCTTGAAACAAGCGAAGCAAAGTCAAGGTGAGCCTTGAAACAAGCGAAGCCAAGTCGAAGTGAAGCTTGAAACAAGCGAAGCCAAGTCGAAGTGAACCTTGAAACAAGTGAAGCAAAGTCTAGGTGAACCTTGAAACAAGCGAAGCAAAGTCTAGGTGAACCTTGAAACAAGCGAAGCAAAGTCAAGGTGAGCCTTGAAACAAGCGAAGCAAAGTCTAGGTGAACCTTGAAACAAGTGAAGCAAAGTCTAGGTGAACCTTGAAACAAGTGAAGCAAAGTCTAGGTGAACCTTGAAACAAGCGAAGCAAAGTCTAGGTGAACCTTGAAACAAGCGAAGCAAAGTCTATGTGAACCTTGAAACAAGCGAAGCAAAGTCTAGGTGAGCCTTGAAACAGGCGAAGCCAATTCGAGGTGAAGCTTGAAACAAGCGAAGCCAATTCGAGGTGAAGCTTGAAACAAGCGAAGCCAAGTCGAAGTGAAGCTTGAAACAAGCGAAGCCAAGTCGAAGTGAAGCTTGAAACAAGCGAAGCCAAGTTGAAGTGAAGCTTGAAACAAGCAAAGCAAAATCGAGGTGAAGCTTGAAACAAGCGAAGCCAAGTCGAAGTGAAGCTTGAAACAAGCGAAGCCAAGTTGAAGTGAAGCTTGAAACAAGCAAAGCAAAATCGAGGTGAAGCTTGAAACAAGCGAAGCCAAGTTGAAGTGAAGCTTGAAACAAGTGAAGCCAAGTTGAAGTGAAGCTGAAACAAGCAAAGCAAAATCGAGGTGAAGCTTGAAACAAGCGAAGCCAAGTCGAAGCCGAAGATAAGGATCTTCATTTCTCCAAACCACAAAGAGACCCCAGCAAATACTTTTTTTCTTGAATAAATTTAAAATATGACAAAAACCTCTCTTATAATTTAAGTCTCACTAGAAAGATCTCTTTCTATATTGTAAATATATTATTTTTAATATTTTTCCTGTATTGATAAGATTTTGTACAAGCGACAATTTTACTCAAACTAGAACGTTTAAACCCTCATCAGTTGGGCACGTGGAATAAACGTTAAGCTCGTCAAGTCTGGTCTGTTGGTGATGGGGGAGGTCGGGGTTCGAATCTCATCCAGATGTACCTAGTATAATTCTCTCCTTAAAATGAGCGTTAACTGCTTAATCTATGAATAGGGTAACATAGAGGAAACGAAAACTCATTAGTTTTTGAAAAAGCAGTCAAAATGGTACGCGCACTCTACCAGGATTTGAAACTCGACCTTATCGCAGCAACAAGGGAAATGAAACTGCTCGGCCACCGCTTCAAATAAATGGCAAACCTTCCCTCACCCCCTCACCCCCTGACGTCTCTGTTGAACAAATGAGATGAGATTGTGCTACAAGCGGGTAGTTACGGCTGTCTCCCTTACCTCCCAAGGATCTGGAATGTTAATAGACTGACTAGCGAGTCATCTTGTGGTCACCACTGGCACTAACTCTCCTCCGCTTCATCCAGATCCCGGACCTTGTGGTGGCGGGGTTCGAGTCCTCAGCAGCGCACACATGAAGAAAGGGAGGGAAAACCAATTTAAAACCTGACACATGCATCATCTTGAGCGCTTATATGGGTTCCTTGTGACGTCACACGTGAGCGGTACTGCCAGTGGCGTGTTCAAGTCATCGAGCTGAGTGTGGTGGCGGTTTAGTTCATCTTCTAGCCGCACGCGCTAGTAGGACTAGTATTTGACGTCATATAACATAATTGATAGAATGAGGAGGGTGGAAAGTTCGAATAGTGATAATATAACCCACCAGTGGTACTTTTTTTTTGTCACCACGTCTTACTAACCGTTTGGGTTAAGGGTATATACGTATAGGTACTTGTTACGCTAGTGTGTTAGGTATGAGTAAGGTTAAATTTAGAGGAAGTGTACTTACATTTGCGTGGATGGAGAGTGTTGAAAACCATTTAGAAACAACCCCTTCAGTACTCCCGACAGTGATATGAACCCCAATCTTGTCAATGGAAGTCCATTCTATCACTGATTGTTTAGTTTTTTTAATCTGTTCTGTTATTATCTTAGTACTTTAAGTTAAAAATTTAAAATAGTTATAGATGAATTATTAATAACAATAGTGAGACCGCCTTTGTGATCTAGTGGTGTCAGAGTTCCTAGCTGAGGATCCAGAGGTTCCAGGTTCAATCCTCAGTACTTCCAGATTTATATGTAAAACAATGTGTCTGTAACGAGGTCAACTCAGCCTCGTGAGGATAAATGAGGAGATACTTGAATAAATAAGTAGCAGATCCGGTCTAGAAAACTAAGATCAATGGCTGAAGGGTTTTCACTGTGCTGACCACATGGCACCCTCTATCCGCAAATGTTGGCGCTATCTTCATTAATGGTGGCGGCCGCTCGGTCATCATGTATCGATTGGGGGCTCGCACCATGGAGTTTTTTTTAATAATATTGTAGTTTGGTTAAGTGTAAGACAAGGTGTAACACCTTAACTTTAACATATTAAATAATTAATTAAAAGAAAAATATATTCATATAGGCGGTTTTTTTTAAATCAAAATAAATAACACGAAGACCCACTCTGGTAGTCGAACGGTCTAAAGCGTCACTCTCTCAATAGACAAGACTTCCGATGACAGGGAGATCGGGGTTAGAATCCCAGTCGGGTATACCGATGAAGGGTTTTTCCTAAATTGTTTCCCAATCTTCCACCACGCAAATGCGGGTTAACTTCTTATAAATTAAACTTTACTAATCCCTTACACATTAGTGTAGCTAGCAGGCTACATATGCTTATAGCTCGCATGGGTAGTAAGACCTTCTGATATTAAAAAAAACTTTCCCATGCATTTCAGAAATGATTATTATCAATATATTTTTTTTATTAAGGTGGGAATTTAGTGAACGTGTACTAAGGTAAGTGTTTTTACAGTTTTTATATCAAAGTATTTTTTGTTCAAAATAAATTAAACAGTTCTTCAGTACAAACCTATAGCATAATTTTGTTCACATGGTGATATCAACAGTTGTTGAATATCTGTACCTTAAGGGTGTCCTGGAATTTAATGACAACTTTTTCTCTTCATTTAAAAAGTTTCTTATCTAATGCCGCTATGCTCATGACAGATAATCAACAACTGTTGATATCACCACGTGAAGAAAACCAAACTCTATGTTTCTACTGGAGCAGAGCAACATTTTATTTATTTTGGCTAAAAAAAGTTTTGCTATAAAAACTGTAAAAACACTTGCCTTTTATTCAGTACCTTACATCCTCGCCTTAAATGTGATATTCAAATGTTCACACTGTTTACGTGAGGTGCGCTATTGAATTCGTTTCTCCAACCTCCTATCACCTAACCGTGCAGCTAGGTTTCACTTTTCCTCGAAACAGAGTGTACTTGGCGGGTGCAACAATTCATTACTTGAGACTCGCGAGACGCGGAGCGGTTTTTTTTTTTTTTGCGGGCACAGTTTGAAATGAGCTTTTTTGACTTCTGGGTTGTGGGTGGGGGAGGGTCGTGGTAGTAGTTTCTTATGTCGCACGATGTTAGAGGAAGGGATGAGTGGGGTACGGGGTATTAATTATATTTATGGCGGAGATGGGCCGTGTACTCGTATGTTGCGCGCGCACCTCCGGTTCACAGAGAGCAAGGGGCAACCGAGAGCTGGGATGAGGGTCGCGGTTTGCAGATAATCGTGAATAAATTACCAAAGCGAAATGTTTGAAAAAATAAAAAAAATTGTTAGTACCTTGCTTGGAAATTGTTCTGTTTGATTTGATCTGATGGTTATATGCTCGTCATGAATAATACTTATTTAGCAAATAAACAATTAAAACAAACACTACATTTTTAATTATTGTTAAATATATAATATATTTATAAAATTTCTGAGAAATATTGAATTTAGGTCTGCTAATTTTAAATTTTAGTCCGTAGTTGAATTTCAAGAGGGTATAATAAATGTGTGGCTCTATATTCAGTCTATGACCTAGAAAGAGTGGTCGAAAGGAAAGTGTTATTCCTCACGAAGCAGGGAATAAAGTGGCCAGTACTCCCACTGGCTCCTGTAGCTCTATGTCTAGTCTATGACCGAGAAAGAGTGGTCGAAAGGAAAGTGTTATTCCTCGCGAAGCAGGGAATAAAGTGGCCAGTACTCCCACTGGCTCCTGTAGCTCTATGTCTTGTCTATGACCGAGCAAGAGTGGTCGAAAGGAAAGTGTTATTCCTCGCGAAGCAGGGAATAAAGTGGCCAGTACTCCCACTGGCTCCTGTAGCTTTATGTCTAGTCTATGACCGAGCAAGAGTGGTCGGAAAGAAAGTGTTATTCCTCACGAAGCAGGGAATAAAGTGGCCAGTACTCCCACTGGCTCCTGTAGCTCTATGTCTAGTCTATGACCGAGAAAGAGTGGTCGAAAGGAAAGTGTTATTCCTCACGAAGCAGGGAATAAAGTGGCCAGTACTCCCACCTGCTCCAGTAGCTCTATGTCCAGTCTATGACCGAGCAAGAGTGGTCGGAAAGAAAGTGTTATTCCTCGTGAAGCAGGGAATGAAGTGGCCAGTACTCCCACTGGCTCCTGTAGCTTTATGTCTAGTCTATGACCGAGCAAGAGTGGTCGAAAGGAAAGTGTTATTCCTCGCGAAGCAGGGAATGAAGTGGCCATTAATTCCCCCTGCTCCAGTAGCTCTATGAATAGTCTATGACCGAGCAAGAGTGGTCGAAAGGAAAGTGTTATTCCTCGCGAAGCAGGGAATGAAGTGGCCATTACTTCCCCCTGCTCCAGTAGCTCTATGACCAGTCTATGACCGAGCAAGAGTGGTCGAAAGGAAAGTGTTATTCCTCGCGAAGCAGGGAATGAAGTGGCCATTAATTCCCCCTGCTCCAGTAGCTCTATGAATAGTCTATGACCGAGCAAGAGTGGTCGAAAGGAAAGTGTTATTCCTCGTGAAGCAGGGAATGAAGTGGCCAGTACTCCCACCTGCTCCAGTGGCTCCATGACATGATTTATAGACAAAAGGTGGTCTGGCAGATGACGTCGGGTGCCTACACAGGTGTTACACTCGCATCGCCCTCGGGGACCGATTGAACAACCTCGAGCCTCGGGTCAAGGATCGACCTAGATTGGAAGTAAGTCTTTGGTTCGAGCCTTTGAAAGTACGATTGATTTCATGTATCGAGATCATTTGAAGAATATTAAATTAAAAAATATACCTACCTCGGGGGTCGAGTGTTCCAATAAGGCATCCCCTTCGCATTAGACCGGACTGTCGATGACGGGTGGATTGGGGTTCGGATCCTGTTTGGGTGTACTGGCGTTTTGTTTTCCTAAACAGTTTTCCATTCTCCTTCCACGCAAATGCTGATCACCCCTAAAACAGCGTAGTTAGTAACCTACATATCTGTATAGCCCGAACGGGTTATAAATATGTATTTAAAATAATACTATATGAACGAGCTCAAACTTGATCCATTTTTGCACTAAGCTTCGTGTCTGAAGTTTTCTACCCATTGGTTCCGGAATTTCGCGCAGCAACTTTATGACTGTAATTATGGAGGTACGGGGATTAGGGGGATGTGGGTTGGGGTGTGAGGGAATGAAATTTAGAGCTGTATTTATAAGCTCTAATGAAATAATTACGTTCATAATGTAAATATTTCCTGAGGTAGGTCCCTACCTACTTCGAACAGAGATATAGTTTTGGATAATATAACACCATATGCGATGGGGTACACAAGGACTCGCAAAATCAACAGAGAAAAAGGGTTTTTTTTTCTTCTGAAAATAAAAACGCATGCTAACCACCTATTAGGAAAACAATTTTAAATATATTAACATACTTCATTAAGACTAAATTAAGAACGCGTATGAACAAATTAAGCTATATATTGATTATAATATTTAATGATTGAAAATAAATAAAATAATATAATTAAATCTCAGTCACTTGGCCACATATTTCTAGGTTCCGAAACGTTTCTAAGCTTTTTTAAAACTTTAATTCATGTTGACTAGCAACTACCAGTTAAATTAATATGTCTTAGCAATTAAAAAAGTGTGATAATATTTTACAAATAATTGGGTCTAATTTTAAATCTAGAAATTAAATAACAAGGTAAGATAGGTTTTATATTTAACACTTTAAAATGGGGATTTAGGAAGGGCAAGAAAAGGCAAATGTTTTAGCAGTTTTTATGTCAAAATAAATCAAATAACTCTCCAGTATAAATATATAGTTTAATTTTCTTCACACGATGATATCAACTTTTGTTAGATATCTGTCATGAGCATAGTGACATTAGATGAGCAATTTTTTTTTTAATGAAGAGAAAAAGTTGTCATTAAATTCCAGGACACCCTTGACAGATATTCAACAACTGTTGATATCACCTTGTGAAGAAAACTAAATTCTATGTTTCTACTGGAGAAATAAGCCTATTTGATCTATTTTTGCAAAAAAAACCCCAACTTTTGCTATAAAAACTGTAAAAACACTTCACTTTACTCACGTCCCCTAAACTCCCACCTTAGCAAGAGCCAACGTGAAGGTCTTAAGTGTAAAAAAACTGGTCAGAAACAATTTCAATTAAAATAATTTTCATATGGACTTTTATAAAAGTAAAGTTACTAGCGCATGGGGACTCAGTCTACAGTCCAAAGAAATCCTAGCCCGAAATCAAACCTTACTTAGTCACTTGGCCACACATTCCTAGGTTTCGATAACGTTTCTAAGCTATTTTTAAATAAAAAAAGCTTAAACCGGATGAATCTGGGCGAATGTTTTTAGTGTGTGTTATAATAATGTTTATTGCACTGATTCTCACCCCCACCTCCCACCTTCACTCCATTTACTTCCACTTCCCGTCCAGGACATTTACATAGATGGTATATGGAAGAGATAAGGTAAAATTGAGAGGAAATGCACCCTTATTGGCATGGAGATAGAGAGATAAATAATTGAGTTATAATCCCTTCCTCTACATACCGTTGGAATTCGAAACCTGAGCTTACCTTCTTCGGTAGTCGAGTGTACTGTGAAGCGATGCCTTAGACCGTGTGGCCACATAAACGTGTTCCTTTTATAATTTAAAAAAATATATATTTATTTGAGGTATGTAACGTTCCTTTTTGAACTGATTGATTATATCAACACACGACTTATAAGCTAACGTAATTCTAGTACGGACACAACACTCGCACTTTACCAATGATACTTTTTTTTGGCATGCCAGGAATCGAACCAGGGGCCCTTAGCTCAGTAGACAGCCTCGCTACCGACTGGGATAAGGTGTTGGACAACTCACCTAAATGAATGGTGGTTATTTTTATGACCATTTTTTCTTACTTAAATTTCCTAACAATATTTGTTTCTAATAAATTATGTTTCCATCTTTCAGATAAAGAAGACAAGCGTCTTTTTAGTGTCTCAAGCTTCAACAAGCTTTTGTTTGTTAAAAAAAAAACTTGTTTATTATTTTCGCTTCATCGAGAAGGGCAAATTAAATGTTGGCATTAAAACCATTATTAGTTGTTTGCTTACGAGCAGAAAATGACAGGTGTAATTTTAAGCATCGAGACAATTAGAGTAACCATAGGTATTGTTTTAATTTTATTTTGCGCGCAGAGAGTTAATTGCACGAATGAAATGCTTTTTATATGGATAAAATAAGTTTTTGTCTGCCATTGAGAGGCATTTAGACCTAACGAACCAGCTTGCCAAAAATTTTGATCTTTTTTTTGTAGTTATCAAACATTGTTATGTGAGTATTTTTTCTTAATAAAACTATAATTATTTACAGTATGGTATGCTCTGTTTAGTTTGTTGGGACAGGAACTTCAATTAAGAATTATATAAGAGATAAACACACAATACAAATTAAATAAGTAAAGTCTAGTTTATAAATAATAGACTAAAAGTATTTGGCTTAATTCACGACTGAGTACATAGTGCACTTTTTGCTAACTTGTTGTACTTAATATAAAAGGAAGAGAACCAGGGGAAAAGTCACATTTCTAACATTTTCCAATATAACAACTTTTATATCTCAAACCTCACAAGGACTCCAGCAAACACTTTTAATATCTCAAACTCACAGGGACTCCAGCAAACACACTTTAATATCTCAAACCTCATAATGACTCCAGCAAACACTTTTAATATCTCAAACCTCACAAGACTCCAGCAAACACTTTTATATCTCAAACCTCACAAGGACTCTAGCAAACACTTTATATCTCAAACCTCACAGGGACTCCAGCAAACACACTTTAATATCTCAAACCTCATAATGACTCCAGCAAACACTTTTAATATCTCAAACCTCACAAGGACTCCAGCAAACACTTTTATATCTCAAACCTCACAAGGACTCCAGCAAACACTTTTATATCTCAAATCTCACAAGGACTCCAGCAAACACTTTAATATCTCAAACGCCACAAGGACTCCAGAAAACACACTTTAATATCTCAAACCTCACAAGGACTCCAGCAAACACTTTTAATATCTCAAACCTCACAAGGACTCCAGCAAACACTTTTATATCTCAAACCTCACAAGGACTCCAGCAAACACTTTTATATCTCAAACCTCACAGGGACTCCAGCAAACACTTTTTCTTTAAATTATTTAAATTGACAGAGACGCTTTTAACCAATCTAAAGTACATTGAAAGGTTAATGATTGTCTAACAGATTACCTCACAAGGACTCACAGCTCAATTTGAGTTAAAATTGGACTTTCCACCCTTTTCTCCTGTACCCTTCAAATGTTGGGAGGGTAAAGTTTTATTCACACATTCGTCGACAGTTGATATTATAATTTTCTAAACTGGCGGAGCAATTCACATGCTACCACAAACGTATGTCGACCCATAATACTTTGCAACGTAAACTTAAACAACCGATTAATCAACATATTTAATTTTAGTGGGTAAATATATTTTTTTGATTTGTTTATTATAACGATGTATTTTTTCTAATTATTCTGTTTTGTCCGTTTATACTTTACAAGGTATAGCTCATCCACGGTATGAGAGGTGGTGATAGCTAGCAGAGGGTGCTTTACTGCAAATATTGGATGAAAGTAACTAATATCAACCTATTCGGAAATAATTATTACTAGCTTAGTTTTACTATATTATCATTAAAAAGTGTTATAAAACAATTATTATAATAGTACTGCAAGCCAATGTTTGTAATAAATAAACTTATGAAAGCTGTCACTTAATCTTGTGTCACGTGGTAACTAGCCTCGTGTGACACGGGCTTACCTACACTCCTACCATATATGAGCTAGATTTGCATCCTTTATTTTTTAATAAAGGGGTACATTGGTTAGGCCCTGGCCCCGAAAAGAAGTACACGAATGGATAAATTTGGGGAAATAGTTCCAACAGAACACCTTCTAGACTGAATACACTTGTCTTGAAAGTACTCTCACGTCTAGACACTGACTGTACCCTCAGTGTTAAGGGAGGGTGGGGGGGGCACCAGATAATATACCGAGTACAAGCTTCTAGCACCTCCCACGGATCCGGCCCAAGGGTAAAGAAATAAAGATGTTCCCGTGCTATATATTTCGACTGTTTGGTAGCGATAGTATCGATATCTCGAACTGGATCCCCTAATTACCGGTCGTAAATCTCTCCGCCACCTCTGCTCTCCTGATACTAAAACCGTGAAACTGCCTACCGCACTGTCCGCTCTCGCCCACCGGGGACTATTAATCCTCTCTCTCTCTCTTTCTAACCTGATTCGGTGGTCGCGTGGTCTAAAGTGTCATTCTCGCAATATACTGGACTGCCAATAACGGAGAGATTGGGGTTCGAATCCTAGACAGATTGACTGAGGTAATTTGTTTGAATGGTTTTCACAACCTCTCTTCATGAAAATGCGGGTACACTTTCTCTAAATATAACCTTCCTCACCCCTAACACATTAGAATAATTAGTACATTTGCGTATAGCCCGAACGAGTAATTGAACGTGATGCTAAAAAAAAAATCCCTCCAGTCCAACACCTTAGTTCATTCAATAGCGTGTATGTCTACTAAGTTATGGATCCCAGGTTCAATTCCCGGTGTAGCCGTAAAACCTATATACAGTCAACTCTCGATTTTACGACCTTTCACGGTTCCCTGGAAAAGGGTCGTTATTTCGAAGGGGTCGTTATTTCGAAGGGGTCGTTATTGGAATTTTAACCGATTTTGTTCCACCCCCAACCCTTATACGCAAAAATGGCATTTTTTAAACAAAACATGGAAAAACTACCTATTTCTTAATAAAGTCCACTATGGAGGCCTGCTTCTTTTTAGCGCCAGTTTACTCGACGAAGTCTTTCACATTATAGAACTGGAACCACAGCTCTTCGCTAGTGCCCTGGCACTTAAGTGCTCTTGAGTAGACAGCCCCAGCTTTCAAAACATCTTTCATTGTGGTGATGTCTTCAGGCTCTTCTTCCATTTCTTCCTCCCCCTCTTCATCGCTGGACTCCAGCTGCTCCCTTATTATATCGGCGTTGTCGAGGGTGCCCCAAACTGTGATGTCATCGGCTGCTGCTATGTACTCCTCATACGTGCAGTCTAGGGCTAACCTCTGCCACGTTTCCTCGTCGCACGGCCGAGTGAAAGTCAGGGGGGCAGGTGAAGGTGCTGTTGATGAGCCAGGCTGCGGTTCCGTGTAGGGGCCTGGCTTAGAATTGGTGTCCACTAACGGTGGGTCGTCTGGGTCTTCGGCGATGGCAGCGGTGGGAAGCACATAGACTGCAGTCTCTTCGTTGACTGGTAGGACAAAGTAGGCGTGTCGGAAGCAGTTGGTAATCACCGCTGGTCTCACGGCCCTCCAACTGGCGACGATTCCCTCCATGGCCCTGAACACGTCCCACTTTTTGACCTCCTTGCCCATGTCGAGATTCCACACCATACTCCAAACAAGCATCTCGCATAACTTCACCTTTACTTGCTGGATTATCCCCCGGTACCAGGGGCTGAAGCATTCTGGTGGTGTTCTTTGGCATAAACACCAGCTCGATGTTCCTGATTTTGTCGAGAGCAGGATGTGCGGGGCAATTGTTGACGAAGAGCAAGACTTTTCTATTTGCGGCGTCCATCTTCGAATCGAAGCCTTGAAGCCCCCTCGTGAACACCCCCGAGGTCATCCATGCCTTCTTATTAAAATCATAGTCACAAGGCAGGATGTTGCCCTTGAAACCCCGGGGTTTCTTGAACTTACCGATCACGAAGGGGCTTCATATTATCGCTGCCATCCATGTTGAGCACAGAAGGGTGGTGAGGCGCTCCTTGCTCCTCTTTGCACCCTTGCTCTTATTTTCTTTTACAACAAGGACAGTGAGGCGCTCCTTGCTCCTCTTCGCACCCTTACTCTTATCCCCTTTCACAGCAAGAGTGTGATCTGGCATGAGCTTGTAGAACATCCCCAGCTCGTCAGCGTTGTATACATCTTGAGGCTGATAGCGCCTAAGGATGTTTCGGAGTAAGGGCATCCACTCCCTCACCGTCGTTAGGTCGACCGATGCGCTTTCACCGACGACCTTGTGGCTGGATATGCTGTGATGCACTTTGATACGATCTAACTACCCACTTGAACACCTAGTTTTCTATACACAACCTCAAGGAAAATTCATCGGCCTTCTTCTGCATCATCGGTCCGTTTATAGGCACGTTTTTCACTCTATGCTGGCTGAACCACTCCAGCATAACTTGATCCAGATTCGTGTGCGTCGCACCCTTCAAATTTTTGGCCTTTACATTGTGGCCTTCCTTCTGCACTGCATTCACAATTTCTTCTCTCATTTTGAGAATCGTGAAAAGTGTCGACTTCGGAATGCCATTCCACCGCGTAATCTCCATCTTTGTAATCTTCTTCTCATCCACTTCCTGGTTGATCTCGTACTTCTTCATGAGTGTCAAGAAGGTCCTCTTTCCACTCATTTTGTCGAAATTATAAGTTCGTATCAAATTTTAAAAAAATAGAGTGGGTCATCAAAAATCGCTCACAAAATCAAACCATAAACGTAACCAAATTGAGAATCTAAATAACAATAGCAAAAACAAGCCTGGCGCGTGATGTAGCGACAGTTGCGCTCGGGGAAATATTGTCTTGCTTGTGGGAGGGGGTGGACAGAGTCAAGTGCTATTGGCTGACACTGATGGGGTGGTGTCTATTTTTATACCTGACCTACCCCAGTTACTAGTAATACAGCGTCACAAAAATAATCGCAACCCAGTGACCTAAATAATTGCAACAAACACATTTTACGGCCGATTTCCTTAAAATTGTCGACCTTTTTTCTACATTTTTCACGGTTCCCCAAAAAAGGGTCGTTACTTCGAGAGGGACGTTATTCCCGGGGTCGTAGAATCGAGATTTGACTGTATGCTGTAACATGGGTTTCCCTTTACCAGTGATGAAATAACGGCCAGGGGGCTGGATGCTGTGTCATGTACTAGATTTAATTTAGTTTATAAGTTGTGTGCTGATATAATCAGTCCATTCAGAAAATGCACGTTAAATACCTCAAATAAAAGTATCGTAGCTCCTATTCCAACCGACAGGAAGTTAATCTTAGTACGTTTAGAACACAAGGGTTACATAACGGCTTATTCTATGGAGGAGAGAGGAAGATAGTTAACGCACCCGCATTAACGTGAAGAAAGGATGGGGAAAACACGAACCTAGATCACACGTGGATACTTCCACCCCATACCACCCCCTTCCTGCTCCTTACCACCCCCAAGTGGTTGACCAAGATTCGAACGTTGACCTACCCGTACACGGTTGTCTTTTGTGCCCCTTAGATCACGTGACTACATTTTCACCTTGATCTGATGTGGCACCTCGTTCAATTTTAGGCAGTGTCTAAATATAATTTGTTAGCCATTGTTTTTGAGCTGTGCGTCTTCTTACGGAGATCAAATTTCTTGGAGATCTTGTTCGGTGGAGGAGGGGGGGATTTTCTCAAGGGGTGGTGAAGTGGCGACAGCGGGTAGGTACATGGCTTGAGGGGGCACTGAGCCCTGGTGACTTAGCTGGTACGATGTAGTTGTCCCTGGTCACCTAGCTGGTACGATGTATTTGTCCCTGGTCATCTATCTGGTACGATGTATTTGTCCCCTGGTCACCTAGCTGGTACGATGTAGTTGTCCCTGGTCACTTAGCTGGTACGATGTATTTGTCCCTGGTCACCTAGCTGGTATGATGTAGTTGTCCCTGGTCACCTAGCTGGTACGATGTAGTTGTCCCTGGTCATCTATCTGGTACGATGTATTTGTCCCCTGGTCACCTAGCTGGTATGATGTAGTTGTCCCTGGTCACCTAGCTGGTACGATGTATTTGTCCCTGGTCATCTATCTGGTACGATGTATTTGTCCCCTGGTCACCTAGCTGGTACGATGTAGTTGTCCCTGGTCACCTAGCTGGTACGATGTAGTTGTCCCTGGTCACCTAGCTGGTACAATGTATTTGTCCCTGGTCACCTAGCTGGTATGATGTATTTGTCCCTGGTGGCATAGTTGGTACGATGTATTTGTCCCCTGGTCACCTAGCTGGTACGATGTAGTTGTCCCTGGTCACTTAGCTGGTACGATGTATTTGTCCCTGGTCACCTAGCTGGTATGATGTAGTTGTCCCTGGTCACCTAGCTGGTACGATGTAGTTGTCCCTGGTCATCTATCTGGTACGATGTATTTGTCCCCTGGTCACCTAGCTGGTATGATGTAGTTGTCCCTGGTCACCTAGCTGGTACGATGTATTTGTCCCTGGTCATCTATCTGGTACGATGTATTTGTCCCCTGGTCACCTAGCTGGTATGATGTAGTTGTCCCTGGTCACCTAGCTGGTACGATGTATTTGTCCCTGGTCATCTATCTGGTACGATGTATTTGTCCCCTGGTCACCTAGCTGGTACGATGTAGTTGTCCCTGGTCACTTAGCTGGTACGATGTATTTGTCCCTGGTCACCTAGCTGGTACGATGTATTTGTCCCCTGGTCACTTAGCTGGTACGATGTATTTGTCCCTGGTCACCTAGCTGGTATGATGTATTTGTCCCTGGTCACCTAGCTGGTATGATGTAGTTGTCCCTGGTCACCTAGCTGGTACGATGTAGTTGTCCCTGGTCACCTAGCTGGTACAATGTATTTGTCCCTGGTCACCTAGCTGGTACGATGTATTTGTCCCTGGTCATCTATCTGGTACGATGTAGTTGTCCCTGGTCACCTAGCTGGTACGATGTATTTGTCCCTGGTCACCTAGCTGGTATGATGTTTTGGTCCCTGGTCACTTAGCTGGTACAATTTATTTGTCCCTGGTCACCTAGTTGGTACGATGTATTTGTCCCTGGTCATCTATCTGGTACGATGTAGTTGTCCCTGGTCACCTAGCTGGTACGATGTAGTTGTCCCTGGTCACCTAGCTGGTACAATGTATTTGTCCCTGGTCACCTAGCTGGTACGATGTATTTGTCCCTGGTCATCTATCTGGTACGATGTAGTTGTCCCTGGTCACCTAGCTGGTACGATGTAGTTGTCCCTGGTCACCTAGCTGGTATGATGTTTTGGTCCCTGGTCACTTAGCTGGTACAATTTATTTGTCCCTGGTCACTATCTCTTCTCCTGGATCGGCAGCTTTTTGTGGATCTCTTTCACTTTTGGGGGGTTTAAGGGGGTTGGATGAGAGAAGAGGGAGGGAAGGTAGCTCGCAGGTGACGTTTTATCTCCCTTCTGAATCACCCATTGTTCCTGTGTGCAGGGAACATGCCGCCGCCATATTAAAACAAGGCCGCGAACAAGACTTTAATTAACATTAAAACACACACACACAGAATAGCTAGTATGTAATACGAGGCCAACATTTTTGTTTCAAAACCAGCAATAAAAATGTTTTAATACGGAGACGACAAAAACCAACATGTGTTTTCTAAAGTGCTTATTTTTTTTAATATAAACTTTTTTTTTACCTCTTTTGTGTTTTGTTTTAACTAGGATGGACATCCATATTTATTCTGATAACATTACAAGATTTTCTAGATAAGTTAATTTCGGCAGAGTAAATGAAATCTAGTAAAAAAAAAAGTTGTCCATTAGTGAGACGAAAAATAAAAGAAGTATACCCTCATTAATTTTTACTAAGTATGGAATTAATGGAAATGTTACTATATCTACTATAAAATAAACAGTTTTTATCTGATATTTTTACAAAGTTTGTTTTTTGTTGTTGTTTTATAATATCACCTTTCTTTAAGGTAAAATAGTTACATTTTACATATATACAAATTCAATCATTTAGGAATTTGATGCATGAAAATTTTTTTTTTTTAAAAGCTTCCTAGTCTTACCTTGACTAATTACACCATGGCCCCATCTTATAAATTATACCATAGTGGAACCAATTAAGTTAACAGTCTTACTTTTAATAAATAACACCATGGCCCCATCTTATAAATTATACCATAGTGGAACCAAGCAAGGTAGCAGTCTTACCTTTACTAAATACACCATGACCCCATCTTATAAATTATACCATAGTGGAACCAAGCAAGGTAGCAGTCTTACCTTTACTAAATACACCATGGCCCCATCTTATAAATTATACCATAGTGGAACCAAGCAAGGTAGCAGCTATACCATAGTTGAACCAAGTAAGGCACGGTTGCTACCTGTCAGGGTAAGCCATACCGTTCTTCATATCAGCCGATGACACTATGTTTTCTCGTGAACAACCCAATGGACACGTAGACTCAGGTGTCAATCTCTTCTGATCTGATTTGTTTGTTCCAAGGAGGTCCGGGATTAAATCCCAGCTAGCCGTATTGAGGTGTACCTTTTTTTCTTAAAAGGGTTTCCTATTCTTCCTTAACACAAATGTGTGTTTGTACATTTCGTCTTGATTATACCTTCATCATCTCTATCCTTACCCCCCCCCCCCCACTACTCTCCCTATTGTTGTAACTATGCAAACCATCTTTGGTGATCGAATGGTCTAAAGCCGGGTCCACACTTGTATCAGATCCTCATATTGTATCTTGAATGTGTCGGTTTGGACGGGGCCTTGTATTCTCTTTGCTAACATGAGAGCTATACGAGTATAGTATCGGACCTAACCATTCACCATCCCATCAAAGGAAGGCACTGGGTGAGGATATTACAATGGTATGGATGTGCTCTGAACAGAACATTCGTCGTGGGTCAGGCACACACGAATGATGGAGATTAAGGGTCAATGGTCGTGACGGAACGAGGTCCGGTTCTGCTGAAGATTTGTCTAGACCATTGATTTTTAACCTTTTATTACTCGCAGCCCCCTAAATACCCTAAAATATTTTCGCGGGCCCCCTAGTTTTTACTATCATATTAATCATTAAGATTGATTCCAAAATAGTTGCTCTATTTTTATTGATTATAATCACAAATAAAAAAAACCATAAATTAACTTATCTAAATGTATTTAATGGGATCTCTGCTGTTGAACACTTTACATTAATTTGTCTATTCTTGTTTTGAATGTATTACTTAATGATATTCGCATGCAGGAGTCGATTTGGAGTCGATTTCACTTCTTCTTTGTGATATTTACCATTGTGGAAAATCCTTGTTCGCATAAATAAGTCGAAACAAAGGGCAGCAGGTTTTGAATGGCGGTGGTAAACAGATAGGGATTATTTGTACTATCCGTGGTTTCTATTATCCGTGCTTCCCCTCCCCTCCATTACCCTGAAATCGAGAGTCTACTGTACTTACATGATTTCGATCATCGAATTCTTTCTTCCAAAACGTAAAATTTAAGAAAATTAACTTCAGTAATAGGCAAATAAAATTTTAAATTATTTTTGAGGTCCCCCCCAAAAACCTTTCAAGGCCCCCCCGGTTAATAATCGCTGGTCTAGACCGTGTCCGTGTGTATCGTCACCCGCTCCAGCTCTGACGAGGATGTGACACAACCGTGGATCCGGCTCTCACAACAGACTGGAGCGCTGATGAAGGGGAGATCGAAGTTTGAATCTTGATCGGGTGTACTGAGTAGTTTTTTTTGAATCCCTAAATAATTTTTTTCACTCTTTCTTCACGTAAATGCAAGTACACTTCCACTAAATTCAACTTTCCTCATTCGAATCTCGGTCGGGTGAACTGGGGGGGGTTTTTCCTAAATGGTTTTCCACTCTCCTCCACGCAAATGCGGGTTCACTTCCTCTATTCAACCTTCCCAATTCCTAATCCATTAGCGTAATTAGTACTTAAGCGTATAACCCGAACGGGTAGTAAGACGCGGTGCTAAATAATAAATAAATAATAAATAAACTTTCCTCATCACAGTACAAACGTGTATAAACTGAACAGGTAGGTTTTTTTAGCACCGCGTCTTACTACCCGTTCGGGTTACACGGTTATGTACTAATTATGGTTCTAGGGGGAGGTTAAATTTTTGGAATTTAACCCTCATTTGCGTGGATGAAGAGTGGAAAACCATTTAGGAAGACCTACACCTGACTGAGATTCGAACCTCGTAATGGGCTATCTAGTCTACCGCGAGAGTAGCGTGTTTGACCACGTGGCCACCGGATTGGGTCCGAACCGGTAGTGAGAGAAGAGGCACACAAAACAAAAATGTGTCAAATGTTTTTCGAGGTGCCTGTACCTGATCCAGGGGGAACATTACCGTGCTCCCTAAGGGCCTTCATTAGTCCCCGGTATTCGAGGAGAATACCTGGCCCGACTGCCGTGACCAAAGTTTGATGGATTCCTCGCGCGCGGGACGAGAGAGGTAGGACGGCTACCGGCTTGTTCAAGGGAGAGGGCCTTAACTCCACTCACTGGTCCTAACGACTGGGGATGGTAATTCACACTAATATATCGGTATATATCGAAAATTACGATACATTGATCAAATTATATCGAATGTTTCCAATATATTGAAATGCATTGTTCTGTAAACATTTGAACGGTGGTATTTTTTTTTAGCACCGTGTCTTACTACCCGTTCGGTTGAACACTTATATACTAGCTACTCTAATAATGTTTTTTTGATTAGGAAAGTTACATTTACAGGAAGTGTACCCGCATTTGCGTGAAGGGAAAGTGGAAAAGAATTTCGGGAAAACCACCCTTAGTACACTCGACCGAGATTCGAGCCTCAATCTCCCCTGTCATCAGCGGTCTAGCCTACTGCGGAAGTTGCCCATAGGGAAACGGGCTGGCGGTGGTATTAAGATGGCTGCTGTTTTGTTATTCTTTACCAGTTTTTCACTCTTTAATGTTTAATTTATTTGTTGAAATAGCATACAAACTTAATAAAAACGTGAGAAAAAAATTGACTCACTTAAAAAAAAGAAGATATAATAGGGTTCAATTTATTTTAATTTACAAGGTTCAAAGCGTTGTTCGATATTAAATACATCGATAAATGTATCGATATTATGTAAGATACTAAAACATCGTATAAATATAACGATATTTTTGTAAATAAATCTCTTCATAATTCATACCGATACATTGATGCCATCCCAAACAAGGGCGTTTGTCCTGTTCATACTTTGCCCGCCTCTAGACGCAAATATCGTCAGTATTTTACGTTTATTTTGGATTATTGTTTTTAAAAATCTAATCTTACCACCCACCCGGCCCTAAACGCATTTTAACTACATTGATACGGTCTAAAGGCGCCACTCTCCTGGATAACGAGGAGATCGGGGTTCGGATACCGGTCGGATGTACTGAGGGTGTATTTTTCTAATTGGTTTTACACTCTTTTCTCTACGCAAATGTGGATACACCCCCTCTAAATTCAATCTTACTCATCCCCAATACATAATATTTCGCATATATAGGCTACTAACTATGCTGATGTGTAAGGGATGAGGAAGGTTAAATTTAGAGTAAATGTATCCGAATTTGCGTGGAGAGAGAATGGAAAATAATTTAATAAAAATCACCCTCAGTATGTCCAACCGGTATTAGAACTCCGATCTCCCCATCATCGGCAGTCCAGTCTATATTGAGAGTGACGTCTTTAGAATATTCGACCACCGAAGCGGGTAACATTTTTATCAATGTTGACTTCAACAGAATATTTTCTGTCTACCACCATCCTGCTTGTATCAGCAGTAGCTTAGTGGTTAAGGGAGCAGACCAGGCTTACAAGAAACCCTGGATACATCTCGGGCGGTTCATCAAATGGGTTAATATAAGATTATAGGATCGTCCTAAGAGATGATTATGAAATTCCTGACTTCCAGGATGTGTGTCGAGTGGTTAATAGAGCAGTCATTCTCTCGGTATCATCATTAAATACCTGGTTAATATGACCGAAATTATGATATCGAAGTGAATGCTTACAAACGTACACTAAATCTAGCCTTCCTCAAATAAATTTAAAAAGGTCACTGCTGCAAAATTTAAACCAATTTAGGATTGTTTTAATGGTTTGAATAAAGTTGGGTCATATCCAAAATTTTACATATCCTCCGTATCCCTTCATTTTATCTATACATTCCAAAAATCGAATTCAAATACGAATAGTCTAAAAAAAAACTGTAACAAAAAAAAAGTAGACTAACTGAATGTTAACATTTTTACTAAAATTCATAAAACAATCATACTGCCAGTTATGTTTTAAATTACTGGGCTGGGTTTTGGTTGTCAAGTTCATACTATAATTATGTTTGGTTCTGAACCACCAATACGCTGTATTAGAACTCTAAAACAAATTGTAATTCAAAATTGAATTATATTTTCCCCATTCAAATTTCAAAGTCAATATTTCTCAAATCCTTAAATCTCGTATATCTTGAAGGATTAAAAGGCTTTGAGGGTTTGAGGGTTAGAGGATTTGAGGGTATAAGAATTTGAGTTTGAATGTTCAATAATTCGAGGATTTGAGGATGCCGTATTTAGTTTTGAAGCTTCAGAAGTACCATCCCCATAGGAAATACCGCGGTGTGTCGATATTTTGAAGGTGCCTGCCCCTAAAACCATATCAACACTGTCCTGCTGCCAACCGGGAGTTAACGCCTTCTTTGAACAGCACCAAGGAAGGCCTCTTACTATAATCAGTGGCGGGTAAATGGCCAATGAAGCCGTCATCGTGTGGCGAGGGAGAACATGGCTGCTATTGTCATGTCCGAGATAGTCTCGTGTGATGTGACGATGCCCATCCGTCTTGGGGAGTCTGAAATGATGCTTTACCATCATTCACTTTGAGTAGTCCGAAATTAAGTGATGCTTTACTATCATTCACTTTGAGTAGTCCGAAATTAAGTGGAGCTTTACCATCATTCACTTTGAGTAGTCCGAAATTAAGTGGTGCTTTACTATCATTTACCTCGAGTAGTCCGAAATTAAGTGGTGCTTTACTATCATTTACCTCGAGTAGTCCAAAATTAAGTGGAGCTTTACCATCATTCACTTTGAGTAGTCCGAAATTAAGTGATGCTTTACTATCATTCACCTCGAGTAGTCCAAAATTAAGTGGTGCTTTACCATCATTCACTTTGAGTAGTCCGAAATTAAGTGGTGCTTTACTATCATTTACCTCGAGTAGTCCGAAATTAAGTGGTGCTTTACTATCATTCACCACGAGTAGTCCGAAATTAAGTGGTGCTTTACTATCATTCACCTCGAGTAGTCCGAAATTAAGTGGTGCTTTACTATCATTCACCTCGAGTAGTCCAAAATTAAGTGGTGCTTCACTATCATTTACCTCGAGTAGTCCGAAATTAAGTGGTGCTTTACTATCATTCACCTCGAGTAGTCCAAAATTAAGTGGTGCTTTACTATCATTTACCTCGAGTAGTCCGAAATTAAGTGGTGCTTTACTATCATTCACCTCGAGTAGTCCAAAATTAAGTGGTGCTTTACTATCATTCACCTCGAGTAGTCCAAAATTAAGTGGTGCTTCACTATCATTCACCTCGAGTAGTCCGAAATTAAGATTGCGTGGTTGATAGGCTCAAGGTGCTGGGTGCTATGAAGGGTGCCAAAGGTATAGCAACTAGCATCTTAGACTAGCTCCTTGTATAGTTTGTATCGTGCAGCGCGTAGGTTGCGTGCCTGTATGAAGCTCTGATATTGAAGGGGGCGTGGTCACTAGGTGCTAGGTGCAAAGGTGTTGGGTGCTATGATGCTTGTCGGCGGACAGCCAGATTACGGGGCCTGCTGGCATAAATCTGGTGCAATGGAAACCCTCCATCAATACATGTACACACACCACTGGCACAACATTTCACCGGAGGGTCTCAAACTTACACTACCCATTTCGGGGGGCGCATCACCTAAGGTGCTGCTTTCACCCACTTTTATCTTAAAATAGACATTTACTCAAAACTCGTAAGATTTGTGAAAAAAAACAATATGTCTATACATTTTGTAGCAAACACTACGTCAAATATCATAAATTAAATATATATACACGGTTACTTACCTTATGGCATTAGGAACTAGGAACACTGTTACAGAAAAATTGATATAGAGAAAAACATCTTTGTCCACCAAAGAGCATAAGAATTAAATTAATTTTCAAAGACCTTAATTTAAAAATATACATATTTACTTATAGATCAGAATTATTGGTTTTATAAAAAATATGTTTCGAATAAAATATTTTTATCCTTAATAGTACTACAACTTTACAATGATAAGTTATTTCGTATCTAGTATAGTTGCGGAGAAATGATGAAAAGTGGAAAATTTTCCTAATGTCAAAATACCCTCAAAATCATTTTCATGCGAGAAATGAAAATAGCCATCATGTTTATTATGATAAACAGGTATACAATTTAATCAAAATCATTAGAGCGAATTTTGAGAAAATTAATTTTTCTTCTTTTTGCCCTTTGGAAAACTACCCTTAAATTTAGGATTGGATATCTAATTCCAAAAACTCCTCGGGGGGGGGGGGAGGACTTTATGAAAACCCCAGCTATTATGTTTTAGCCAATCGGTAAAATAGTTTTGGCTCTAGCCCGAGATACAGACAGACTGCATTGTGGAAACAACTTTTTACTTTATCGCTCCCTTACAGGTGGCCAAAGTAGACTATTGTGAGCGTCAAACAAATTGAACTCAAGATTTTGATGAATTTAGATGTTTCATGACCCTCCGAATCCGAAAATGTTGTTTTCGCATTTCCATTTGTCTTTGCTTATAGCCCGAACGGGTAGTTAGACGTGGTGGTGATGATGATGATGATAATAATCATTATAATAATAATAATAATAATCCATCTGTTTGTTTGTACCTCTGAGTAGAGCCTAAACTATTTTACCAATACGGCTAAAACCTGGTGTATAGGGTTTTTATAAGTTTTCTCTGAGGTTTTTTTTTTGGAATTGGAGATTCAACCTTAAAATTAAGGGTAGTTTCCTTAAGGACGAAAAGAAAAAAAAATCGATTTTATCAAAACCGCCTCTAATCACTTTAATTAAATTTCATTTCTAAGCACATTGATCAATATTACAAACATAATGGCTACACTAAATTTTTCGTCGAAATCGTCTGATGCGTAGGTTCTATTTTTTTCAATCATATCTCCGTAATTCTTTGAGATACGAAATTACTTATCATTGCAAATATGTCGGTCTATTTATATTACAAATCTTTTATTTGAAACATGTTTTTATAAAACCAAAGCTATACGTGAATATAATATATTTTTTAACTTTTCGAACACTAAAGGTAAAGTATTGTGACCGTTAAAAAAAATTTAACCAGAGGTGCTGATGGATGTCAACTTTTCATGACACCCTCGAGCCCTAAAAAGTGGCTTTTGCAATGTCATCTGTCTGTGTGTGTTTGTTTGGACCTAAAATTAAGAGTGGTTGAGTAAATAGCGAAAAGAGAATAAATAGATTTTTTTCAAAATCAGCTCTAACGATAGTGTATGATGTAGTCCAGTGGCGTGCTTAAAGAGGAGCAGCTGGGTATCTGAACCTCCTTCTCAAAACCGTAAATAATTTAAATAAAAAAAACTGCAATCATATGAAGAATAAATGAAATTAAAGGTTACTGTAGTCGTGTCAGATATATAGGCTTTATTTTACAGACCGGGCTCACGACTTGATATTCAAAAAGTACACAGTTAACACATTGGAAAAATGTACAGTATTAACTGCTTCGATATAAGATGATATTCACTCAAATTATTACACAAATTGTATGAGAAAACTACACTTGAAAAAACATATGTGGAGAAAAACTTATGTGAATAGAGCAGAGATTTAAACCAATACCTCTTCCAGTCAACGGTAATCTCTTACAAAGCGAGTCTAATGCCTTGAATTTCTCGGTCACATGTGAAGATTTTTAAAATGTATTTGAGGTATTTAACGTGCACTTTCCTGAACCGACTGATTATATCAGCACACGATGGTTAATTTCTATGAGCGAGAGTGAAAGGGACAACCAATTTTGTCGGGAAAGGTATTTCCACATACCTTCCAGGGTTATTTTACCTGCCACAATCGAATGAACCGACAGCTTTACTTCCCCTCGAAGGAAGTTGTGCTATGGATTTTTATCGCTCAAGAAAAATCTGTCCACCTCAGCTGGGTTTGAACCCAAAAGTATCGAGTCCTGAGGCGAGCATTTTACCCCAAGACCACCCTAGTCAGTTTCAGGTGAAGATGATAAAAGTGATTGAAACCAACTATGACCATGGAATCCAGAAGAGTACTATGTATTATGTACTATGTACTATGAACTGTACCACAAAATTTAAAATAATACAAATGTATTTTTAAAAAGGCGATATTTTATCGATATTATCGATTATTATATTATATTATCGAATATTCAAATCTCAGATATCTTTGGGATTTGAAAGTTAAAAGATTCGAGATTACCATCCTTATTTAAAAGTTGGGAGAAAGGGGAGATACACGGTGTAGATATCTGGTAGTCGGTGTCGTGCAGTGGAATGTTACCAGGGTAAGCAGAGTTAGTTTAAACTTTACCTGTGAATTGTTCTCATCACTCAGTAGAACACTCATTGGTCAGCTATCAATTAACATACATTACCATGTGAGATTAATGCAAGAGTCTACGTGTGATTGCTCAAATAGGGACAGTGTGGGAAAAAATATATTATATATATAGTTTAAACTAACTATGATTACCTTGGCAACACTCCACGACATGACACGTCACCTTCATTGAGTGTTCTACTGAGTGATGAGAACAATTCACAGGTACAGTTTGAACTAACTCTGCTTACCCTGGTAACACTCTACGACACGACACTGTCAATGAGTGTTCTACTGAGTGATAAGAACAATTCACAGGTACAGTTTAAACTGACTCTGCTTACCCTGGCAACAATCCACTACACGACACTGTCATTGAGTGTTCTACTGAGTGATAAGAACAATTCACAGGTACAGTTTAAACTAACTCTGCTTTCCCTGGCAACACTCCAAGACTCGAGACTGCCAATGAGTGTTCTACTGAGTGATGAGAACAATTCACAGGTACAGTTTAAACTAGCTCTGCTTACACTGGCAACACTCCACGACACGACACGACACGACACCGCTGTCTAAAAGTCACTCCTCTTGCGATCAAACTTTGTTGCCCGCACCGTCCATATGTCCGGCCCCGCTGGTGTTAATAAAGTTACTGTATGTACAGTGACCCTACAATTAACTCTAGACCTACTATCAAAAAGTACCTCTGCTACAAAGAACATAATTTAACGCAATAAAGAAAATACGTAAAACTGTTATTATTTCATAAATAACGGCGCAAAAAGGAACACACCTCCCCACCCCACTCTTATAACCCCTTCACGCTCGACGGAACGAGTCGGTAAATAAAACGTGCCTTCATCTCGCGTCTATTCTAGGTGGCTTGTAATGTTTTGGAAGTGTTTTTAAGTGTTAGGTGGGAAGGTTATTTTGTGCCACTGAAGTCATCTGTTTCCTCACACAAATTAAGTTATTGTTTTGTTTTTCCTCTCTTAACGCCTTATGTTGGATATACTCATCGAAAACGTCCAAGGATTATTAAAGAAACTTTAATCCCTCCACCCAAGAGTTATTATACGAGAAGAAATTACACTTGTGCACAACAGGAAACAAAATTCCCACATGTTTCCCGTTTGTTTTATATTTATGAATCTGTTTACCAAAACTGATGTATATTCAAGCCTTGTGGCCAAGTGGTAATGGAGTCCGACATCATGGCTTGCTTGTCTTTGGGCAGCAAAGACGGGCTTCGGTTCGATTCCAGGATGGGTGCAGCTTTGAACAAATGTTTTTTATCACTACGTTTAATGTCATAATTTTATTTATTATTATTATTATTATTAGCACCGCGTCTTACTACCCGTTCGGGTTATACGCACTTACGCTAATGTGTAAATGGTAGGGTGATTGTGAGATGAAATGGAGGACCTACAGTTTAACGTGGAATCCGAACCACGGTGGAGGCCTGGCATTCCTCACATTCACAAGTTGTGATTAATACACGTCTTGTCAGAGGTGAAGGAAGGGTTTGGCAATCAGATAAATCTGTGCCGGGACCGAGGATTGAACCCCGGACCCTCAGCACAAATTTTATTTAAAGGGGTACATTGGATACTACTACCCGTAGGGACTATCCATATTTATTTTCACAAATTTGGTGGTGATGGAAAGTACTATTTCGAGGAAATGTACCCTTTTATGCGTGAAGGGAAAGCAGGAAGCTTCCCATCACCGCCAAGCCTGATAAGAGACTGACAACTTGGTCTGTGTGACCACCAATGTGATAAAACATTGTTATTAACGACTTTATCTAAGTATTAGGGTTGAGGATAGTGAATTATAAGAGATCATGGAGAAAGAATGAGAAAATCAGAGAAAGAAACAACTTTGGATCCACCTCCCTTCCCCTCAAATACACTCTGCCGAGATTAAAACCCTAACCTCCCTGTAACCATCAAACCAGATACGACTAGCATCACCCCTTAGACCACGTGATCACTGGTACAGATGTAAATGAATAAAACTATTATTCAGTTTAAACTTGAGAATGAATCTAATCTGTATATAGCATACATTTTTATTATTATTTAAGATATTCAACGATCACTTTCTGAACCTGCTGATTATATAAGAACACGACTTGTAAACTAACTTAAAACTAGAACAAACACAACATCCAGCCCCCCGGCCGTTAATTCATCACTGTGAAAGGGGAAAACCTCATTTCACCAATGATATTTCTTTTCCGGCCATACCAGGAATTGAATCCGGTACACGCTACTCACTGAGCTTATGGTATGGAGTATAGGTAACTCGATAAAAGGCCAGTGTTTTTGTGATTTTTATATCAACACTTTTTTTGGCCAAAATATATCAAATATTTCTTCAGTAGAAACATAAGAGTTCAATTTTCTTCACGTGGCGATATCAACAGTTGTTGAATATCTGTCATGAGCATAGCAGCATTAGAAGAGAAACTTTTTAAATGAAGAGAGAAAGTTATCATTAAATTCCAGAACACACTTGACAGATATTCAACAATTGTTGATATCACCGTGTGAAGAAAATTAAACTATAGGTTTCTACTGAAGAAATATTTTACTGTCAAAAGTTAAATTCCATGTTTCTACTGGAAAAGAGTTTGATTTATTTGGACCTAAAAAAGTGTTTTGCTATAAAAACTGCAAAAATACTGTCTTTAGCTCACCGTGGATACGTTGGCTAGTCACGTGTGCCTCGGTACTTTTATTGAAATGTTGTAACAACACGGAACAAATCAGCTGCGGTGTGTTGTAAGTGTTCGAAGGGGTAGTGCTCAACCCTGAAAACCATATGATTGAGATGGAGGGGGGGGAGGGGGTTAAAACCCTTGCACAACGTTTTCATACAAATGTCACGCTTATAAGAGGAGGCGTTTTCATTTATTATGTCCAGTTTTTTTTTTCTCGTTTCGAAGAAATATTGGGTTCTTTCAACCGGGACCTAAATTACGTCATTAAGCTATTTTCCGCTGTCACCCCTTGTCTCGTAATGACTCCGAGACTCAAACCCGGGCCTATCAGCAACTTGTCGTCGAGAAATGATGAATGTGTCGTAATTGCGTAAAGTCCTATTACAGGCTTGCTCGCGGCGGAACCGTATGACTTCAGGTGGAGGAAATAGATGGAAGCTCCGCTCTTGCGACATAAAGGAATCGACTGAGTGGTCAGACAGGTGGACTACTTTCAGGAGTAGCCAGGGGCACTGGTTTTATACCCGGGGGAACCTAAAGTAATTCATAATTTGTCTGTGGGGTGTTCCTATTATTTAGAAATTAAATTACTGGAACTACGCTTGAAAGATTAATGTGAAACACTGCTGTTACTGGTTGTTAGTCTGTAAGTCGTATACTTTTACCCTTCACCTACACCATTGAATGCTGAGTCTATGAAAATGTAATTTACTGGTAGAACATGCTTGAGGACTTAACTTGGACAAGGCAACGAACCTATCGAAAGACAAAACACCTAATAATAATAATAATAATAATAATAATAATAATAAATAATAATAATAATAATAATAATAATAATAATAATAATAATAGACTAATAATAATAATAATAATAATAATTTTCCTGATGTATGCAACGTGTTTTATTACCCTTATGGTAGGAGGAAGGTAAACTATAGAGGAATTGTAGCCGCACTAGCGTGTAGGGCGGTTTAAAAATTGTTTAACTAAAGCCACCCCTCGGCAGACCCAGCTGGGATTTGAGGCCCGACCTCTCAGTCAACGGCAAAGCAGACAAGACGAGGTTGGCGCCCTAGCCCGCATACAGTCCGGATTTTATAATAAAAACCTTTTAGATAATATAAACTTTTTTTAAGATCAACATTGATAAGGTTATATTGTACTTAATTATTACTGGTTTTATTTTATAGTTATTGATAAAAATATATCAAAAGTGACATCTGGAGATTACATAACCTGACGTATGATTACGTGAAAATAAATATAGCAACTTCATATCTGTCAAATAAGGCCCCTTTTATTAAATTTGTTTTGTATCCACCTATGCAGCTAACATAATAATTTAATACTACTTTTATAGGCCTATTTACCGATAAATAATCATTTCATGATGAGTCCGACAGCTCAGACCTATCTTAAAGAACGTGGTGCAAATCCCAACATTTATTTATGGAGCTTTTAAAAATTATATATATATATATATATATATATATATAAACGTATATTAACGTATATATTATATATATATATATATATATATATATGAGAGCCCTTGACATTAAACAACGAACTAAAACTGTCGGTAACCAGTTTCGGTGTCCGCATGGTCTAAGGCGTAGCTCTTGAAATAGACTGGATTGTAGATGATAGGGAAAATGGAGCTTGAATACCGGTCAAGTGTAAGCTTATTATTATTATTATTATTATATTATTATTATTATTATTATTATTAGCACCGCGTCTTACTACCCATTCGTATCGTACGCACTTAGGCTAATGTGTAACGGTAGGGTAATTGTGAGATAAAATGGAGGACCTACAGTTTAACGTGGGATCCGAACCACGGTGGAGGCCTAACACTCCACACATTCACAAGTTGTGATTAATACACGTCTTGTCAGAGGTGAAGGAAGGGTTTGGCAATCAGATAATCTGTGCCTGGACAGAGGATTGAACCCCGGACCCCAAGCTCAGGAGTATGACGCCTTACCCCGAGACCGCCAGGTCACCCTAGTAAGCTTACTAAGGGTGGCTATTTCCGAAAGGGTTTAGCACTCTTCAGCCAAACAAATGCCGGTATACTTCCTCTTAATTCAATCTTACTTATTCCCTAACTCAATAGTGTGATTATTAGATATGTGCATAAACGAATGGGTAGTAAGATACATTGCTAATAAAAAACTGTCATACTATATTATTTTAGAAATCTACCTCTAGGTTTGAACTAGAGACCCCCTAAGTGGCTAGTCACCCGCTCTAACAGTTATTTCACTAGTAGAGACCCAGCACACTGCAGTCCATAGAGATGATATCCTTCCAACTGGTTGATAAGAATGTCCTCATAGAAACACACAGCTCATGGCTATATGGCGGGCGGTCCGAGCTCCCTCTCATGATATTGACTAGTGTCGCGGGTAATATACCAACAGGGGTCGCGTCTCAAGGGTTGATAGGACACAGAGGTTCAACCCTTGCTGTCAAGATAAGCCCGCCCTGGGGCAAGGGGTAGTGCAATATCTTCTGACAAATAACACGTCACCTTGTAGTCTCTAGACAACGTTCTTTCTTGATACAGGGGTGGACAACCATCCAATATAGGAGGTGTCAACTGTTCTTACATAATAGGGGTGGACAACCATCCAATATAGGTTTCAGCTAGTCCTACATAACAGGGGTGGACAACCATCCAATATAGGTTTCAGCTATTCCTACATAACAGGGGTGGACAACCATCCAATATAGGAGGTGTCAACTATTCTTACATAACAGGGGTGGACAACCATCCAATATAGGAGGTGTAAACTGTTCTTACATAACAGGGGTGGACAACCATCCAATATAGGAGGTGTCAACTGTTCTTACATAACAGGGGTGGACAACCATCCAATATAGGAGGTGTCAACTGTTCTTACATAACAGGGGTGGACAACCATCCAATATAGGAGGTGTCAACTGTTCTTACATAACAGGGGTGGACAACCATCCAATATAGGTTTCAGCTATTCCTACATAACAGGGGTGGACAACCATCCAATAAATGAGGTGTCAGCTCTACTTACATAACAGAGGTGGGCAACCATCCAATATAGGAGGTGTCAACTATTCTTAAATAACAGGAGTGGACAAATACTTTAAGGATGTATCTAGAGTAAAGTATCTACACTTTACTCACTTTTAGTATTGAAAGCTGTAGATATAGATAAAACAAACCTATTCCGTATTAGATTGAGATTGAACTCCAGACCACAGTGTCAAAGACAGGAAAACTATTCACGCGTCCAGCCCTGGCAGTATCTCTGGGAGTTATTTACCCCCCAGTATCACAAGGGTGTTTGGTAAGAGGTAGGGAGGGAGAGAGAGGGTTTAAGAGTGTCTCGCAGAACTAAAAGCCCACTTGGAACAACCCCTCTTGTAATTTCATTACATGGCGGAGACACTTGCAGACATGAAGCAAACATAGCACCATCGCTTGTAGATGTGGCATTTATACTGTAGATACAGCTTGTTGGTTCAGTCTTGGCCGGTCAGATATGTGCACCAAATAGGCCTATATAGAGTAATTTTAGTCCACGGAGGAGACACTTGCAGAAGTGGAGCAAACATATCATTATCTTCGGTAGATGTGGAACTAAAACTGTAGATACTGCTTGGCCCTTAAGTATTAGCCAGTCAAACACGTGTAGGGAAAAAAAAATCACATATAGCTGTTTCATTAAATGAAGAGATTTTTTTTGTATAAGAGAAGCATACAAAGCAAAAAAACTATTGATAATATATGTAGAGATTACACTATTGGTACAGCTTGGTATTTAACTCTTGGCTGGTCAAACCCGTTCAAAAAATAGCCAAAATATTAATATTTAATTGCATTGCATGGAGATTTGTAAATAAGTGAAGCATTAATAAAAAAAAAATTGCTTAAAGATGTAGTACTACATTATGAATACAGCTTGTTCTTTCAGTCTTGGATGGACAAATCCGTTCAAAAGTTATGGTTCAATTTAATTGCATAAAAGATACTTTTGTAGAAGTGAAGAAGATATAAAACTTTCTCTACAATATATCACACTAATACTGGGTATTTCTGGTTTGGCTAATCCAAACCATATAAATGATATAAGCCAGAAAATATATTCATGCTTTCTAAAAGGCCCTTGCTATGAAAATTTAACTGTATTAAGACGCGGAGCGCAAGTAAAATAAATGCAAACGAGCTCCATGCTTGAATTAAATCTCAGACTGATAAATATTTTTTGAGAATATTGTTGACGCTATCCCCTCTTAGAAGGTGGCAGCGTTAAGAGATCCCTGGCAGAGTAGATCCCGGTTCGACCCCCTCCCTTACAAAACGCCCCTCTCAGGTGATAATTACAAGGTCCCAGATGCCGCTATCGTACCCCTCCATCTCGGAAGAAGGGGAGGAGTAGCCCAGATTTATGAGGATTGAATCACATTCTCGTAGCCGGCTCCCTGCTCTCGACCTGATCAGGGGTTACACACAATCTGACTATTCTTCCCACGTTTTTTTTAAGGCATTCCCTAAAATAAGACTTAAATTTCGTACCGATTTCCCGCCCCCCTCCCTCCACTTTGTTGAAATAAATTAATACAATTTTAAATCCATATGAATATAATAAAACACGTTTTAATCAAATCAATTACTAAAAAGTTTTAGTTAGCATCAAGTTAAGCCAATATTTTATCGAATCTCGAACCCAAATTTTCATTTTATTTACGAATCCCGAGTCTCAAATCCAAATCTTGGAAATACTGAACAACTTAAGAGGATTTTTTTTTCTTAGCACCGCGTCTTACTATCCGTTCGAGTTTTACGGCAATATACTAATAACACTAATGGCTTAGGGATTGAGGAGGTTTAATTGGGAGGAAGTTCACCCGCATTTGCGCGGAAGGAGAGTGGAACATTTTTTTTAAAAACCATCCTCAGTGCACTCGACCAGAATCGAACCCCGATCTCTCAATATTCGGCCGTCTAGTCTAACATGAGAGTAACAGGTTAGACCACGCGGCCACCGAAGCGGGTCAAGGGAAATTAAAATTTTAATAAAATGTTGACATTATTTTATATATTTAATTCATTAAAACATGAAGTCTAGATGCTACGTTCAGTTAAATGTTAAATATATGTCCGTGGTTTTGGTTAATAAGTTTAATCTCTAATAAAATTAAATTATGTAGAGTCCGAGTCATGAATAGGCAGTATTAGGGATCTAAAACAAATTTAAATTAAAAATTTGATTTATTTTTACTTAATTTTTCGAATCTCGAATCCTCAAACATCTTAGACGGACTGAGGGAGGGTGTTATTTTTCATAAATGGTTTTCCACTATCCCTTCACGCAAATGCGGATACTCTTCCTCTAAATCCAACCTTCATCACCTTAACACACTAATGTAATTAATCTATATATATATACTCCGAACAAGTAGTGAGATGCTCTGACCAAAAAACAACGGTAAGTTTAGCCAAGGAAGCCTGTTCCACCAGAGTATCATCAAGAGCCGCCTCTGGCCCACATTTTAGGTACCCCTGCGCTATCCTGATCTCCATGGTGCAGCATTACAAATCATTGAATGAGACTCCAATACATTAAGACATTATCTCGCAAAGAAAGACATCGTTTTAGGCCACAAACATTCGCCGCCCCTGTTGTACACGCAGGCGTAGTATTTCAGAAAGGGCTTGTATTAAAAGAAAATACGGTGGAGTAGAAGTCGATCAAACGGCAACTTTAAGTAGATCGCGTAGTAAAACTACGTCGTCTATAGGGTGGGAGTGAAGAGAACGTCAGAAGGCAAGTGTTTTTTCAGGTTTTTTTTAAGCAAAACTTTTTTTTTTTTTCTAAAATGAAGAGAATATTTCTCCAGTAGAAACATAAAAGTTATTTTCTTCACGTGGTGACATCAACAGTAGTTGTTGAATATCTGTCATTACTCATTAGCATAGCGGCATTAAATGAGAAACTTTTTAATGAAGATAAAAAGTTGTCATTAAATTCCAGAACAACCTTGACAGATATTCAACAACTTTTATTATAATTATTATTATTACTTTTTTAACTTTTTTTCCCTTGTTTGCTTGGCTCGATATCTTAACAATCTTTAAATCCGAGCCGTTCTACTTTTGATATATCCTTTTTTTTATATATAATGTATCATTTTCTTATTTAAAGTGTTATTACTAACAGGCTAAGCATCTAAATACTACTTTATTTTAATTCACTATTTTAACCCCCCCTACCATATACTAAATTAACTAAATCTTATTACTAAGTGTATGTTCATCGCCGGGCCATCTACCTTAAGTCCGATGGTGACCAGGGGGCTGCCAAACAGCCGCCTTTTTCCATCTTGACCCAGGAGCCGAACTGCCTCAATCCCTTTCTCTTGTGGCCAAGAGAAGGAATCACCCCGCCTAGGGTTCTCTTCTGTGTTCGGGTGTTGTCACGGCTCAAGGTTTTTTTCGGCTGGAAAGTTGGTCCTTCGGTTGTTAGGGCATCCCTAACCTCCCTCAGGACCTATCAGCTGAACTGGTCTTCTAGGTGCCAACTCGTGTCCGTCACATTCCGGCTATTTATTGCCTCTCCTCTCTGAGGGGTTGCTTACGTCATCACCTAAATTTCAACCCCTCCTACTTATTCCTAAATATCCGCTACTGAGTACCACTGGTGTCGATCTCAGTGTCACTCAGTGTGTCGTCATCATCATTGTCACTGTCGTCAGTTCTGTTTTGTAGTTCTTGTCTGTCTAGTCTTGGTCTTCTATCTGTAGCTTCGTTCAGTGCTGTCAGGTAACCATTCCTAGCTTTGTCTGATACTTCTGATGCATAACGTCAAGGAGTTTCCACATAACTGGGTCTCTCAGAATGTGTCCTACAAGTCCTTGTATTCCGAGTTAGAAGGTTCTTCTGACCTCTTGGGTTTGAACACATTCCAATACTATACGTTCTGGCGTCCCCTCCTGTCCACAGACAATCTCACTCGAGTCAATCGATCCCTGCTTTCTTAAGGATGCTGGATACGGTCCTTTCCCAGTTATAAAGTGGACCAAACCCAGGACGGTTCTAGGTGCTCATTCTCAAGTCTTTCCACAACTTTCGGAAACAGTTGAAATGTTCGCCTCCCAGTTTCTCTTCCCTCCCATCGTCTCCGCCACTCTGTTAACAGTACCACTTCTGTCTCTCCAGCATTGTTGACTTCCGGGGAGGTCAGAATCTTCACTTTTTCCTGCTTATTTTTCTTCGACCCGTATCCTACTCCTTTTTCCCTTGTCAGGAGATCCAGTGGCCACATACCTAGGGTGACGATCAGGGCATCTGTCGCTACCCCTGAGAGCCTCAGAAGAATGTTCCTCTGAACCCCCCGGATGGCTCTAGCCGGTACTACGTTATTCAGTCTTTGGGCCCATATACAAGCTCCATAGCCGACAATGGAGAGTAATATTGTTTGGTGGTCCATCTTGATTATCCGCATAGGTAAGTGCAATCCAACAACTGTTGATATCACCGTGGGAAGAGAATCAAACTATGTTTCTACTTGAACAATATTTGATTTATTTAAAAAAAAAGTTTGTCTATAAAAACTGCAAAAACGTTTAGCTTTTCTCGCGTCCCTAGACTCCCAACTTAAAAGTAGAACTTTATGACCTCTAAGCTCGTAAATACTTTCAAATAATATTTGAATGTGACTGAAATAACCTTGACCGTCATGATCGGCTATGTCACCGGAAAAGGAAATTAACATTTTATTAATTTTTTATTTTATTTTTTTCTAGAAAGATGAGGACACAAGCAATTAAGGAGGGTAGAATTCAAGGAATAATTATAAGATATGTAGACAAAAAAAGAAGCGAAAGTATAATGAAGAAACGATGGATGAACTCGGAATCTTAGGGAAACTTATAGGTCGATCTGGGACTAAAAAAAGAAGAAAAAGTGGCTGACCCCTGCATTAGTCTCGATACTTCTCTAGCTGGATGTAACCGAGACTACCTCGGATTACCGAGAACTCGGACTACACGGAATAACAAGAGAAGGGGAGTTTTGAGTTAAACAATCAAAAAAGACAAAACACAATCAACAGAACAAACAGAATTTATGAAAAATTAGCGACAATACACGATACGATGACTGTACAAAGATGGAAAGGATCTATTAAATAAAGCAAACATTACAATTAACAATATAATAATTGTTGCAATTATTATTGAGTGATATTTTAAACTTAGCTAAAGAGGACTATGTAATCGGGTTTATTTCAAATGATGAGAAACTTCCAAAGTGTTTAAGAAGTTAAATAATCTAGTTTATGTTTATTTACTCACAAAATAAATACATTTATAAATGATGAATGATGTTTCACGATGAATTTTTAGAAAGTTACACATATAGTCCAATTTTCACAGGAATAACAGTTTAGAAAATACAAACATAATTTTTACGGTCAAAATTGATAACGTTTCACTATAGCATGAATATTATTTTAAAGGTATTGATCATATCTATAAAACGTTACAGCTGGAGATCACCTGACTTGACGTATGAATTTATTAAAATTGTTTTATTAACTTTGTTAAATACTGTACTTTCTACCAAAATCCTACTGTATATTTTAATTTTTGGGCTATTTAAATCTGAATGATCTCAGAACATTTCGTTGTGCTTAGTAAACCTAATAACTAAATGAGTTTACGTTAATGAAGTTGTAACTTACGGTTCTATTTGTTGGCAGCCAAAGGTGAGTCAGGCGGAATCCACTGTAAGGAACCCGTTATCAACCAACCCCTCCTCACATGTCACAAAACACAACCATATCACAAACATTGTGTTGGTTTTTTTTCTGTTGACCAGTTCGGATTTAGCGGAACCTAGAACTTTCGAGACTCGAATGTTAATGGTGTAGGCAACTATTTTGGGAGACACCCATCGATGGTCGCATGGTTTAAAGCGTCACTCTATCAACAAACTGGATTTCCGGTGATGAGGAAATCGGGGTTAGAGAATCCCGGTCGAGCGTACTGAGGGTGGTTTTACCTTAAAGGGTTTCCAATCTCCTTCCACACCAATGTGGATACACTTCCTCTAAGTTTAACTTCTCTCATCCCTGATGGATTAGAGTATTCAGTACATTCAAACGGGTTTTGAGAATGGGTGCTAAAAATCATTATGTCTGTTTTGTACCCTTTTTATTAAGTCAACAACCCGAAAGTTGGTTTGATTTCTATCCATCCGAAGTTGGTTAGTGCTGCCTGCACCATCTGGTAGAAATACCATACACTAGGGGAGTTCAGGAAGTGTGGTGGCTCCCCACTGCCTTCAACGTGGCATTTCTATGAGCGAGAAAAGAAAGAGCCTACCAATTATGCCAATTATACCATACCAATTATCCCCTCCGTAAGAAGTTGTGCTACGAATTTTTATCGCTCAAAAAAAAAATTCATCAAACTTGGATGGGGTTGAACCCACGAACATCGGGACCTGAGGCAAGCGCCTTAACACAAGGACACCGAGGACTATATATATATAGAAACACAACTCAAAATTAGATAAGTTAAAACGAGGCTATAAACCCCTTCCTTCCCCTTCATACCTCGATCATTCGAGAAATATGAAACTGTTTTTCTTCTCCCAGTGACCAGATGTCGAGCCTGGCCCACACTTCCGGCGCATCTCGACGTTATTTGTAGCAATTCGCGCGTGGAGGGAAGAAAGGAAGACAGAGAGAGAGAGAGAATGCCTAGGAAGCCGTCACTCCTTCTGGTCGCGAGGGATTACGGCCACTTAGCACCCGCGGACCACTGTTTGCGCACCCGTCAATCAGTCCCCCCCCCTCCCCCTCTTCTTGGTCAACGGTTCTTTACTCCTTGGCGCTAATTGGTCCGTTAGCTTTCAGCGCTAATGCCCGCGTCTGTTCGTCAAGTAAATGACGGATATATCGGGGCTATTTTTCACTTTCTTATATAGAGAGAGTATTGAAATCGTAAACACTTTTTCAACTCCGAGATTATGTTGAAGCTTTACGTTTAATGCCTCCCAGAACACCACCTCCCCCTATCCCCTCAAAGAAAGGATTGTTGGATTTTGTTTGGACTTGATAGTTATTGTTGTTTGGTCATATTTAGTTTTATGTAAAAAATTTGAGTCCAACTTTTAAATTAAGGGGCGTTTACTGATGACATATTTTTGAAAATTTGTAATGTTTTGAGAATGGCTCTAACATGATAAATAGTTTTAACCCGCCTCGGTGGCGTAGTTGGCTAACGCGCTAGTCGTGTTGAGCTCGACTGCTGTCGAGGACGGGGAGATCGAGGTTCGAATCTCGGTCGGGTGAACTGGGGTGGTTTTTCCTAAATGGTTTTCCACTCTTCCTCCACGCAAATGCGGGTTCACTTCCTCTAAATTCAATCCTCCCAATTCCTAATCAATTAGTGTAATTAGTACTTAAGCGTATAACCCGAACGGGTAGTAAGACGCGGTGCTAAATATTATTATTATTATTATAAATAGTTTTATGTTCTTTTTCATAGAAAAAATCATTTGAAGGAAATTTAATGTTGACTCATATTTTAGAATTTGTTGAATATTTATATTTAAAGAGTGTTTCATGTGATTATACAAATAATGTTTGCTTTACCGAGGAAACCATATTAAGGTGGGATGAAAGCGGATGCGAGAAAAAGCCCGTGTTTTTGAAGTTTCTTATAGCAAAACTTTTTTTGGCCAAAATAAATCAAATATTTCTCCAGTAGAAACCTAAGAGTTTAATTTTATTCACGCGGTGATGTCAACAGTTGTTAAATATCTGTCAAGGGTCCTGGAATTAAATGACAATTTTTCTCTTCATTTAAAAAATTTCTCATCTAATGCCACAATGCCATAGATATTCAACAACTGTTGATATCACCGTGTGAAGAAAATTAAACTTAATTTTTCTACTGGAGAAATATTTGATTTATTTTAACAAAAAAAAAGTGTTGCCACGAATATTTCAAAAACATTGGCCTTTTCTCGCGTCCTCTTCCATTCCACCTTAAGGGGTAGTTTATTTTAAAATTTTTTTTACTAATCATAAATTATAAAGACGAAATCCAGACACTGACTGACTAATCATTGTATCTCCCAAACCACTGGACCTAGAATCTTGAAATTTGGTGGGAGGACCCTTTAAAGTCGTAGGTATTCTAGAATATTTAGCACCGCGTCTTACTACCCGTTCGGGTTATTACGCTTAAGTACTAATTACTCTAATGGATTAGGAATTGGGAAGGTTGAAATTAGAGGAAGTGAACCCGCATTTGCGTGGAAGGAGAGTGGAAAACCATTTAGGAAAAACCACCCCCAGTTCACCCGACCGAGATTCGAGGTATTCTAGAAGAAGGGGCTTTGCAAAATTCAACCCTTAAGGTGGTGGAACGGGGGGTTGGAACATTTTTGTAGGCATAACCGTATCTTCCAAACCACTTGAGCTGGAGAGATAAAACTTGGCAGTAAGGCTCTTTTTAGGTAACAAGTAGACTTTTTTTTTATTTGTATTTTTATAAACTCCGCCCCTAAGAGGGTGAGAGGAGAAGAGGGTAGTTTTTTAATAGTTTCAAATTGTCGAAATATTCGCTAGTTAGTACATATGCGTCAAACCCAAATGGGTAGTAAAGTAAAAATTTGTAGATAGCCTACTAAAACCTGAATGAAAAAAAAGGGAATTCTCATGGCTTGATACTATGACTGTACAGTATACAATAGGAACTGTTTTTATATGAAGAGAGTGTAGGTGTGCGTGTTGAGGGTGTGCTGCAAGATGGCCGCAGGGGCTGTGTGGAATTAAATTGAGACGTCACTTGACAAATGATGATGATGATGATGATGATGTCGGGGAGTGAAAACTTTTTTTCATAAATTTATTCCCTACGATCACGACATGTTAGTTTGGACAGATTTAAAAGACTTTGAATGTTTTTTTTAGCACCGCGTCTTACTGCCTGTTCGGGTTATACGCCGATGTATCAATTACGTAATGTGTTAGGGATTATGAAGGTTATACTTTGGAAATGTACCCAAATTTGCGTGGAAGGAGGGTGGAAAACCAATTTTTGAAAAACTATCCTCAGTACACTTGACCGAGATTCGAATTCCAACCTCATCATCGTTAATTTAGTCTAACTGCAAGAGTGACGCCTAAAACCATGCAGCCATCAAAGTGAGTGTTTGAATACTGATTTGATAGATTGTTGGTGGTCACGTGGTATGGAGTCAGGTGATTCAATACGAGGGAATCTATTGGACCTAAGTGTGACTCCCTACAGTAACCGAACGGTCTAAGGCATAACTCTCATGTTAGATTGGCCCTCTAATGACAGGGAAATCGTGGTTCGAATCCCAGTCAGATCAACTGAGTTTTTTCCCTAAATGGTTTCCCACTCTCCTTCCACACAAATGTGGTTAGATCCCTACACTTCCTTTAAATTCTACCTAACGCATTTCTTACCCATTTGTGTAAATATATTTACATGTATGCCCGGATGGATAGTAAGACGTAAAGCACCGAGTAAATATATATATATATATTTGGTGCACTGGGCCTTACCACCCATTCTTAGTATTCTAAGGAATGCACCCACATTTGGTTTGAGGGAGGGTTGAGAAGCCATTTAGAAGAGAAAAATATATTAATTACAGCCGAAAGAGATTCGAAACACCACCTCTTCATTATCGGCAGTCCAGGCTATTGTGAGAGTAACGCCTTAGACCATTCGGCCACCGAAGCGAGTAATAGCTACTGTGTTGATGTATTAATCCTCGTTGGTTTGACGTCTGAGTCAACCTGCAGTTTTAAACAAATCAAATATATAGCCTTCCACACGACTTGAACAGCAAACATACATAAAAAAAAACAACACATGTTTCCTCTTAATTAAAATCACTCTTATGAAGACCTTACCTGTAAGCCTGAGTTTAATCCAGTCCAGATATCCAGACATATTATGTGATGAGAGCCTATCTAATATGTAAATTTCGTGGTAGTCTAATTAGTCAGGAGATGACGTGGACATCACACTACATGACTTCCTTCTCACTGGTCTCTTGTATATACGGGGGTGGACAATATTCAGTCCACGGGGCTACATGCGGCCCTCCATTACATTCGAGGAAACCGTTTGTTGTCGGAAGGAATCTTATTTGACACCTGTCATGGCATGTGTTTTGCAACTGTCACTTTAGAAATATGGTGTAAGATAAACTTAGCGAGCTTTGGTTGATAGCCTCACATTGTTTGATTTATCTTATGTTCTTCCGATATTATTGAGTAAACTCACCTTGTTTAATTTCTCCTATGCCTATGTTATTGAGCAACCTCACCTTGTTTAATTTCTCCTATACCTATGTTATTGAGCAATCTCACCTTGTTTAATTTCTCCTATGCCTATGCTAATGAGCAACCTCACTTGTTTAATTTCTCCTATGACTATGTAATGAGCAACCTCACCTGGTTTGATTTCTCTATGCCTATGCTATTGAGCAACCTCACCTTGTTCGATTTCTCCTATGCCTATGTTATTGAGCAACCTCATGTTTTATGTGATATGTATGTGCTATATTCATAACATATATTTAAGAACGGTTGAGATTAGGGTCTACTATATGTATCTACCGAAATAAAATTTTGTTTATTTTAGCAAAAAATATTTCTTGCTATAAAAACTGTAAAAAAAACTGACCTGAACTCCTGTTCCCTTCCATCTCACCTTAATATGTGACACAAAATGAACGTGGTCATTGGAACCTAACTAGCTTTACATTATTTTCTCCCTTTTTGTTTATCTTAAAAAAAAGCAAGGTGAAGGTTATCTCCAACAATTCTCGAAGATACTCCAGATTTTGAACGTTTTAGGACTTAGGACATTTTTTCCCCATTAATGTATAGCCTGAGTGTGTATGTGTGGACAAGAGCATCTTCTCTTATTTAGCAAGATGACGGGCGAGTCTCGGGGAAGATTTTTTTCTTCTCCATACGACCTGAGAGTGACCGCGACAGCCCCTGTTTGGGTTCCCATTCTGTCACTCACGAGTAAACGAGAACTCAATTTACTCCCTCCCTACTCCTCTCTCCTCCATCTCGGCCGATACGAGGCCCTGGTAATTGAAAAGGGGGGGGGGGGGAGCGATTTCTTGGCGTCTGCTGGAGGTCATCTTGTGAAGTTGGAGCCGAGAGGAATGACTGAGTGGTTCGGGGGGACATATGTTAGGGCCTGATCGACGCTGCGAGATTCCTCACGTGGTGGCAGACTGATTCAAGTCCAACTTCTGAGATCCGTCGGTAGAGCGTCTGCCCATTGATATGAGAGTCCTACTAAGTCCTCGACTTACGCGGAATTGAGCAAGAATTCGTAGATACATAGATTGTAGTACTTTGACCTGCGACTAGCAACGCCACCTACAAAGTGCTACATTAAACATAAAAGATGGCGTTCCAGGTTTTTTAGTTTTTTTTTATCACCGCATCTTACTACCTGTTCAGGTTGTACGCGTATATGGTAATTACTATATTGAGGTAGAGATGAGGAAGGAAGAATATTAGAGGTAATCTACCCGCATTTGCGTGGTAGTAAAGTGGAAAACCATTTAGGAAAAACCACCCTCAGTAGACTCGACCGGGACTCAAACCCTGATCTCACCGTCATCAGCAGGCCGGTCCAACACAAGAGTGACGCCTTAGACCATTCTGCCACTGAAGCGGGTGCATTCATACTAAGCTGATTGCGCAGTGGATAGAGTTCTTCGCCATTTTGTTTGTTAATTAAGTTTGTAAAATTTAATTTTTACAAAAGATATGTATAGTATTAAAGCGTGATTCGACTTATGCGGTTTTAAAATCGCGTGGAAACCTTCAGGATGAATTAACCACACAAGTCAAGGACTTACTCTAGCAGGTTCTGTTCCCGGTTGATGCACACGATTTGTTTCTTTTGTAAAGTTGGGTATGTTGTGAGAAATTCTCAGCTTTCTTATCTCTCACACCAACGCGCCTGGCGGTCGTACCAGTAACCTCCATATCACGAAGTCACGGGATGACTGGACATCCCCGTGTCTTATCAGTCCTTTGACACCACTGGAGGAGGGAGAGGCATTAGTGGTAGGGAGCACTTTTAAGGTGAGCTGAGAAACACACGCATCGGTGGACACGTGGGCTAAGATGTCAGATTCGTCTTATCTCTGGTTTGCTTGTGACGGAGAGCTTGGGTTCAGAATTCTGGCCGGGGCGTACTTAGAAGGTTTTTTTTTGCCTCAGAGGTTTTCCACACTACCTCCACGCAAATACAAGTTCACTTTTTATTAATTATTTAATCCCCATTTCTATCTACTTTAGTGTAAATATGTGAATAGCCCTGATGAGTAAAATGACACAAATAAACTTACTTAAATAGTCCATAATTTTAGGCATTGCCTGTTATAGATCCAAGGACCTTTTGAATATTAATCGCCCTCTCACTTCAGACGTGTTAGGTTGTTATATTCCAAATTGGGGTCGGTTAATACCCAATAATAAATGATACCCCTTTCCCTTCTCCTTCTGCGTATCTTCCCACACGGTTCACTGTACAATAATCTCTTTCAGTAGACGTCTAACACCCCCGCCCCCCCCCCCCATCATTTCTTCCACTATATCAAATAATAATTACTATGTTTCAAGTAGATACAGCTCACAACAACAAACAGATTAAAAAAATCTTCAATTTTTTCCCCCCATCCTGTATATCAAAAGAGCCTTCCTGAACACCATAGAGTCTCCAGTAGAGAAGTGGATGGATCGAGTAAGAATCGCCTTTAACTCTGGCCACTCAATCCATCAGACCAACCCGTGAGAAGGGGATACATGGGGAGGAGAGGTGGGCATATTGTGACAGCCCCACAATGCATCGCGCTGCTGGACGTCCACTTAACAGTTTATATGTCTCCATTATATTATAACCTGGCCAGAAACAAAAATAACAAGAGAGATGGAGAGGTTCGTTATGCATCAGGGAAATAATGATGATGATGATGATGATAAGAAGTAACAGAAGGCCGGGGAGGGGCGGAAATAATAAATGCGTGTTTATGAGATGTAGCGTATTGGTTGAGGTTAGGTTGTTGTTACAGCGAAGCAAAATAAAAGGAATATCAATAAATAAATAAAGTTTTATTTTGTGACGCTGGAGAATATGGATAATTTAAAATATTTGGGAAGTTTAATTGAGACAAAATCGCAGTGTACACGAGAGATAAAGTCAAAAACAAAATTGTCCAAGGCTGATTTCAACAAAAAGAGGATATTAATGACGAGCAAACTGGACCTGGAGAACAATGGTCAAGGATGCTTTCAACAAGAAGAAGATGCTACTGACTAGCAAACTGGACCAGAGAGCAATGGCTAAGGCTGCTTTCAGCAAAAAGAAGATGCTACTGACTAGCAAATTGGACCTGGAGAGCAATGGTCAAGGATGCTTTCAACAAGAAGAAGATGCTACTGACTAGCAAACTGGACCAGAGAGAAATGGCTAAGGCTGCTTTCAGTAAAAAGAAGATGCTACTGACTAGCAAACTGGACCAGAGAGCAATGGTTAAGGCTGCTTTCAGCAAAAAGAAGATGCTACTGACTAGCAAATTGGACCTGGAGAGCAATGGTCAAGGATGCTTTCAACAAGAAGAAGATGCTACTGACTAGCAAACTGGACCAGAGAGAAATGGCTGAGGCTGCTTTCAGCAAAAAGAAGATGCTACTGACTAGCAAACTGGACCAGAGAGCAATGGTTAAGGCTGCTTTCAGCAAAAAGAAGATGCTACTGACTAGCAAATTGGACCTGGAGAGCAATGGTCAAGGATGCTTTCAACAAGAAGAAGATGCTACTGACTAGCAAACTGGACCAGAGAGAAATGGCTAAGGCTGCTTTCAGCAAAAAGAAGATGCTACTGACTAGCAAACTGGACCAGAGAGCAATGGCTAAGGCTGCTTTCAGCAAAAAGAAGATGCTACTGACTAGCAAATTGGACCTGGAGAACAATGGTCAAGGATGCTTTCAACAAGAAGAGGATGCTACTGACTCTTAAACTGGACCTGGAGAGCAATGGTCAAGGATGCTTTCAACAAGAAGAGAATGCTACTGACTAGTAAACTGGACCTGGGGAGCAGTGGTCAAGGATGCTTTCAACAAGAAGAGAATGCTACTGACTAGTAAACTGGACCTGGAGAGCAGTGGTCAAGGATGCTTTCAACAAGAAGAGGATGCTAATGACTAGTAAACTGGACCTGGGGAGCAGTGGTCAAGGATGCTTTCAACAAGAAGAGAATGCTAGTGACTAGTAAACTGGACCTGGAGAGCAATGGTCAAGGATGCTTTCAACAAGAAGAGGATGCTAATGACTAGTAAACTGGACCTGGGGAGCAGTGGTCAAGGATGCTTTCAACAAGAAGAGGATGCTAATGACTAGTAAACTGGACCTGGGGAGCAGTGGTCAAGGATGCTTTCAACAAGAAGAGGATGCTACTGACTAGTAAACTGTGCCTGGAGATGAGGAAAATCCTGGTGAAACCTCGCTTGGAAAAAGGAGAAAAAATATTTGGAAAGCTTTGAGATGTAGCTTTGGATGAGAAGAGAGCATAAAATGGATATTTTTGGTGACCAAGAAGTTCTAAGAAGAGTTAATGAAAAGAGAACCACCCTGCAGGTGAGACTATGAAGAAAGGTTAACTGGAAGGGCACATTACAAGAATATTATTTTGTCTTGTTGAGTGACGTCATGGAAGGCAAAGGTGAACCAGGAAGACCACGAATGCAACGGATGGATGGCCTCAAACAAGGAAAGAAGATGAAGACTCAGGATATAAAAAAGGAAGCTGCCGATAGGATATACTGGAGGATAAGATTCCGTCAGGGTAACGGACCTTAATAATAATAATGATAATAATTATAACGTATTATTAATTTGTGGATGAATTCATGTGAAATTACTTTGAAATTAACATGTTTTATATTTATCTGTAGCGTTTGTTTTGTTTTAATATACGCTAAACCCCAGATCCGTGGGCCCCGCGGAATAAGCGTCAAGATCGTCTTGACCAGTTTTTACAAGTACTGAGAGGTCAGGGTTTTTAATCTTGGCTTGGGTGCCCTGAGTTTTTTCCTCCCTAATTGAGTTACAAAAAATGCAGGAGCAAAATACATCATCCAACTTTACTGATATTCACAATTTGCTGTAAACCCCCGGTAAATAAAAATAAATAGTCATAAAAAATAAAAACATCGCCGCTTGAATATAATGTCCAATCAACTTTTTTTTTGAGGGGGGGAGGGGGCTTTTTTCACATACATAATCACGACTATAGAAGTGAAAATTTTAACGACGGATATAGTAACAATAGGGTCTTATTCCTTTCAACGCCAAGTCGTGAATTATCGTAAGTCATAACAATAACCGGTGAATGCGTTTGGTAGCAGCTACTTGTGTTGAGAAATAACTCCCGGCCCGTGATGTGCCACTGAAGAATTTTAACATACTACCACCCCCCCTCTCTTACTCCCCCCCTTTTCCCACCAACAACTTCTTGTGACTCCATACTTCTCAGACGCTTCATGTAGTCATGACATCATAAAATTTAAGACCTATTCATAAATTACTATCAATAAAAATATTTCTATTCCATCTCTTACCTTTTTTTTTTCCCACAGATGTATATATGGCCCGTCATACAAAATACTGGCAGAGGTGAGGGGGAGGGGGGGAAGAGGGTGTTGAGTATCTTTTTTATTTGAGTGACTCGACCAATTTTGTGTTAATACTTGTTTTCTCCATTCACGGTAGGAATTACTCTCTGAAAGATCTTTTTTCCTACCAATATCCTACTATATAATACATTTCTGGTAGGGAAAAAGGCCTTTCAGAAAACAATTCCTACGGTGAACAGACTTTAGCTGGTTGGAAATAAGATGAGTTGTTGAGCCACGATTTGTGGCGAGACGTACAGGGGGAGGGGGGGGGGATATTTAGACAGACAGACACGGTTCTTGGCTACCGGGACTCGCTCGTTACTTTTGGAACCGAGTTCTACACAAGACTCAAACAGTTTTCATTGGAGACTTATTTTAGTCACTGTGTCTGTATTTATTCTGATCAAACAAGTAATGTGATCAACTGTTCGTTTGAAAGATCGTTTTAATTCCGGTCAAATACATAATGTGATCTGCAGGCGTTGGTTTTGAAAGATCGTTTTAATTCCGATCAAATAAATAATGTGATCTGCAGGCATTAGTTTTGAATGATTGTGTTAATTCCGATCAAATACCTAAATAAAGTGATGTGTAGCTACCACTTTTTAAAAATCATATCAATACAGATAAAATGAAACTAACATTTTATTAAATCCACCTTAACCTGTTTCGGTGGCCGTATGGTCTAAGGCATCACTCTCGCAATATAATATAAGGCTGATGACAGGCATACCGGGGTTCAAATCCCGGTCGGGCGTACTGAGGGTGGCTTTTCCTAAATGGTTTTCACTCTCTCCCTCAACGCAAATGTGGGTACACTTCCTTTAAATTCAGCCTTCCTTATCCCTAATACAGTAGCGTAATTATTAGCCTACATATGTATACAACCTGACCAGGTAGTAAGACGCAGTGCTTATATATATATATATATATATATACACGATACAATTGACTATAAAATGTGGGGTTTATTTTTATATAAGTTTATATATAAGCACTGTGTCTTACTACCTGTTCGGGTTGTACACGTAGCATGTAGACTAATAATTAAGCTAATGAGTTAGGGATAAGTAAGGCTGAATTTAGTGGAAGTGTACCCGTAATTGCGTGGAGGGGGAGTGAAATACCATTTAGTAGTCTACATATGTGTATAACCCTAAACAGGTGGTAAGACGTGGCGCATATATATGTAAAACTCCACCTTTTTTTTAGTCATTGATGTCGTATTCCCCACGATGAAAAGTTTGTGAGAGCAGTGTACCCTAATTAAATTCCCTCCAGTCGTCCCTGACCATGATATGTATCGTTATTGAAAGTCTTGGGAGTGTTCCTAATAACCGGATCACGAGATGTGTCCGTGAAGGATCAGAAGGAAGACTGTTCATAGGGCCATTATTCGTCGGTAGTCTATTGTTGCTAATCAAACATTGAGAAGGTCGTATTTACCTGGCCTACGTTCCAGGGGTCAGTTCCACGTCCGGTTACCGCCCATCAGTGGTCGCATGGTCACATAGTGGGGATGGTAGTGAACGCGAGCCACGGGCAGTACTTCTCAAGTTTTTACTTGAAAAAACCCGCCTCGGTGGCGTAGTTGACTAACGCGCTAGTCGTGTTGAGCTTGACCGCCGAGGACGGGGAGATCGAGGTTCGAATCTCGGTCGGGTGAACTGGGGGTGGTTTTTCCTAAATGGTTTTCCACTCTCCTTCCACGCAAATGCGGGTTCACTTCCTCTACATTCAACCTTCCCAATTCCTAATCCATTAGTGTAATTAGTACTTAAGCGTATAACCCGAACGGGTAGTAAGACGCGGTGCTAAATATTATTATTATTATTACCTGAAAAAAATGTTTCGACCAAATAAATCAAATATTGTTCCAGTAGAAACACAAGAGTTTAATTTTCTTCACGTGGTGATAAAAACATTTGTTGAATATCTCTCAAGGGTGTCCAAGAATTTAATTACAACTTTTTCTCTTCTTTTTATAAGTTTTCGTCTAATGTATCTATGCTCATGACAGATATTCAACAACTGTTGATATCATCATGTGAAGAAAAGTAAACTCTTATATTTTTACTGGAAAAATACTTGATTTATTTTGCCGGAAAAAATTGTTTGACATAGAAACCGAAAAATTACCACCCTAGTCTCGCTTCTCCTTCCATCCATCCCATCTTAACGCGTCATTCTAGTGTTGAACTGAATTTCTGGTTGACGGGAAGAACGGGGTTCAAATCCCTGTCGGGCTTACTAAGGGTGTTTTTCTTCCTTAATTTTCCCACCCACTCTCCCTCGACGCAAACGTGGGTGCATTTCTTCTAAAATTCCACCTTTTCACCCCTATTATATTATCGTAATTAATATACTCGTATATCCCGGATGGGTAGTAAAACAGTTTGTAAATTTTTAAAAAAACGCTGCCTTAAGATTTGGCCGTGGTCATTATTATTTCAGGTGACGACCAACTAAATCGAAGGTATTTGGTTCGAATTTCGTTAAGTGCTGAATATTATTCTTCCCGTGGTTCCAAAGCAGGTTCACACATAGAAGACAGTACACTCCGTATCACCTCTGAAGGAACCTCAGGTCTGATGGACTTCGGGTGGTTTTTCCTAAATGGTTTATCACTCTCCTTTCACGCAAATGCGGATAGCTTACCTCTAAAATGCTTCCCCTCCCTATCCCATTAGAGTAATTATCATATATGTGTATAGCCTGAACAAGTAGTAAAAAGCGGTGATAGTTTTTGTTTATATATTTGCTCTGTATCTCTGTTAACTGTTGCCAAGTCTCCTCGCTTTCATTTGTCAGAAGGTGATGATTTGGGGTGAGAAGGAGATACTGGAAACATCGATGAAACAGCGTTGTAAAGTTTGTTTTATAAAATTTAAGGGAACACTGACCACACTAAAAACAAGAAAACTACAACGCTATTTCCCAATAGTATCCATACAGTTGCCTCAGAAATGATATTCGGTGTAGTTAGTTTAGTAAACGTTCAACTTCAAAACCATCGGGTTCTAATCCCGGCTAGACACAGTTTCCGTCGCCCATTTGCGTGTCTGGAATTCTCAAAAGCGATGAGGAGTGTGTATGTGTGTGTGTGTGTGTGTTGCGCGGCTTGTTTGGACCGACGCGAGCGTCGTGACGTTGGTACTGCGGTGGGAGGGTTGAGTCACCGCTGCCTCTACCTCGTTTAGGATGCTAAGCGAGGCAACAGACGTCCCGCCATTGATTGTGTGTCGCCCAATTACACCCGAGCGTGATAAAGAAGAAGGTGGGGAGTAGGGGGGATCATGTTTACATAAGTAATCAGGGGCAGAAAAGCTGAGGGGAGGGCGCTCGACAACAACCCCTCGCGGTATAGCGGTGGACGATATTTAAGCACCAAACTGTGGGAACTTTTACAGTGATTTATTGTTACTGTCTAATTTTCATAACAACCCGCTTCTGTGGCCGCGTGGTCTGAGGTGTCACTCTCGCACTAGACAGGGATTGCCGATGATAGGGAGATTGGGGGATTGAATCCCGTTTGGGGTTTGGTGAACTGAAGGTGTTTATTTCCTAAAAGATGTTGCCATACCCCCTCCATGCAAATACGGGTACACTTCCTCTAAATTCAAACTTACTCATCCCGAACACATTATCGTCATTGGTACATAGGTGCATAACCTTAACGGGTAGTAAGACGCTGAGGAAAAAAATTAAATCATAGGAAGAACCTTTTATAAAATACAAACATATTTTTTTCGGTCAAAATTGATAAAATATGTTACTATCTATTTTTATAATTTTATGTGTAATTGATAATATCAATAAAACAGTGACAGCTGCAGATCTCACTATACAATACGTGTAAGGTTGGTCACACAGTTGGCGTGCCTGACTCTTTGAGTCAAGATAGTTCAAAGGTTGATATAGGGCGACTAAACAATAAGTTTTCTGAACTAATGGTCACATGGTTTAAGGCAGGTGTGTAAAATTCGTTTTATCATAAGGACCACATTTAAAATAGAAAATCCTGAAGGGACCGAATTTCTAAAAATTCAATTTTATCACTTTATAAAGTAAAAAAACTCAATTGTAACATTTTTACTAGTACAAAAAAAATGAAGATTTAATACCATTTTAGACTGTTTTGTATGAATATATCTACTGAGCCAGCTGTGCTTTATTCTATGTGTAATTAATTCTATTCATTCGCACTAGGTGTCAGCACCGCATCGACCCTTCTCCCCTAATGGCTCTAGGCTCGCTAATCCCCGCTTTTCTTAGTATAACGGGAAAAACTATGAGTTCAAGTGTCTTTTAGCTCTCGAGAAACACAGCCATGAAACTCTCTCGTGTGAAAAAGTGATCAAGAATCAAGATTGGGGTACTCCAGCTATCATCTCATCACTCACGATACTCTCAGTCACCATTCGCAAAGGTAGGCTCATAGTTATGCTCATAGGTAGGTTTGAATTAATTTAACGAATTGTACAAAATCTCACCTGTTAACTCCGCACAGATATAATATAGAAAATATATATATAATTTACCAAAAATATGAAACCATTTATTTGCCTCAATGTTGCATCAGGCTTTAAAGTGGGAGTGTAGGGTACGCGAGTTAAGGGCAATGTTTCTTCAATTTTTATAGCAAAACAGTTTTTTAGCCAAAATAAAAAACATCTCCAGTAGAAACATAAAGTTTAAATTTCTTCACTTGGTGATATCAACAGTTGTTGAATATATCTGTCATGAGCGTAATGAGATTTGATGAGAAACTATTTAAATTAATAGAAAAAGTTATTATTAAATTCCAGAACACCTTGACAGATATTCAACAACTGTTGATATCAACACGTGAAGAAAATTAAAGTTCTATTTCTACTGGAGCAATAAATTGATTTATTTTACCTAAACAATGTTTTTTCATAAAAACTGTAGTAGACTATATAAGATAGAAGAAAGAAGAAATGTCACCTTTGTACATTGGATTCTTCCCACATTTTACCTCTTTTCCTAGATGGGATTTCTGCATTAAATTTACATTTATCAGTTAGTTTATTTTTCCTTTTTCTTTATTTTAGTAAATTTATTATTATACAATATTAAGCCACTGAACCACCTCATTTTAAGCCTTCAGTCACCTAAGAAATTTCCCGCCACGTTTGTTTCTCCTCCACGTTTTGTCGTCTTGTCATTTTGACCATTTTCTTTCGAGAACTGCTCGCGTCCCCCTGGGGGTACGCATACCAAAGTTTGACTGCACCACTGGGTATATTATATTGCTGATGACGTAGAGGTCAAAGTACCAATTTTGGCTGTGTATACTCAGGATGTTTTCCGACAAATGATTTATACAAGTGGTTTTCCCATTCTCTTTCCAGGATAGAAGCTGGAAGCTCCGTCATCGTCTGGAGGCAGGGGCAGGGGGCAGGATGGACAGAGGATATTAAAAAAAAAAGGTTAAACTATAATTTTGGAAATAGGATGAGAAAAAAATTTAGTTATCGGTTAAATTCAATTTTTCCCGAATCCAAATTTTTGGAAGAAAAACATCATTGCAATAATGTTAATTTTTGTATAATTTGTATTTTTATTTGTAAATAAGTGTTTGGAATCGGGTTGTTAGATCAGGATAAACTAATAGCAATCCACATGATACTTCTAAAAATTTATTTTAAATTTAGATTTAAAAAAATCTCAAATTTTAATTTGGTTCTAATCTTAGAATATCGAGCACATTAGTATGTAATGGATTTGTGTATTAAAAAATTCGAATTGCCCTTGCTTGGAAAAAAAAAATTATGTGTAAAAATGGCCAGTTTGGACTGAACTGTTACCCTTTCGGGTGAGAGAAAGGCGTGTTAACCACTCGTCTAATGCTTGCCTAGTGTTGCCGACATTACGACCTCTCCCTGTATGGAGTCTAGAAACCCACGGGGGGGGGGGGTGGTAGGGGGGGGTCGTTTTGAGGGATATTTTAAAATCTCTCGTAGTGGAATTAAGTGTACGCTTTACTCCTGTTCTGATGCTGCTGATGTTACTGGATTTCAACGAGGGAGGGGGGATAGAAAGAGAGGGTGGGGGTAGCTACAACGAGCATTTTGCATATGGACGCCAGATGAATATTAAAACCCTCCCTTCAACCCTCGAGCCAACATGAGAGGGTTGCAACGGTGGAGGAAGGAAGGACAAACTTACAAGGGCAGTGTGCCCAACAAGAGATTTAAATGGAGCTTCACTATACTGGAGTCCTTAGTTCATGTCCCTTCATCTCCACTGTCTTGCATAGCCTCACCATACCGGAGTCAGTTCATGTGTAAACAGGCTCGCGGATATATTGAATTATCTCATTTAATATATTTATCAAAAATAGTTTCTCGAAGAAATTTTTTAAAAATATTTATTCTTGGAGGAACTTTGAAGAATTGGATGAATTTTGTTTGCCTTAATATTAATCCTCATAATAATCATCAAGGGACAAAACATGCTAAACAAAGCCTTTTACCTGTCTACTATAAGATACGTCAGTAATATAAATCAGCAACTTAGGTGTATGGGCCGTGAGAAAAAGCGATTGTTTTTGTAGATTTTTTAACAAAATACTTTTATTTTGGTCCAAATAAATCTAATATTGCTCCAGTAGAAACATAGATTATAATTTTCTTCACATAGTGATATCACCATTTGTTGAATATCTGTCAAGGGTGTCCTTGAATTTAATGACAACTTTTTCTCTTCATTTAAAAAGTTTCTCATTTAATGCTGCTTTACTCAAGACAGACAACAACTGTTAATATCACCACGTGAAGAAAATTAAACTATACTTAGGTTTATACTGGAGAAATATTTTATTTATTTTGGCGAAAAAAAAAGTTTTGAAATAAAAACTGCAAAAATACTGACCCAACTTAAAGTTATTTAGCCATATTTTAGAACATTGTCATAGCCACGAACCACTAAACTATGTTCAATACATTATGATTCTGGTAAAAAGGGACTTTTATAAAACCAACAAACAACAAACAATTTTTGCGGTCAACATTGATAAAATTTTACTATACAGTACTAATATTTTATAAGTATTTATAATATCTATCAAAAGTGACAGCTGCAGATAACATAACTTGATATTCGAATATTCAAAATTAGTTTTTATCACTTTTTAGAATTGTAAAAAAAAAAAAAAATCTTTCCGCTTATCTAAATCGGGTTGATCCGACACCTTATCTCAGTCGGTAGCGTGTCTGCCTACTGAACTAAGGGTCTCAGGTTCGATTCCCGGCATGGCCAAAACATTTATCATTAAAGAAATAATTGGGGTTCATCATCTAACACAGTGATTGACGGCTGGGGGGCAGGTGTGTGTCTGTTCTAGATTTGAGTTAGTTTATAAGTCATGATGCTCTTATAACCATTTGGCTTGGAAAGTACACGTTAAATACTTGAATTTTTTTTAATGTCTCAAATTAATTTAAAAAAAATTAAATCAGATTGTAGCAGCCATGTATGGTCATTGGTCAATGCAAGGTCATTCATAAAACCAGGACAAGCCGCGGCTCTACAGTCTTAGTAAAGTACTTTTTCCTTATTTTGTTCTTCTGTAGCACAAATCTTGTAATCTCTCTCCCTGGTTGACTGACGATTTCCGGTCGACGCTCTGGTCTGAGGTAGCGACGCTTGCTGTTATGTGTTATACAGAAGAAGAAGTTAGGGGAAGGGAGAAGGGAGGGAAATGGTGGAAAATATGACACGCAGATGACAGCCCCCGTGGAGTCATCCATCAGCTCTAGCGTGCGGTCCGATGCTCGTCTGTCTTCCCTAGAGAAAGGGGGAGGGGGCGACATTTCTTGTCTGTTGGGTGGTCTTACATCTATCCATCTATCCACCCCTACAGGCGCTCCTCAGGGGGGTATAAGGGGGGGGGGGGGAAGAACCCACGTAAGGTACCAAAATGTTGTTACGATGGTAGAGGGAGGAAAAATATGGTGGAAACAATTGCCTGCGAGAGTTTGCCCGAAAAGTTTTGAAGACGAGGAGAAGAATAAGAGGCGTGGGGGTGGGGATAAATAGAACAAAGATAAATAAAAAAAATGGGGCGGGGAAAGGGGGTAGTCAAGGGATAATGAAGTCGCTGTCAACACCCTTGAACAGGTGAATTACTTCGTGGACAAGTAATGACGAGACGAATGTGGTATCGGCCATATGTTACTCAAGGGTTATTTAAAGCATCCTTTTCTTCTTAAATCGAATATATTTTTATAGTTCTAAATGAATCATTCTGCTGTTGGTTGTCATTTTTGTGTGTGCTCCACGTCTTACAAACTAATGGGATATCCACATTTAACTACACTAACACCCGCTTCGGTGACCGCGTCGCCTAGGGCGTTACTCAAATAATAGACTGGAATGTCAATGACGGAAATATTGGAGATTCGAAACCGGTCGGGTGTACAGAGGGCTAGTTTATCCTAAATTGTTTTCCACTCCCCCTCACCCAAATGCGGGTACACTTTATCTCAAATTCAACCTGCCCCATTAGAGCAATTAGTACATTTACGTATAGCCTGAACGCTAACAAGACGGAGGGCTAAAAAAATTACTATCAGGATAGGGATTAGGAAGGTATTATTTAGAGAAGCTGTACCAGCATTTGCGTGAAGGTATAGTGGGAAGTCCGTTTAGGAAATACACACTCAGGTCACCCATCTGGGATTCAAACCCAGACGTCCCTGCTAATGGCACATCATACTAGAAACGTTTGATGTTCTTTGCTTATGCTCAGACCCAGGTCTCTAAATAAATAAACAGTTTTTTTAATTTTGTGCAGTGCCTTACTACCCATGTGGGTATTTATGGTATTCAATTTTAGTCGAAACTTAATCTCAGTCGGTAGCATGTCTGCCTATTGAGATGAAAATCCAGGGTTCAACTCTCGGCATGGTCAAAAAAAAATATTTGGATGAAATTTGGGTTTCTCTTTTTATAATGATGAATTAATGACAGAGGGCTGATTGTCGATGTCTGTTCTAGATTTAAGTTAGCTTATGAGCCATGTGCTGACATAATGAATAGGTTCAGAAAGTGCACGTTTACTAACCTACATCAATTCTTTTTACTATTTATTTTAATGTGTTTTTTATTTCTCTCAAGTATAAGTAGCCTAGTGTGATCGACCAGATAGCACTCGACGCTGATTGGCTTAGAGCTGGTCATGTGACCATGCCCCTCGCTCTCTGATTGGCTGTTGGTTTTCCCTTCCCCCTGCCCCCTTCTTTCACAGTTTTTCTGTCTAAATGGTTTTTTCTGTCTAAGTTGGTTTTTATGTGTGCTCAATGGTTTTTATGTGTGGTAAGTGGTTTTTTTATTGTGCGGAATGGTCTTTTATGGTCTGTGTAGGATTAGGACGGGCATTGTAGTTACTTTATTTGTTGGTTAAAGGGGGAACATGCAGTCCACGTGTCGGGCACTCCTCCCGCGCTGTCGGCATCATATGAGAGCGCAGCACGAACCTTCCCGACGGCCCTCAAACGTGGAATGAAATTGAATTCCCGACTCACAAGCCCTGATCTATTTGGTGTCACAAACCATCCGCTCCCCATCTATGTGTAATGGGTTTTCCCGGTGACTCATCGAGCCCTAGTGCCAGTTTGTCGGCTCCGACAAGACAAGTCGAGAGAGGAATAGATTGTGACCTTGAGGTCATTGACCCTGTTCATGCATGGTGCCAGTTTGCTGGCTCGACAAGTCGAGACTCGTATCTGGTTACACACTATGTGTAAGGGACAGACAGGTTTAGCGTTTATAAAGCACGATATTACAAAAATATATTTATTATATATTAAACGTTTCACAGACATACATAATATTCACTATAGATTAAAGGTTTCACAGACACACATATTATTTATGATACATTAAAGGTTTTACAGATATACATAATATTTATTATACACTTTTACAGGAATGACGCATATATTCGTTCATACGTTTTTCTACAGTGTCTCTTAGATATGTTAGTAAAATTGTTTTTAGTTCACAATCTAGCATGTAATAGTCCAAACCAACGACTTGACGTGTATAGTAGTTAGCACTGATAAGATACAGGTTTCTGATGTGCGTGTCCACCATAGGCTGTTCGAGGTCGATGGCAGCCACTGATTCTGTTAGCATGTCGCATACATCCACGACGAGTGTGTGGATCAAATCGTTGCAATATCGTGCGGACGGGTGTCGACCACATATCCCGTTGGTCGACGTTGATGAGGTCCCACACATCACAAAAACGCGCCCAGCTAGGTGATAGATAGGAGACCCGTTTGAGTCTGGCATCTTGTCTCTCGTTGATGACGGCCATACGGTCACCGCACATGCGCCTCAGAGAGATTTCAAGATTAGTCAGACTAATCTTCTGAGGAGGCTGCGTGTTGCTGAAAAACTTTGATATGACAGACCTGTAGCTGCCCTGTTCTTGACACTCTGTATGGCTAGACACCGCACAGCTTCCCTCCATTTTTCTAGCTGGACACAGGGCGTAAAATTGTTCTTGACACTCATGCCAACATGACTCCTTGGCGTTGACTTCAGTCCATGGGAAACAAAGTGTTGAAAATACTGGTGATGGCAAATGGCTTCACCGGCTTTCTTTGCGGATGCAAACGTCTTGACCTTCCATGATATTTAATTATTTCGACGACTGTCGTGATTATGGCCGGCACACCGTCGGGATGTCCCTTTTATAGGCATACGCTGAATGGACGCAGCCTCTTGAGGGGTGGCAGGACCTTACCGTCTTTAAAAATGTGTTGTAATATCTCAACATCTTAGTGTCGTTGTCTGTATGATTGGTGAGCAAGAATAGGGTTAGGAAAGTTTTCATTGGAATGTTCTGGGTGCGATAGAGAAGTTACATGAGACAGTAATGGCCGCAAACATTTGAGGCTATTCCTTGAAGTTGTATCTTGCTATGAGACGTGCGTGAAGTGTTTTTGCGTATAAATGCCAGATGTGACTTTATACGGGGTGGAAAACTATAGCTGTCAAAATATTCTCCCACGCCGTTCTTGTTGATAAAGATAGCGACCTAAATAAAAGCCACTCAGCGTCGAGTTCTGTCTGCTCTACCACACTATTAGTACATCTTAGGTGGATTTTCATAAATATTCACCTTACTACAACCCTTAAGGCGTAACAGAAGGGAAACAAGTCAAGGTTGAGATTATGGCAGCTCTTCTTATGTCAAAAAATGTTTTGGGCATAGATAAATAAAATACTGTCACAATAGAAACACAAACTTTAATTTTCTTCACTTGGTGATATCAACAGTAATTGTTGAATATTTTGTCAAGAGTGTCCTGAAATTTAATTACAACTTTTCTCTTCATTTAATTCAACAACTGTTGATATCACCATTTGAAGAAAATTATGTTTCTACTGGAGAAATATTTTATTTATTTTAGGCAAAAGAAGTTTTGATATAAAAACTGCAAAAACACTGCGTTTTACTCGCGTCCCCTACATCCCCACCTTGATTTAAACAAACTATATATTATATAGCTAATGTGATGCGCTTTAACTAGATATATTATTTTCCATCCCCTTCCCCCACCCGGTACTGAGCTTCTAGCCCCCCTCCCTGATGTAGGCACGGTGTAAAACTTGTCACGAGGTTTGGTAGAATGTCACAGATGTAGCAATTCTCATGGTATGTTGTGACAAGTGTTGGCTCCGCGGTAAGAGAGCAAGGTTTGTCGAGAGAGGAGGGGTTGATATATCGCCCCGGCTCTTTCCTAAAGTAACCCCCCCTCCTTTCCTTCCCCCTCACCCCAATCCACACACCAGACCGCTGCTAATCTTCAAACATAACACGGGGAGAGATGTGTGCCTTGATAAAGTTTTCATCGAGGTGTTGGATTGTGAAACACGGATTTGGTGGGAGATAATTATATTGTGTGAGAGTTTTATAAAAAAAATTAATATTTTATTATCTCATGTAGGCCTATCAAGTTTAAAATCAATGCTACTGTTCACCACACATCCTTCCTCGCTCTTATAACTAAATTATACCTATACATCTTAAGACATGTGAAACTAAATAATATACATTGTTGTGGAAACATAATGAGAAAAAAAGAACATAGCATTTAACCAAAAAGCATACAACGAATAATATACACTGTTACAGAAACATTTTATTTGTTCTGTATCTTTCCAACTCACCATTTTCAAAAGCCTATAACTCGAAAAATATTTATTTTATAGAATATTATTTCAAATAAAAGCTGTTAATTTTAATAGTTCTCCAACTTTGTAAAGATAAGTTATTTCTTATTCCAAATCGTTACTTAGATATAATTAAAATTGGATATTTTCAAATAGATTTAGTACCCTTATTTTCATTTTCATGGGAAAATGAGATGTGCCTGGATACACATTTTAATCAAAATCGTTAAAACCTATTTTGATGAAATCGATTTTTTTCTAATTTTGCCCTTCAGTAAGCTACCCTTAGTTTCAAGGTTGGATAGCTAATTCCAAAACACCCTTTTGGGAATCTTATAAAAAATCTAGGTACCAAGTTTTATCCCAATCGGTAAAATAATTTTGGCTCTATACTGGGATACAGACATACAGACAGACAAACTGACACACACAGGCAAACAGATCGACACACAGACAAACACACACAGACAGAGAGACGAAATTGCGAAAATCACTTTTTCGGTTTCAGAGGTTCAAGAAACGTCAACACCCATTATCTCGAAATGGATTTTTTTATGATCAAAATAATTCCTATTTCCGATGGGTCACGATACAGTAAACAGAGTCTAAATGGGGGGGGGGGGGTGGATCCAATAGAAAATGTTACTGTAAGTTTCTTTAGCCAATAAAGGTTTGTATAGTTATGTATATAGACCTCACCCTCTGCTATTTATTCCAGTAAATGATTACTCTCCAAGACCATTGTCTGTATACATTCTTATGGTGACTAATGTTTACTCTGCAAGACCATTGTCTGTATACACTCTTAAGGTGACTAATGTTTACTCTGCAAGACCATTGTCTGTATACACTCTTAAGGTGACTAATGTTTACTCTGCAAGACCATTGTCTGTATACACTCTTAAGGTGACTAATGTTTACTCTCCAAGACCATTGTCTGTATACATTCTTATGGTGACTAATGTTTACTCTGCAAGACCATTGTCTGTATACACTCTTAAGGTGACTAATGTTTACTCTGCAAGACCATTGTCTGTATACACTCTTAAGGTGACTAATGTTTACTCTCCAAGACCATTGTCTGTATACACTCTTAAGGTGACTAATGTTTACTCTGCAAGACCATTGTCTGTATACACTCTTAAGGTGACTAATGTTTACTCTCCAAGACCATTGTCTGTATACACTCTTATGGTGACTAATGCTTACTCTGCAAGACCATTGTCTGTATACACTCTTAAGGCGACTAATGTTTACTCTGCAAGACCATTGTCTGTATACACTCTTAAGGTGACTAATGTTTACTCTGCAAGACCATTGTCTGTATACACTCTTAAGGTGACTAATGTTTACTCTCCAAGACCATTGTCTGTATACACTCTTAAGATGACTAATGTTTACTCTCCAAGACCATTGTCTGTATACACTCTTAAGGTGACTAATGTTTACTCTGCAAGACCATTGTCTGTATACACTCTTAAGGTGACTAATGTTTACTCTCCAAGACCATTGTCTGTATACATTCTTAAGGTGACTAATGTTTACTCTGCAAGACCATTGTCTGTATACACTCTTAAGGTGACTAATGTTTACTCTCCAAGACCATTGTCTGTATACACTCTTAAGGTGACTAATGTTTACTCTGCAATACCATTGTCTGTATACACTCTTAAGGCAATTGATTTTTGTTTACAAACTCGATCCATAAATTGCATTTGTTTTGAAATTATTTTGATGGAAGTGGTTTATAATTAAACGTATTTTTATGCATAAAAATATACGTGATTGTTTCAAAATACACAACTAAAACATTTAATTTATGTATAACCAAAACATTTTCTGAAAATTATTATAATTTTTGTTATGTCACCTTAATTATTTTCTCAAAACAAGGATGAAAACAAAGACGTCCTGAGCATATGTCATAATTTTCGTAGTAGCTACTTCGATGGTTATTTCGTGATAGTTGTCATGATGTATATATATTATTTAACACCACGCCTTACTACCCGTTTGGCTTATGTGCTTATGTATTAATAGTAATAATGGTTTTAGGGATGAGGAAGGTTACATATATAGGAAGTGTACCCGCATTTGCGTGTAAGTAGAATGAAAAACCATTTTGGGGAAAATCACCTTCAATATAGTCGACTGAGATTCGAACCACGACTTCTCCGTTATCGGCAGTCTATTCCAGGGCTTCTTAAACTTTTTCCACTTATGACCCCTTTTCGCCCGAGAAAATTTTACGTGACCCCGGATGTATAAATTAGGTATATAAATCAAACATTTACTGATAATAAATGATAAAGAAAATTATTTTAAAACAATTTTTTGGTATACATATTATTTTACCATTTACTAAAGACGAAAGCAAATTTGCATACTAATGAGATGGATTTGCTTGTTTATTTTTACATAAGGAATTAAATCTTGGCTGAATATTTGATACTCCAGGACGTAGAACATCTTCAAAGTTTTTCAGAGTTGATCAATATCTTGATTTTATAACCGTAAATGCTGAGATCGTCACTTCACATAAATACGTAGTACAAAATGACAGAAGTAAGTTCAGGGCCATTTCAGAAATTGTTGGAAATTCTGTCCTAATCCTAAGCCGAAATTCATTTAACGATTTTTTTTTAGGAAACTCAAGTTTTAAAACTGTGTCGCTTGATAACTCAGCAAATTCTTCATAAACTTCTAATGGCAGATGACTGACGTTTTTGATTTCAATTGAATATGGTTTATGAAACTAACTTAGTTTCTTATAAGAAAAGTATTTCTGAAAGTGTTTCTCCAGGAACTTCAGATGATAAATTATAACTCTTACAATTAAATATTTGAGGAGGCTATTTTGCGAGAGCAGCGCGTTAGACTACGCGGTCACCAAAGCGGGTCCAAAATTGTTGAATTTGCCTACCCAATGTGAAAATTTCTGATAACACACATGTATGTTAACTCACAGTTGTTTTTTCACATGAAATGAAACAAAATACTTTATATCTCGACTTGTGGACACATTTTGTCAAAAATTATAAAAACGAATTTGGCATAAGATTTAAAACCCAAAATTAACAATATATTTGCAAATAAAAGTTTTCAAACTTTTGGTAAAATAAGATTTAGGGCTGGTTTAATTGTTTTATACTTAAGGGACCTCATTTCTTTTTGTAATAATCAAATGCCCACTTCAGTGGCCGCATGGTCTAACGCGCTACTCTCGCTGTGAACTAGACTGCCGATAACGAGGAGATTGAGGTTCGAATCTTGGTACTGAAGGTTTTTTTCCAAAATGGTTTTCCACTCTCCCTCCATGCAAATGAGAGTACACTTCTATAAATATAACCTCCCTAATCCCCTAAATTATTAGCGTAATTAGTACATAAGTGTACAACCCGAAGGGGTATTAAGATGCGATGCTTAAAAAAATAATTTAAGTACAAAAAACATCCCTCGTGTGTCTGGGGCATGATGTCCCCCTCTCCCCTACCTCCCGATGAACGAATGTCGATGAAACGTTGTTAACCCGCTGAACAAACCCGCGGGGTTTTGGCGTCCAACCCAAACATGGGGTAGCGCTAATCAGGAGAACCATCCCACCTCTCCAAACCGAACCAACTTAACCAAATTCTGTTTTCAGAGTCAACAGAGAGCACCGCCGAAGCTATGCGATGGTAGGGTGAAGGGGGAAAGGGGAGGACGTATCCCCGCTCACTCACTCGCGCTAAAGTTCAAATAAGCTAATTTAACCCTAACGCACCGCCATCCATGCTGCAAGGTGCGGCTGCGGGCGGTAAAACTTAGGATTGCGACAAACATTATAAAACATAATCAACCAAATTTTTTATTATTTTCATTCAGAATGTTTAACATTTAACTTTCTCATATAGAGAAAGTAATAATATCTCGCGTCTGGGCTACATCACTGGTAGTCCAGAAGTGGAAATATTAGTACTAATGTACCTTTGTCCAGGGGACGTCCTGAATTGTTCTAATAGCACATCCTTTCTTGGAGGCTCTTTCCATGTCCCGATGAGATTAGGTGATGGTGATAGTGAGTATGAGGGTGTGGAACCAGTGGAAACACTTAGGGCGGTATGTAAGAAAGTATAGTGAATGCTTAGTGGACTGTTAATGTAGTCCAGAGCACACTTCGCTCCACCTTTTAACCTATGATGACGCAAGCAAACCCACGCTGGTGTCCACAAAGCATCCACTTAGTCAAGTTCTTGCATACAGCCATTAAACCTAACTTGAGTCTAATAATTATAATCAAACCCTGGTGATGTTGGGGGTTGCCCTTTCGGAAAAAATACCCATGCTGCCAGCTGGGAGTCGAACCCGGAGCCCCTAGGCTCGTAGCTTGGTGCACTGACCACTACACCATGGGGCTGGTTAATTTCTATAATATACCCTAATAGAATATAATATTATCAATTTCAACAGCAAAAAAATATTGTAGTTTTTAGAAGACGCATCCTATGAAAATTGATCTGTAGAGATAAAATATGCGCTGTAGTTTACAAGCCTTGTGTTTACATGACCCGCTTGTTATTGTTATTATTACTATTACTATTGCTTCTATCTTTATTTAAAATAACTTCCCCACAACCCTCACTTTCCCGGTCATCTTCCAACATCAAAAAACAGTGATAACGAGCCTGTTCTCGAACCACTGTCAAAAGACTTTATATATATATAAAAAACTACCACCATGCTGGAATAATAAATAGACGTAAAGAACAGAAGTAGTATTTACTTCCATCTGCCAGGCAGCGCAAAGCACAAAGAAACTCGCGGTCACATATGTGCTAGTTCACATATGTGCTAGTTGGACGTGTTAGAGTGTGTTGTTGTTACCGGCTCTTGTGCATGTGTGTGGATGCTGCAATGTTGGCTGCATGGACCAGGGAGGCTGCAAAGCGTCTCAACACCTGAGATAATAAACATCGACAGACTTCATACACAACATCTAGGCGAAGCGGTGTGGGGACTATTTTTTTTCGCGGACAAAGGACTTTTACAAATTTTTATTGATCGATGGTTGCGAGGTCGTGTTTTAACTTGACCTTTTGGTATTTCGTCTGTCTTGTCGTCTACTGTTCACAGAATTTACTAGTAAAGTACTGGGAGTTAATTAGAATAGTGAACATGGAGATAGTACTGGGGGGTTCTAATATTCACAGAACTACCAGTTTTATATGTATTGATAATATCTATTAAAAGTGACAGCTGTAGACCACATGAAATTTATGAATAGTGAAAGTAGATCTAGTAATTTTCTTAACTGTCAGATTCGTCATATACAAATCTCTGACACCTTAGCTCAGTCGGAAGTGTGTTTTGTCTTCCGAGCTAAAGGTCCCGGGTTCGATTCCTGACATGGCTAAAATTGTATATTGCTGAAATGTGTTTTTCTCCCTTCGCACTGATGAATTAACAGCCGGGGAACTGGATGTTGTGTCTGTTATAGAATTAAGGTTGTTTATTAAGTCGTGATATGGTGAGTTCAGAAAGTGCTTGTTAAATATCTCTAATAAATTTAAAAATAAACCTATACCAATTGACTGTAAGTTTACCACCTTCAGGTCCGCGAAGGTACCGGTAATTTCTGAGCAACAAATGAATTAATTAGTATTCAATATACATTAAAATAGCTGTACAGCTCTCCTGACATTGTTCAGCTAAAATACTAGTTGTGACGTCTGACGCGCACTACCAACAATTGACAATCATTCGGTGAGGTACGTCATTGTTAAAACGGTTGCAGCGGACCTCAAGAGGTCCTCGACTGACCCCCGTCGGTGACCTTTCTGTCGGAGAGATGACACGTGCTGGACCAGGGATGCTGCACGGAGCTGATCTCACCTATTACAATAGGCCCTCGGTCTGCAGAAAGCTGACAGCCAATAAGGACCTTGCTGGCTGACCAGTTACCATGGACAAAACAATTATATTTATTTATTTAACGGGATTTTCTTATTACTCGGTTATGTAAGCACTCGACTTAAGAGTGTAGAGGACAAGAGAAAAGGGTAGTTTTTATAGCAACTTTTTTTTTGTCCAAAATAAATAGAATATTTCTCCAGTAGAAAGATAGTTGTTGAATATCTGTCATGACATAGCGGCATTTGATGACAAACGTTTTAAAGAACATAGAAAAGTTGTCATTAAAATTCCAGGACACCTTGATAGATATTCAACAACTGTTGATATCACCGTGTGAAGAAAATTACAATTAGGTTTCTACTGAAGAAATGTTTGATTTATTTTGATCAAAAAAGTTTTTGTATAAAAAACTGCAAAAAAACACTTCTCTTGTGTCCCCTAATGTCCTCCTTAACTTAAAGCGAGGAAATTTGGCAACAGTTAACCGAGTGTGTGTGTGTGAGAGAGAGAGAGCGATGATAAATCTTTTCTCCATAAGACCCGCAGTTTTCTCAAGAGGTGATATCGGGTGTAGTACAGTCCCTTTGCCAAGTATGTCACGCACAGTGTACCCCGAGGTTAGGCTCCCCCGCTTGTCTTGCAAATAAATCACTTTCACTTGTCATATTTATTTTGTGATAATATTATATTTCAATATTTTAACATTTTTTTTTTCGTAAAATCAATGCCAAACTAATCTAGAAATTCCGTAATCGAAGGGCGCTGGTACCTGGTATTACGTGGAATCCAACAGTCCGTGCTTAAAAATTAACGCAACTGCTTTGCACGAATACAATATCTGAGACGACCGTGCTTGACAAAAAAAACACTGATTCTATAAATTTCTGAGTAATGATAAAATTATTAAAATTGAAGAATTAACTAAATGCTACGTGAGAAAAACGTAAAAAAAAGTTTTAAATAATAGAATTATCTTTACTATACAGTAATAATACGATTACTATTTTACCTGCAGATGGCGGACACATAAAATGCAATTTCACTGAATTAATCGATGATTTTATAATGTCCAGTATTATTATACTATCAACTATTAATTTATAGCATTATAATCCATTCAATATATAATAGACTGTATAGTTTAACAGTAACTATAGTATTAATAATTAATATGTTAATAACAAAACTCACCATGATTGCTAAACGTGTGCAAAAAAAAAAAGTGTATCTCTAAATAAACTTATCCATGTATGATGTATACCTATGTAAAATTCATAATAATTCATTGGGAAACTAACTTCTAAGGGCCCCAAGTTTTATTTGATACAGGGCCCCCAAAGGTGTTAATCCGGGCCTGCCCACAAGCCACCTATGATATACCTAGATACCTTAGAGCTCACATATCAGGTATCATCGAGTGATACAGAGCAATTATTACTCAGCCATACTTATTATTTTATTTCACCTTGACTTTACCAAGTCCAGGCATACAGATTTAACATTGTCATCATCAGCATCATTGCTACTATAGTAATAGTAATAAAACGCCATTTCATCGTAAATAATTACACACCATTATTTTCCACAGACAGATTTCTTACTTTTGTCCAGACGGACGTGTAATTGTAATGTTTCTGTGAAAAATGAACTTGTCGCGTAGTGGTCTCTCCGGGATATTAATGTGGACTCTCTTCCCATGAGAGACGGTCTGGAGAGTTAAATTTCCCGTTGAGACGCAAAGACCCGTTACATGTGAGGAGGTTACGAGTTCGATTATAGACTATTAAGCTAAAAAAAAAAAAGACTGTTGTTGAATGTCGCTTCAAGTTGCTTTCAAGAAGTAACAATATTTGGCTAATACTAGAGGGGAAAACTTCTTATCTAAGAGTCCTTAAAAATATTCAAAAAGCGAAGGTTCGCCTACGGCCACGTTTACGATCTGGACGCTGCGCTAAGGAGGCCGCGTCCAGGTCGCATTAGTGTATTGCATTGATTATTAAGAGTATGGCCACACTTGGCGACCAGCGACAGATTTGAAACCGCTGAAGTGAGTGTTTTCAGGACGCAGCAACAAATACGCTCACCTCTATCTGTTATGGAGGCGGCCACGCTTGCGTTCGTGTCGCAGTCTGTCGTGAGGACACTTGTGTTACCGCCAGTCTGGAGTTGGATATTTGGGTGTTCGGTCAAGTTCTCAGCAATGTTTGATACATAGCTATTTATAAATTAATTGAGTGATAGATCACCACTCTGGACCCTGAAACATCGTGACTACGCTACCAGGGATGTGAAGTAAAAGCTCTGGATAGAAGTGGCAGTTGCAGTAGTGGAAGGTTGGGATGGATAGAAGTGGTAGTTGCAGTAGTGGAAGGTTGGGATGGATTGAAGTGGCAGTTGCAGTAGTGGAAGGTTGAGATGGAGTGAAGTGGCAGTTGCAGTAGTGGAAGGTTGGGATGGATTGAAGTGGTAGTTGCAGTAGTGGAAGGTTGGGATGGATTGAAGTGGCAGTCGCAGTAGTGGAAGGTTGGGATGGATTGAAGTGGCAGTTGCAGTAGTGGAAGGTTGGGATGGATAGAAGTGGCAGTCGCAGTAGTGCAAGGTTGGGATGGATTGAAGTGGCAGTTGCAGTAGTGGAAGGTTGGGATGGATTGAAGTGGCAGTTGCAGTAGTGGAAGGTTGGGATGGATAGAAGTGGCAGTCGCAGTAGTGGAAGGTTGAGATGGAGTGAAGTGGCAGTCGCAGTAGTGGAAGGTTGGGATGGATTGAAGTGGCAGTTGCAGTAGTGGAAGGTTGGGATGGATTGAAGTGGCAGTTGCAGTAGTGGAAGGTTGGGATGGATATAAGTGGTAGTTGCAGTAGTGGAAGGTTGGGATGGATTTAAGTGGCAGTTGCAGTAGTGGAAGGTTGGGATGGATTGAAGTGGCAGTTGCAGTAGTGGAAGGTTGGGATGGATAGAAGTGGTAGTTGCAGTAGTGGAAGGTTGGGATGGATTGAAGTGGCAGTTGCAGTAGTGGAAGGTTGGGATGGATTGAAGTGGCAGTTGCAGTAGTGGAAGGTTGGGATGGATAGAAGTGGCAGTCGCAGTAGTGGAAGGTTGAGATGGAGTGAAGTGGCAGTCGCAGTAGTGGAAGGTTGGGATGGATTGAAGTGGCAGTTGCAGTAGTGGAAGGTTGGGATGGATTGAAGTGGCAGTTGCAGTAGTGGAAGGTTGGGATGGATATAAGTGGTAGTTGCAGTAGTGGAAGGTTGGGATGGATTGAAGTGGCAGTTGCAGTAGTGGAAGGTTGGGATGGATTGAAGTGGCAGTTGCAGTAGTGGAAGGTTGGGATGGATTGAAGTGGCAGTTGCAGTAGTGGAAGGTTGGGATGGATAGAAGTGGCAGTTGCAGTAGTGGAAGGTTGGGATGGATAGAAGTGGCAGTTGCAGTAGTGGAGGTTTGGGATGGATTGAAGGGGCAGTTGCAGTAGTGGAAGGTTGGGATGGATTGAAGTGGCAGTTGCAGTAGTGGAAGGTTGGGATGGATAGAAGTGGTAGTTGCAGTAGTGGAGGTTTGGGATGGATTGAAGGGGCAGTTGCAGTAGTGGAAGGTTGGGATGGATTGAAGTGGCAGTTGCAGTAGTGGAAGGTTGGGATGGATTGAAGTGGCAGTTGCAGTGGTGGAAGGTTGGGATGGATTGAAGGGGCAGTTGCAGTAGTGGAAGGTTGGGATGGATTGAAGTGGCAGTTGCAGTAGTGGAAGGTTGGGATGGATTGAAGTGGCAGTTGCAGTAGTGGAAGGTTGGGATGGATATAAGTGGTAGTTGCAGTAGTGGAAGGTTGGGATGGATAGAAGTGGCAGTTGCAGTAGTGGAAGGTTGGGATGGATAGAAGTGGCAGTTGCAGTAGTGGAAGGTTGGGATGGATTGAAGTGGCAGTTGCAGTGTGGAAGATTGGGATGGATTGAAGTGGCAGTTGCAGTAGTGGAAGGTTGGGATGGATTGAAGTGGCAGTTGCAGTAGGGAAGGTTGGGATGGATATAAGTGGTAGTTGCAGTAGTGGAAGGTTGGGATGGATAGAAGTGGCAGTTGCAGTAGTGGAAGGTTGGGATGGATTGAAGTGGCAGTTGCAGTGGTGGAAGATTGGGATGGATATAAGTGGCAGTTGCAGTAGTGGAAGGTTGGGATGGATTGAAGTGGCAGTTGCAGTAGGGGAAGGTTGGGATGGATATAAGTGGTAGTTGCAGTAGTGGAAGGTTGGGATGGATAGAAGTGGCAGTCGCAGTAATGGAAGGTTGGGATGGATTGAAGTGGCAGTTGCAGTAGTGGAAGGTTGGGATGGATAGAAGTGGCAGTTGCAGTAGTGGAGGTTTGGGATGGATTGAACATTGAGAAGAACGAAAGGAACATGGTAAGAACTTCTTTAATTAAATAAAAAAGTGAATCTTACAATATTATAAAAAAGATTGAAATGCTTGTCAAGGGCTTGAAGTGTTTTACAAAATAGTAATTCCATTGGGTAACAAGTATTGTTTTAATACCGTAAACATAGTGATGAATAGCATTTTTGTATGTTATACAAAAAATATTATAACATTTAATGTCTTCTGCTACATGTATAATTTGTAAATTGTTACTGTTACCCATTTGAATGCTGTTTTAAGACCTCTACGAACATACATGACGAAGCAGATAACACCGACGAGGGTGAAAATACCATTCCGAGAGGTATAACACCCATTCCAAATCAAAATACCACTACCCCAAGTGGAAATAAACGGAAAGTAAACTCGTTTGAAGAACAAGTACTGGAACACCTCAAAGCTAGTAATGTACACACAGAGGATGATGATCAGTTCTTTTTATTGTCTCTTTTGGACAAGTTCAAGAAACTTCTAGAAGAAACCAAACTATGGGCCCGCTTGAGAATGACTGTAGTCATGCAACAAGCCCTAAATTCTGGCTTCTAATATCCGGTAGGCTCACGGCCAACTCTATTCAACTATACTCTTATAACTAACCATCACCAGCCTTCAACCATCTGTAAATGCTAGTCATATATCACTTCTCCATCAACCCAGCCACCGACCAGTGTCTCAAGCAGTCCAACTACCATCACTTCTCCATCACCCAGCCACCGACCATGTCTCAAGCAGTCCAACTACATCACTTCTCACCAACCAGCACGACATGTCTCAAGCAGTCCAACTACCATCACTTCTCCATCAACCCAGCACGACCAGGTCTCAGCAGTCCAACTACATCACAACCAAAGCACTACCAACTTCTGAACATGAGAGCGAGTCAAGTGTATTTAGTGTTTTTAGTGACCTTGCTAACAATTTATAACACTATTTCAATCATTAAAACCTGTATTTTTTCATCAATATTATTCCAGGTATTTTTACAAAAATGGCGTTTATAATGTAAAATCACGTGTTGTATAGTTGTAGTAGTAGTAATAGTAATAATAACAATAACAATAATAATAATAATAATATAGTGCTGCACTGCAACAATGTAATGCATTTTAACACTATAATCTGTGTGTCATCTTACCTCACTGTTACCTAGCTCTTTCTTCTAATGGAACGGTGCTAATGTTTCTTGTTCTTTGCTTTTCAATTCCTTCTCCGACGTACAAGAAAAGTTCATCAATTGAACCTACACTCATTCTAAAATATTGAAAAAAAACGATCTTAGTCATTTCTAAGTTCATGAAATAAAGTATGAAATTGTCCATAATTACGTTTCTGTATATTAATGGGATTTATGACACCGTATTTTCTAGATGTACATTACTTCTTCAGATATCTAGATACTGCTATGGCTGTCAAATCCTCACGCCCTGGTACCATGATACCAACTGGTCCTAAAACGCGACGTCTGGTCGCTCAACCGTGGCCAGGAGAAATGAAATGTATTCCACGCGACCTGGTTGTCGCGTTCTAAACGAAGCGTCCATATCGCAAGCGTGGCAGCAGGCGAGAAGAAAATATGGGATCCAAAATTCGAAAAAAAATAGATTTTTTTAAAGAGATGGTTTGACTTTATTTATTTTACAAATTTTGGAAAAATAATTATGGATATAAGAGGAAATAAAAATCTAATAGAATGATAGAAAATAGAAATAGAAACTAAATGTCGACATTATTTGCTAAAATGTATTCATTGTAACATTCATACAATCAGTTAACTGATAAATTACTGGTCTCGGGTCTTGTTGTTAAATTTTTCTTATAATTTGTTGGCTCTGAACCAGCAATAAGCAGTCTTAGAGCTCTACAACAAACTCCAATTATTATTTAAATAAATCTTCACTTCTAAACAAAAAACAAATGGTACGTTGTACCGCACAGACTTTATCTTATTCAGCTTTTATTTTAAAACAGACATTTACTAAAAACTCGCATGATTTGTGAAACGAAATAACATACATTGTTGCGGAGACAATCCATCAAAGAGTATAAATGAAATAATACACACTGTTACAGAAACAAATAGAAACATCTCTGTCCACCAAATAGTAAAACAATCAATTATACATTTCAAAGAGCTTCATTAAAAAAAAGTTTTTGCTTATAGCTCAGAAACTATTGGTTTTATAAGAAAAATATTCAAAATAAAATATTTTTATTTTTAATAGTAGGCCTACTATAATTTTACAACGATAAGTTATTTTGTATCTGAAATAGTAACGGAGATATGACCAAAATTGGAAATTTCCCTTCTGTAAGGTAGGCCTACCCGTAAAATAATTTTCATGGGAAAATGAGAGTTTCCATTTTATTTGTAATTTTAAATTATGTCGAAATATATATTTTGGTTGGAAAACGTTAAAGAGGGTTTTGAGAAAATAGATTTTCTCTCTTTTTACCCTTAAGGGTAACCCTTTTAGGGTTATATATTATATAAATTTCCAAAAACCCTTCGGGGGACCTTATTAAAACCCTAAATACCAAATTCAGCCCGATAGGTAAAATGGTTTCGGCTCTAGTCAGAGGTACAGACAGGCTGACGGACGGACAGACAGACAAACGGCATCGCAAAAAACACTTTTTAGGTTTCAGCGGGGTCATGAAACTTCTAAATTTATCAAAATCTTGAGTTCGATTTTTTTTTTTTTACCATCTCAATACTTTATATCTGAGGTGTCGAAATAAAGTTTTTTTTAAAATTAACGCCTTGGGGAAACCTTTGTTTCTCAAAACACGTCGAGTGGTTTGAGAGGCCAAAATGGGGGCTGCGTTTGAACTCAAACAAGGCCTAAAAGAAAATAATGGTTTTACCAGTGACATCGCCAGTGTTCGTAACCAGAAGGCTAAGGTTTGAATCTCGGCTGAATCTTTTCGGGGTGGATCACTCCCCTTCCTCCCCCCGCTTGTTGGATTTCCATACTCTCTCCAGGATAATGTTGTGTGTTTCCATTTATATTCACCTTTTTCAGCTTGTGTGCTTAAATTATATATTTTCTCTTTGTCTTACTACCCGTCCAGGCTACACAAATTTTACTACACTTATGGGGTAGAGTTCATGAAGGTAGAATTAAAAGAAAAGTTACCCAAATTTGCATAATAAAAGAGTGGGAGAGCATTTAGAAAAAAATATCTCGGTACGTCAGGCCAGAATTCGAAACCAAACCTCGTTTCGTCACCAATAAACAAGACTAAACGAGCCTTACGTTTAGTCTGCGTGCCCACTGGTGCGGCTGTTTAATAATAAACCCTGGTAATGATGACGACGAGGTCGGGGTTTAAATCTCAGCAGCAGGAGTGCACTGGGTGGGCGTTTCCACGTGTGGTTTACCAACTGTGGCTTTCCTATCCCTGCTTATCGAGAATGCAGGTGCATTTTCTCTATATAAACCTCTATATTAAACACTCTTGTAATAAAAAATAATCCACCTGTTAAAAGTTTAATTTAATGTTTTTGTTTTTTATTATTTAAAAACCTAGTTACAATATCATTTTCATAGAAAGAACCTAATATGATAGTTGATTGGAAAAGTAGCTATACTCCATTCACGGTAGGAATTACTCTCTGAAAGGTCTTTTTTCATATCAAAATCCTACAATGTAATAGCTTTCTGGTAGTTAAAAAGGCCTTTCAGAAAACAATTCCTATTCTGAACAGACTAGACCTACTTTCACATATTCATACTTCACTGTTACTTTTGATAGATTGTATCAATTTCTATAAAATATTACTAATAATAAAGTAACATGTTGTGAATGTTGGCAGCAATTTTTCTTTCTTTCTTGAAGTCCTTTTTAGTAAAATTAGACTATAGCACCCACAAGCCATGGTTCATCATCTCTTGACTGACAGTCAAGAAGTTCTGGGTTCGTGCGCTGAAGGCGTGAGGCAGGATTCACATTTGAGTTAATCCTTGCTCTGGATAATCCTCATTTCAGAAATGTACGCGTCAAGTAGAACAAGACAGAAAGGAACACAAAACTCTAGCGTATGGACAATTCGCTTGGAGAATAGAGAACACACTGGAACGATCATTACCATAAAGAAACAAGCCTTCATCCCAAGGAGGATATAGTGTAGGAAAGGGAGCAGCAAAGGTTTCAAATGGCGCAAACTTGAAACAAGCATTTTAAATTATAAATACATAGGAAATGGCCTATCCATTGCAAAAATAAAATAATGCAACGTTGATGCAAGGAAGGACCTTGTATTATAAGCACAGAGGAAATGGCCAGTTCTTTGCAAGAAACAGCGTTGAAGCAAGGAAGGACCTTGTGTTATAAGCACAGAGGAAATGGCCAATTCTTTGCAAGAAACAGCGTTGAAGCAAGGAAGGACCTTGTGTTATAAGCACAGAGGAAATGGCCAGTTCTTTGCAAGAAACAGCGTTGAAGCAAGGAAGGACCTTGTGTTATAAGCACAGAGGAAATGGCCAGTTCTTTGCAAGAAACAGCGTTGAAGCAAGGAAGGATCTTGTGTTATAAGCACAAAGGAAATTGCTACCAGCATTTGTGTGAAGGGGGCGTGGGAAACCTTTTAATTAAAAAAACCTTCATTATATCAGTCTGGAATTTGTTTGAACACTGGCATCATCGGTAATCAAGTCTATTAAAATACTGACGCTTTATACCAGGGGTTTTCAAACCAAGGACCGCGTTGATATTTTTTTGCGGCCAGCTGGCTCATAAACAATGTAAAATTATTTCAAGGGGAAAAAATGACAAATTCAGATATAATATATTTTATATAATCAATTAATAAAATAAATACATTTTTTATTTAGTGCGTATCTTAAGTTGTTTTATAAACAATTTTAGCGTTTTACGCTAAGAAAAGTATTAAGTTTTTATACAACTGTACTTTCAACTGGCAATTGACAACTCTAGAAGACAAGACAAATCGTGCTACCTCTTGTTATGAAACAACAGAGAACATACTTCACGAGAAATCCTAATCCCTAATGTTAGTATAAGAATGAGCTAATATGTATACTAATTATGTATTCACTCCGATTATTGTCGGTACAGTATCGCGACCCATGGGCAACAAGAGACAGACATTTTGGCCCTTGGGCATAAAAAGACTGAATACCTTTGCTTTATACCGTTCTACCTCCAAAGTGGGTTTGATCTTCAATTCCTCTCTGAATTATATCTTCCATGTCTCTTTCACTATGTCAGTGGTGGAAAGAAGGTGTTATCCTACACCCATCTCGGTGGTGATGTCATCAAGAAGAAGAGTTGCTCCTTCTACCGAGAACAAATATAAAAGAAGGTCCCCCCACAGTAGCTGATGATGATGAACCTTACAAAAGGCACCTTCAGCTACCTGTCATCGCAAGTAAGTAGGCTTTACTCCAGCTCACAGCACACAGGTGTGGTCGAACAAGTGTTTTCCCGCCATTAGCGAGCTGTTGTCGGATTAGTGTGAGAACAGGACAGACTTGACTCTGGTGCTGCGCACAATATGAACCGGATAATGTCGTTCTAACGAGGCAGTGTCGTTTGTTATCTCGACAACATTAGATACAACAAACAAAAAACGAAGTTTGGCAATCATCTTTACAAGATGGCTCCACTAGCTTGTTGTAAGTCACATTGATGGACAGTAATATTTTAATTAATCTATCATTTTACCTTTTTATTGGTTACCTCGTCTTACTATCCGTTCGAGCTACACGCATAATTATGTACTAATTAAGCTAGTGTGCTAGGGACGAGGAAGGTTTTATTTAGAGGAAATGTACTGGTATTTGCGTGGAGGGAGATTGTAAAACTATTTAGGGAAAAAAATCACCCTAAGTACACTCGACCGAGATTCAAACCCCGAAATCCCTGTCATCGGCAGTCTAGTCTACTGCGATAGAGATGCCTCAGACCATGCGTTCACTGAAGCAGGAAAGTCAGTAATTAAAAGATGGCTTAGTAAAAGGCAGATGTAATAAATTTAACTAAATTAAATTATTGCTTTATCTAATACATTACCCTAGAACACAAAATCAACAATTACTGACATGGTTTCTGAATTGTCCACAGCACGAAACACACGTAATTATCACTGTGCTTTCGGGCTATCCATAGCTTACAATCTTCACCGGTGGACTTGTGGATAAAGGCGTCAGTCTCCTCTTCTAAGGTTCGCAGGATTCTAAGGTTCAAATTCCAGTCAGGCAAACCAAGGACCTCCCCCCCCCCCCCACACCTTTTTTTCCCAAATGGTTCCTCCACTCATCTTTCGTGCAATGCGGGTACATTTACTGATTTACTGTAAAATTATATGTTCTCCATACCCAAATTTTTTTAAGTTTGAAGTATATTAGTATATTACAGTTTAAACTAACACTATTTTTACAAACTATATTATTTTAGTATAAATGTTACAATGCAGTTTATAAGGTTAACCAAATCCAAATATCTGCTCTCCTTGCGCAGAGATTCAGGTGGAGATCTTACGAATCTAATTAAACAATTTATTTTAATGGTGGACGGTGATAGTACATTGATGGATACACTAGACTGTTAGGTATTTGAATATATTTTATTGGAAGAAAGGCTAATATATAAACAGACCCACTTCAGTGGCCGAATAAATGGTCTAATGCGTCACTCTCTGTGCAGACGAAGGGGAGATCGGGGTTCAAATCCCGTTCGGGTGTACTTGGAGTGGTTTTATTTCCCCTCTCAATGGTTTTTACACTCTCTCTATTCTACGAAAAATTCGGATACAATTACTGTGGATTCACACGTTCGCCGAAAAAACAAGCGCAGAACAGAAACGTGGTCACGTGACGAGCTTTAAGCCAATCACAAACAAGATTTCCGCCTCATCGGTGCGAGCTGTTCCGCTAAAGTTCAACTCATCTCTCCTTCGTCCGCTCTGCATGAGAAGTTTGGTACAGGAGAACCAATCAAAGCTCAGAGCCAGCCATCTCAAATCAGTGCGCATGCGCACTTGACAACGCATGCACTGTAGAGATAGTATCAAGCAGACAGCTTCGTTGGCCGTTGTGAGGAGATTTGAAATAACCTGTTAGTGTAAAGCTTGTATCGATGTGATTGATTGGGCCACGACATGGCACTTTAGTTTGAAAACATCCATTGCAAGAATGAGCTAGAATATATATATATATATATATCTACTAGAAAATAAAATATGTTGATAATCAGCTGTTTTAAGCTAGCGTTGCAATGCATCATGGGTCAACATACAGTATGTGAATTTCTGTGCCAATGAGGTAGATTCTGCTTTATGCGGCTTCTGGGTTCATTCCTTAACATTGAGACAAAGAATTACTACGACAACCCCGGGTTTGTTCCCGAATCAGGCACTCTAACCACGCAGCCAATCCTGCCCTTGTTTCAAACAGGTTAGTCTAAACTCAGCTCGTTGCGCGCGTCCAAGCCATCTCCACACGTAAGTTAGTTTTATGCCGGGATCACGATCAACTCAACGTCCACTTAACGTCCACTTAAAATAAATAAACTGGTGTGTGTGTGTGTGTGAGTGAGATCAGGATTCACGTAACTCGAGTAAAACACAGACAATAAATATGAACTATTTGAAAACAAATTGTTTCCTAAAATAGAACCCAAGCACTGGCTACAAATACTAGCAATAGAGGCTTTACTGGTTGTACAGAATAAAGTGTAACAAGAGGTTAAGATGTTTTAGAGTTGACGGGACGCGGACAAATTACACCGAATAAGTCCGCATTCCATATACAAACAAAATGAAGTACTAAATAACCATGTCGACGTCACCCACAACGTGATTGGTTAGTAGTTAAAACACGTGATACCTTCACTTAACGCGAAAGTTCTCCCTGAACAACTCTTAAAGTTAAGTGAACGTTAAGTTGATCGTGATCCCGGCGTTAGGGGTTCTTGTGGCAGGGTAGTGGGTGAGAGTAGCCCTCCGTTGGGAGAACCAGGTCTAGTCGTACTTACCCCCGTGCGTTAGAGGTTCTTGTGGCGAGGTAGTGGGTGAGGGTAGCCCTCCGTTGGGAGAACCAGGTCTAGTCGTACTTACCCCCGTGCGTTAGAGGTTCTTGTGGCGAGGTAGTGGGTGAGGGTAGCCCTCCGTTGGGAGAACCAGGTCTAGTCGTACTTACCCCCGTGCGTTAGAGGTTCTTGTGGCGGGGTAGTGGGTGAGAGTAGCCCTCCGTTGGGAGAACCAGGTCTAGTCGTACTTACCCCCGTGCGTTAGAGGTTCTTGTGGCGGGGTAGTGGGTGATAGTAGCTCTCGTTGGGAGAACCAGGTCTAGTCGTACTTACCCCCGTGCGTTAGCGGTTCGTGTGGCGAGGTAGTGGGTGAGAGTAGCTCTCCGTTGGGAGAACCAAGTCTAGTCGTACTTACCCCCGTGCGTTAGAGGTTCTTGTGGCGAGGTAGTGGGTGAGAGTAGCCCTCCGTTGGGAGAACCAGGTCTAGTCGTACTTACCCCGTGCGTTAGAGGTTCTTGTGGCGGGGTAGTGGGTGAGGGTAGCCCTCCGTTGGGAGAACCAGGTCTAGTCGTACTTACCCCCGTGCGTTAGCGGTTCGTGTGGCGAGGTAGTGGGTGAGAGTAGCTCTCCGTTGGGAGAACCAGGTCTAGTCGTACTTACCCCCGTGCGTTAGAGGTTCGTGTGGTGGGGTAGTGGGTGATAGTAGCCCTCCGTTGGGAGAACCAAGTCTAGTCGTACTTACCCCCGTGCGTTAGGGGTTCTTGTGGCGGGGTAGGGGGTGAGGGTAGCCCTCCGTTGGGAGAACCAGGTCTAGTCGTACTTACCCCCGTGCGTTAGCGGTTCTTGTGGCGAGGTAGTGGGTGATAGTAGCCCTCCGTTGGGAGAACCAAGTCTAGTCGTACTTACCCCCGTGCGTTAGGGGTTCTTGTGGCGGGGTAGGGGGTGAGGGTAGCCCTCCGTTGGGAGAACCAGGTCTAGTCGTACTTACCCCCGTGCGTTAGCGGTTCTTGTGGCGAGGTAGTGGGTGATAGTAGCCCTCCGTTGGGATAACCAAGTCTAGTCGTACTTACCCCGTGCGTTAGGGGTTCTTGTGGCGGGGTAGGGGGTGAGGGTAGCCCTCCGTTGGGAGAACCAGGTCTAGTCGTACTCACACCCGTGTGTTTAGGCTTAGCTGCACTATTCATTTCCATGTGGCGGCCGGGTGACAGGAGCTTTTAGCGAGACGATAAGGGTGGAGGGTGGAGGATTTGTGGGTGGACTACACTGTGAAGGATAGTGGTTCTGCCTGGTGTTCGGTACCAACTGGAGGCATCAAGCATGTACACTTGACGTTAAGGTGGTGACGTAGGGAACGCGAGAAAAGGTCAGTGTTTTTGCAGTTTTTATAGCAAAATTTTTTTTTTGTCAAAATGAATCAACATAGAGTTTACTTTTCTTACCCAGATGATATCAACAGTTGTTAAATATCTGTCAAGGGTGTCCTGGAATTTAATGACAACTTTTTCTCTTCATTCAAAAAGTTTCTCATCTAATGCCGCCATGCTCATGACAGATATTCAATTGATATCACCACGTGAAGAAAATTACACTCTATGTTGATTCATTTTGAAAAAAAAAAGTTTTGCTATAAAAACTGTTATAACTCAGATCTTTTTTTCGTGTCCCCTTGCCTCCCACCTTGGTCATCCTATCTCCAAGAAACCACTGGTGCAGTTCCTTTTACACCATATTTTTACTCTTTAAGCTAAAGTCACTCAAAGCTGACCCCACGTTGGTGGTACGAGGACTGAATGTCAAACAAAGCTCGTCTATACTGGAAATCATCTCTGAGCGATATGAAATTTTACTATTACCGGCTTCGGTGGCTACATGGTCTAAGGCGATACTCTCGCAATAGACTAGACTGCTGAAGAGAGGGAGAGAGTGATTCGATCTCTGTTGGATGTACTGAGGTAAATGGTTTCCCAATCTCTCTCTCCACACAAATGTGAGTACACTTCCTTCACATTCAACCTCACTCATCCTTAACCAATTAGAGTAATTAGTGTTTTTATTAGAGTTATTTAACGTGCACTTTCTGAACCGAATGATTATATCAGCACACGAGAATTTCTATGCGCTAGAACGAAAGGGCCTACCATTTTTTCTGGGAAAGGTATTTTAACATGCCTTCCAGGATTTTTTTACATTTCACAATCGACATGGGACCGACGGCTTCATTTTACTTACCACTAGATCTACTTTCACGTGTTCATACGTCAAGTCATGGGATCTGCCAGCTATAACTTTTGATAGATATTATAAATACCTATATAATAACACTGATAATAAAGTGAACTGTTATCAATGTTGAAAAAATAATAAAAGTTGGTATTTTCTAAAAGGTGCTTTAAATATCCATTCGTGAGTGAATCAAGGTATTAAAATAGGTCTACTTTCATTTATTCATGCGCCAAGTAATGTAGTTTTAGACAGGTGATGTCAATTATTTTAACCTTCCTGGGACTTAACCAACTTCTCTAATTTAGGTGCCTAGGTTTCCCTGGCCACTCAGTCACAAACATTAACATCCTTACTTAGCAAAGTAAACAACTTTAAAAAAAAATACAGCTGTGTTTCCTTCGGGTTTATAAAGGTAAACAAACTGTTTATAAAGATTTGCCACCAAGACAGTCTAGTAGTCGGTGATAATAATATATTTACGTTCCTAACTAAGCTCCCACCTTCACAAACCGAAAGTCTTTAACAAAAGAAGGCATAAAATGTGTCGTGAATTGAATATCAAGACAAACAAAAAAAAAAAATCTCAGGAGGATGAGAGTATTAAGATTCTCGTGTCGGATAAAAAGTTAGATGCTTTCCAAAGATAGTATGAAGAGTTGGTCGAGGGAAAGATAAAAAAAAAATATCCAAGGATATTACTCAGGGTGACGATACAGATTTACGAAAAACATTCTCTCTCTCTTTCAAGCACATGAATGTGGATAAAAAGCTGACGAAGTACAAAAGAAGAGAGAGAGAGAGAGTTAAAGGCAAACAGGAGCTACTGTGGTCGAAGTGGAGGTGTTGAAGTGATCCTGGTCAGATTTGCTCCCCCTCAACACCCCCCCACTTCCCACCCACAACCACCACCACCGCTCCCCCCTCCCCTACAACTATAAACTAGACACAACGTCGTGCAAAACAGAACTATATCGCAAGCCTCGGCGTTTGGTCAAGAGCTCTGAGGCGTTGGATACCCGGGCGATTAATACCGGTCTTGTGGGAGGTCGGGAGGTCTAGTCTAAGATATGATCTTCACTACCACATCGGTTGGTCACACTGACTAAACGTCAAGCTCGTCTAGTCTGGTTTGACAGTGATGATTTAGGTCGGAGTTTGAATCCAGGTTTGGTGTATTTAAGGGTATTTTTTTCAGCCCTTTGCTCCCTTTACGCAAATGCGGGTACATTCCCAATAAAAATTCTACCTTCCTCACCCCTACCTCATTAGTGTAATTTTATTAACGCGGCGTCTTACTACCTGTTCGGATTATACGCTTATGCACTAATTACAATAGGTGGTTAGGTACGAGGAAGATTGCATTTAGAGGAGATGCACCCGCATTTGCGTTAATATAGTGGGAAACCCTTTAGAAAAAACACCTGGAGTACACCCAACCGGGATTGAACCCCGATCTTCTTGTCATCGGCAGTCTAGTCTATTTCGAGATAAACGCCTTATACCATGTGGCCACCGAAGTGGGTATTGATGTAATTAAATGTATTGACTATCCGGGCAGAAGACGCGTTTCAAAAAAAATATATATATATAGCCTTTATACCTGTATTTATTACGTCCTAAATGAAGCTTGTTTTTTAGCACCGCGTTTTACTGTCCGTTCGGGTTGTACGCACTTACGCTAATGTGTAATGGTAGGGTGATTGCGAGATGAAATGGAGGACCTACAGTTTAACGTGGAATCCGAACCACGGTGGGAGGGCTGGCACTCCACACATTCACAAGTTGTGATTAATACACGTCTTGTCAGAGGTGAAAGAAGGGTTTGGCAATCAGATAAATCTGTGCCGGGACCGAGGATTGAACCCCGGACCCTCAGCACAGCATTCCGACACCTTACCCCTGGCATTTTAGAACGGCTTCACAGAGAATAATTGCACACAAATCTTAATTCTGTCTTAATAGGGATATACTGTAGTTATTAACAAGAAACTTTGTCGCTTTGTCCCCCATCGTCACCACGGAAAATGTCATGTAATCATTCAAATAAGAATGCACTGCATGCATTTCTGGCATATCGTAGGTGTTTCTTTTTCCCTATTATTTTCATAGCTCGTGCGCGCACGCGCGCACACACACAGACGCAGATGCTAGCCGGGAGCTGATTTGGGCCTGCTATGATGACTGCTCCTCTTAAATACCACGTGTATAGAAAATAAATCTTTCAGGAGATTGTACATTTGTTATACCTTGCAAGTTAAGACTCCCAAACTTACAATTTTTTTATTAATAAATAGGCCTACAAATTTACGGGGACTTGGAGTTGAAATAGTAGAAAATTAAAAGGTTGTTTTTAACTCAAAATAAAAATTATACAATAGTTATTTTGAGAATAAGTGTAAATCCTTTTTACAATCATCAGAGATTGTAGATCTTTTTCTCCAAGTTACAGTAGAAGAGATTTTTGTCTGTTGTCAAAACATTAAAAAAGCTACTCTCTTATCTACTTACCATACGTTCAACTTATGCCCACAAATTTGTGTTTGATAAACAAATACATACAAAAAAAATCATCATCTCGTGAAGTAGTAGTGTCAGAAATGAAATCAAATTATTCAAAAAACCTATTCCAAATCTAAAATTGTTCTGACAATAGCGCGGGGGTGGGGGGTGGGGGTAAGAGGGAGGGAGGGACGGTGAACTGAAAAACGTAACAACAGATAAAAAAACCATGCGCAATAATTGCCGGTGACAAGTTTAGTAATTTTGCAGATTTTTTTTCCCCCTTCCTCTCTTGAAAATCCTTGTCACAATTGTTCGACGGCAGAGAAAGAGAGAGAAACAAAAATTAACGTCAGAGAGGGTGGGGGGGAAGGGGTTTCCGAAAAAAAAATAATTGACTGGCGCCACGGGTCGCAGGAAATTGCCCAATCATCCACTTGCTTCTCTTTACAATAGAATCACCCTCCACCGTTACAATAACTACGGCAAAAAATATATACATCTAAATAGACAAACAACAACGTATTGTCGAGACAAAGACATTGTTATGCATCCCAAATGACGTGACGTGACGTGACATGGCGGTAAGGGTGGGGGTGTATTTGGTCCAAACTGCGCTGAACCATCCGAGCTCGACTAATCCCACGCACGAATCAACCCCCCCCCCCCCCCCCCAAACTAACGCCCCAGTATTGGGTTACACACCAGTTTAGTAGCATTTGCCTCTGAACGACGTGGACTCGCCTTTAGAAGAAAAATTGACTAACTTCACACGGGTGGACACGAAAGACAAAGAAAGGCGTCAGTCTCGTCTTGTGTATGAGTTTCCCTTTGGGACAGGTCTATAGGGTTGAATCCCGGGGCAGGGTGTACCTGAGGATGTGTTTTTTATATCCATAAAGTCTCCCCTTTCCCCCTTTCCCTCTTTCCCCTTTCCCACCCAGCGAATGTAGACGCACGACTTTTAGATCCCACCTTACTTTTTTTTTCTTTGCACCACGTCTTACTAACCGTTTGGCTTATACGCCTGTGTACTGATTATGCTAATGGTTTTAGGGATTAGGAAGATTATATTTTTATGAAGTGTACCCGCATTTGTGTGGAATAAGATTGGAAAACCGTTTAGAAAAAACCACACTCGGTACACCCAACCGACATTTGAACCTAGACCTTCTCGTCTTTGGCATTCTAGTCGAACACGAGAGTAGCGCGTTACTGGGGAGAGCCCGGTCGTGTTGCAAGACGTATGAAAGATGACAACCATAACTCGCCTGTAGGGAAAATAGAAACTTACCACCGGATAGCTTGACTGTGGATCACTGACCCTTCTCTCGAAAGTCGTGACCACCTCTTGTGTTCTAGTTGTTGGAGTTCCTGGCTACATATCCATAGGTCACAGGCTCGATCCTCGGCGCTGGGAGTCTGGAATGGGGTCAACTCAGCCTCGTGAGGACAAATGAGGAGCTAATTGAATAAGTAGCAGCTCGGGTCTAAAAAAACTGAAAATAACGGCAGGAGGGCTCGCTGTGCTGACAACATGACATCCTCTATCAGAATAATCTGGCCCTATCTTCACCAACAGACGGTGGTTGCTTGGTCAGTTGGTTATAGATCGCTATGTAGTTGTTGTGTTTGAGCTATCTCTCAAGTCAAAGCTATACACTAATTCTGGTAGAAATTACCTTTAGAAAAGTGTTTTTTCCTAACAAAATCCTACCATAATATATTAAAATTCTGATAGTAAAAAAAGCCTTAGGAAGCCCCTTCTTGCCACAATCAGTGTATATACACAACACACGAGCAACAAATCTTGCCTCTCAGAACATAGTCAGGCACATTAACCCTGCCCCCTGGTAAAGTCAGCACATTATCCCTGCCCCCTGGTAAAGTCAGGCACATTAACCCTGCCCCTGATAAAATCAGCACATTAACCCTGCCTCTGGTAAAGTCAGGCACATTAAACCTGCCCCCTGGTAAAGTCAGGCACATTATCCCTGGCCCTGGTAAAGTCAGGCACAGTATCCCTGCGACCTGGTAAAGTCTGCACATTAACCCTGCCCCTGGTTAAAGTCAGCACATTATCCTTACCTCCTGGTAAAAGTCAGGCACATTACCCCTGCCACCTGGTAAAGTCAGCACATTATCCCTGCCCCCTGGTAAAGTCGGCACATTATCCCTTTCCCCTCGTAAAAGTCAAGCACATTATCCCTGCCCCCCTGGTAAAGTCAGGCACATTAACCCTGCCACCTGGTAAAGTCAGGCACATTATCCCTGCCCCTGGTAAAGTCAGGCACATTAACCCTGTCCCCTGGTAAAATCAGCACATTAACCCTGCCTCTGGTAAAGTCAGGCACATTAACCCTGTCCCCTGGTAAAATCAGCACATTAACCCTGCCTCTGGTAAAGTCAGACACATTAAACCTGCCCCCTGGTGAAGTCAGGCACATTATCCATGCCCCCCCTCCCCCAGGCTATAGTCCGGCACAATACCCGTGCAACCAACACTGCTGGTAATAGTGAGCTGTAATATTGATCAGAGGTGTGAGAAAGTCCGTTGTTGCTCTGACAGGAGGAACTTAGCCTGTCAATCATAGAACAGTCCGTGCCTGGTCGGAGCAGGTCCATTGTGTGTGGGGGTCGCCCGCTGATGATGATTGAAGTATCCCTGGGATGGACCTCGGGGTGTGAGGTGAAGGCCCCCAGCATCCCGTGTCCATCGTGCTACCATGGGGCCACTCTATTAGAGGCTGAGCCAATCACGACTGGCCTAACAGATATCCAGATAATGCCATCAAGTGGTTACAGATAAACATTTCCCGGAGAGTTTTCAGTCGGAAAATTTTCATTCGTGATCTTTCCAGAGAAAAATTAAGGGAAATATTTTTCATTTCGCCTTTCTAATAATTGACATGGTATGAGGAGTAGTCAACAGGTTTTTAAACTGTGGGTAGCGACGCGTATAAGGGTCGCAGCAAACGTTGACAAACGTGAGTAAATTAAGGTGAGGTGGAAGGGGACGCGAGAAAAGGACAGTAATTTTGCAGTTTTTGTAGAAAAACATTTATTTGTCCAAAATAAATAAAATAATCCTCCAGTAGAAATGTAGAGTTTAATTTTCTTCACACGGTGATATCAACAGTTGTTGAATATCTGTCAAAGGTGTCCTGGAATTTAATGACAATTTTTTATCTTAATTTAAAATGTTTGTCATCTAATGTCACTATGCTCATGACAGATATTCAACCGCTGTTGAATGATCATGTGAAGAAAATTAAACTAAACACGCTACTGGAGAACTATTTGATTTATTTTGGTCAAAAAAATGTCTTTCTTTAAAAAAAAATGCAAAAACAACGACCTTTTCTCGCGTCCCCTACATCCCCACCTCAAATATTTACCATAGAACTATTGATATTATAATACACTGCAACCTTTCTTTCTGTATTTGTTCAGTTTATTGAAGAAATAAACTTTGTCCGGCATGATTACACGACCACAAATTTTATTAATATTATTATTATTAGCACAGCGTCTTACTACCCGTTCGGGTTATACGCACTTACGCTAATGTGCAATTGTAGGGTGATTGTGAAATGAAATGGAGGACCTACAGATTAACGTGAGATCCGAACCACGGTGGAGGCCTGGCATTCACACACATTCACAAGTTGTGATTAATACACGTCTTGTCAGAGGTGAAGGAAAGGTTTGGCAATCAGATAAATCTGTGCTGGGAGCCAGGATTGAACCCCGGACCCCCAGCACAAAAGTCTGACACTTTACCCCTAGACCACCAGGTCACCAGGAATTTTATTAATAATTCGTTTAGTTAAATAGGATAAACTAACTACAGGTATAAAAATGGATTAAATAGCTAACTTACTATATAGTTGTTAAGTACGGTTATAGTCGAATCTAAAATATCATAGTCTTTAAATTGAAAAATGACACCTGGACACGGGAATTGAACCCGGGACCATAAGCTCAAGTCATTATGATCTGAAGAGGTCACTTTTGATAGATATTATCAATGAATCTAAAATAACAATAACAATATAGTAAAATATTATCAACGTTGACCGTAAAAACAAATGTTTGTATTTTCTAAAGGACTCTTCCGAAGAGAATTGGACTGTACTTTCATTTTTTTTACTTGCTACTCTCATCCGTTCTAGCCCTTGAGGGTGGACAAATGGACAAAGGCGTTTGGCTCACCAGTGACCGGGCGGTCGGGACTCAAATCTTGGTCAGATTCACTGGGGTTTGTTTTCATAAATGTGTTCCTACTCTACCTCCATGAACATGCGGGCTACATTAACTCCAAATTAGTCCTCATCCTACTCGTTTTGGCCTCACTAGCGTGTAAATACGAATAGCTCTGATGGGTGATGAAAATATCCTACTATGGCAATAAAATATCATATGTTAATATAATTAATTTTATTTAAATGTCTTACATTCGTTGAGTAAGTTTGTACAAACAAACACAAACGTTTGCTTGTGGCTTTCTCACTACCTAATTTTTTTCTCCTCAAATAAATGAATACTCGGGGAATTTGTCTATTGGGTCAAAGCAGCCGCCCCGACGCCACCTCCTGTGGAGACGGCCATTATAGGGTTCTCTACCACGAAATCCTTGATGTCGCTGAAGATGGTAGAGACGCTGTCCTCCCGCATGTACAGGTAAATGCCGAATAACGTCCCCCCGACCAGAAACGTCGGTATGGGGCATCTCTTCAGAAGGAGCCCCGAGAAGTAGCCCACGACACCTCCAACGCAAACCTGCCCTGACCGGTTGAGGTTAGGGCAGTCGGTTACATCTACGTCCTCTTCGTCAGAGACGTGGCCCTGACTCCCATCGTGATCGTGGTTTGAACGGCTTCTCTTCTTGCTGTGGCTATTTTCAGCGTCCTCCTCACGTTCATTTTTACTATCCTCTTTTTTGGAGGATCTACGGAATAATGGCATTTTCTGCGGTGATTCGCTTCGAACAGGACTAAATTCCCGAAAATCTAGAGGGCCAGGCTCTTTGTTTTTTTAGTCAGAAAACAAGGGAGCTTGGCTTCTCCGTCCTTTCATCCCTCTCAGCTCTTCGCCATAAGGAGGCCGGTCGCGAATCCGCCAACTAGAGACCCGGTGATGATGGTGTTGTTGGCTGCGAATTGATGGACAGAATCTAGCGTTTCTTGGAGAGTGTTCTCGCTGGTGTTGAGGTAGATCATGAAAGATGCTCCAGCCAACAGGATGGTCATACAGGGACAACGTTTGAACACGAACCCGGAGAAGTAGCCGACCAAAGTGGCGCCGCAAGCCTGGCCCAGTAGGTAAAAGTAATTGTGAACCCCTTCTGGCATCACATCGCTGGCTCTCACGAAGATTTTGTCTAGTCCGGAACACGATGATTTTTTGATATTTTTTTTAAAGGAACAAGCTGTTTTATGTGTATCCGTGGTTATCTTAGTTTTAGTTTACGATTGTTAGAGAGTTTTATCTTTTATCACTAAGGAAACATTGGCTCAAAAAATGTGTAAAGCATTCATTGACTTGGTATGACTGTGGAATATAGGTTGTTATCTAAAAAATAATATTAAATTAATTATTTTTGTATTCAAAATATTAGGTGTATTAATGCCCCCCCCATTAAATGTGTTTTTTAAAAACTGTTTTATGTCACGATCTGATATTGTGGACGGTCTTTAGTCACCATGGCGACCCGGACAACAAAACTAACGACACCAAATCACTCATGACCAGTATAACCATGGCAACCAAAGGTTTCCGCTCTACAAATGTCCAAATTATAAGCATTATAAAATGATATTCCGATACCAGCTGTGCGGCCTGTTCGACGAGAGCTTGATCTTGGGGTGGTTCGGTCAGGTCGCGGGAGGTCTCGCCGTGGGTTGGATGACGGGATTCCTCACGAAGAGGTACTACGACGTGATCACCCTACTGTCTGTGAGCGGCGTCTCGGCACTCCTATTGGTGGCGTCACAGGATCAGATCCCGGCCGTGATCGCCGCCGTCAGGTGGTTGTCTATGGAATACCCCTTGCTCTTTGACTCCTGCGTCGTCGGGCTGTGCACAGGCTTGACTGATGTGAAGTATCTCTGACAGATTTTTTTTTTTTTTTCGTTTTTTCCCCCATCAAGTTGGATCCAAAATCGTCTGCTGCATCGCGTGATAAGAGTCAGCCCTAAAAAAAGATTCTACCAAATAGCCTACATACAGTTTCACCAATATTTTCGGGAAAAAAAATTATTTGGTAAAAACATTTAAAAAATAGGATTCCAACCTTTTACACAAAAGTATGTTATTGTGAAGGTAAACAAACTGCCTTAGGATTGTATAAGAACAAAATTAGTTAAATTTACAGAAAAAAAAACCCCAAGACGACTCTACTTTCTAACTTGTTTAACAAAGTACATGAGCTTTTATTTCCCTCAATTTAACATTTTTAGCGTTTTACGTTATACCGCAGATATCTCCACTTTACCATAATCTCTCTATATGAGGATACAAACGGAAATTCAACGTGACAAAAAAAAAGGCATGTGTTTGGTCAAAGAAAGCTCGGACGGCAACAAAATGTAGCCGGACATATTATGACGGAAGTATTGATGTGGATATTCGAAAACTGGTCCAAGATTCACATCTGGAGGATTCAAATACGTGATTTAATTTGGAGGAAAGCAGCGAAGGACAAGGCATTTTCTGACCGAGGAGATCAACTCTCATTTTAAATGTATTTTGTGATTTGAGACTTTTGTGTTTGTGTGTGTTGGAAATTAAAATGTCGCAATTTGTAACTTGCTACTAAACAATACTTTTTCTGTCCGTCTTATATTAGTGTTATTGTCTGATAAGCTATCCTAGCAAAAACATCACATTGCATCTAAAATTGACTCCACCTGATACCTCAAAGCACCGCAAAGGTTTCACAGTCTTTTCAGTCATATAAAACAATAATTTTTATACAACTAGATTTGTTTGACTTCATATGCTTGGTCTAGTGGTGAGAGTTCCTGGCTACAGATCCAAGAGTACCGGGTTCGAGCCCCAGTGCGTACAGGTTTTTCTGTGAAACAGTAGGTCCGGAAAGGGGGCAAACTCATCCACGCGAGGAACAAACGAGGAACTAGTTAATTGCAAAAAAAGTAGTGGATCCGGTCTACAAAACTGAGATTAACGGCTGGAGGGCTCCTTGTGCTGATCACATGATACCCTTTATCCACAGAAGCTGGTGCTATCCTCGCCAGCAGATGGTGGCCACTCGGTCAGTATGGCTTCAATTGCAGGCTGACTCCATGAAGTTTTTGTGTTTGTCCCTTTGAGTGGATTATCATCAATAACTATAAAATAACACTAATGATACAATGGATTAAATAACCACGCTATTATAGCTAGCTCCAGTTATAGTCGTATCTAAGTATTGTAATATTTTAATTTAAAAATTACACTTAGACACGGGAATCGAACCCGAGCACCTTGGCCTAGTACGCTAATATTATACCCACTGAGCTATCTTGGAATCTCCCCGTGCCCAGGGTCATTCTTCACTCATATTCTAAGGCAAAGTCTGTGATGAACGTGCGGAAATCGTCTGCAACATAATGGGTGATCAATTAAGATCACGAGATAAGTGATATTAATTGATCACTCATTATATAGTTAATGATTTCAGCACGTCCATCACAGACTTTGCCTTAAAATATGAGTGAAGAATGGCCCTGATGATACAGTAGAATGTTGACCGCAAAGAATCGAAAGTTCGTCCATTCCATCATAATCCTGCTATAGTCATACTTGAAAAATCAACCGCCCCGTGGTGTAGTTGTCAGTGCACCTGGCTACGAGCCTATGGATCTCATGTTCGATTCCCGGCTGATACCTTAGATATTTTACCCGAAAGGGTGATTATCCCAACGGTCACCAAGGTTTGGTTAGTTAGGCTTAAGTTGGGTTTAAGTGTTTCCACTGGTTCCTCATACTCACTATCACCCTCATACTCACTATCAACCTCATACTATCACCATCACCTCATCTCATCGAGGCATGGGTGTCCCCTGGACAACGGTACATTAGTACTGGATAATATTTCCACCACTGGACTACGAGTGATGTAGCCCAGACGCGAAATATTATCATATTACTTGGAAATTAAATATCTTGGTAGTCAAACACATCTGGGCTCAAGCCAAAAACTGTAATCAAAACTCTCCACAACCACATGAACGGGCTTGTAACAAAGAGGGGGAAAGAGTGAGGAGGGGGTAAATAATCCTATAGGCGCTCCCCCCCACCCCACCACCACCCCACAACATTCCTCGTTCAACGTTCCTTTTTCCTCCATCATTCAGCCGAAGAGCTAAATGAGTTGTCACTCATTAATTGAGTAATTAATTTAACTTTCCAGCTGACAGGTTAATTTATCGTATGATTGCAGCAACACAGCAGTCCCCCCTTCTCTCCCCCCCTCCAAGCACCGGTGTGGAAACCCCCCCCAACATCCCCCCAACTACCCCTCTCTCCATTCCACACGCTACAGAACACAGCAAACAATAGCGTATCTATAAAGTCTTACAATTAAATATTTCTTCTATTAATTTTTTTATCCCTTTCTTTCTTTCTGACTAAACAATTATTTTTAATTATGATTGAAATCGTTAGTAAGACGTATGCTGGTATTACTCAACAAGGGGTGCTAAAGGGGGTGAATAGAACGGGGTGAGGGGGGGATAATTAATGAAAAGAACAAAGTACGAAATCATTTTGCTAAAAATCATATTGTTTGAGCGTTAATTTAGTTTTATGTGCGAGTTCTATTTTTTAAAATATATTTTCCTGTCTGTAAAAAGAACAATAATTTTACCGGTTGTTCTCTATGGGTTTGAAACATGGTCTCTTACCTTACATGACGGGGGAAAATGTAGGGTTTTCGAAAACAAGGTGCTTAGGAAGGTATTTGGTCCAAAAAGGGATGAGGCTACTGGGAGTGGAGTTATATACCTTTTACTCGTCACAAGATATTGTTAGAATAATCAAGTCTCGTAGATTACGGTGGACAGGACATGCAGCATGAAGGGAAAATCTAGAACCTTGTTCAGGATATTGACTGGCAAATCCAATGGGAAAATACCATTTTGAAGACATAGACGCAAATGGGAGGGTAACACTAGAATAATGGATAGAACTAGTTCAAGATAGGGATAGGGTGTAATGAGGGGGACTGGATAGAACTAGCTCAAGATAGAGAGATGGTGTAATGAGGTGGACTAGATTGAACTAGTTCAAGATAGGGATAGGGTGTAATGAGGGAGGCTGGATATAACTAGCTCAAGATAGGGATAGGGTGTAATGAGGGAGGCTGGATATAACTAGCTCAAGATAGGGATAGGGTGTAATGAGGTAGACTAGATTGAACTAGTTCAAGATAGGGATAGGGTGTAATGAGGGGGACTGGATAGAACTAGCTCAAGATAGGGATAGGGTGTAATGAGGTGGACTAGATTGAACTAGTTCAAGATAGGGGTAGGGTGTAATGAGGGAGGCTGGATATAACTAGCTCAAGATAGGGATAGGGTGTAATGAGGTGGACTAGATTGAACTAGTTCAAGATAGGGATAGGGTGTAATGAGGGAGGCTGGATATAACTAGCTCAAGATAGGGATAGGGTTTGATGAGGTGGACTAGATTGAACTAGCTCAAGATAGGGATAGGGTGTAATGAGGTGGACTAGATTGAACTAGTTCAAGATAGGGATAGGGTGTAATGAGGGAGGCTGGATATAACTAGCTCAAGATAGGGATAGGGTGTAATGAGGTGGACTAGATTGAACTAGTTCAAGATAGGGATAGGGTGTAATGAGGGAGGCTGGATATAACTAGCTCAAGATAGGGATAGGGTGTAATGAGGTGGACTAGATTGAACTAGTTCAAGATAGGGATAGGGTGTAATGAGGGAGGCTGGATATAACTAGCTCAAGATAGGGATAGGGTGTAATGAGGGAGGCTGGATATAACTAGCTCAAGATAGGGATAGGGTGTAATGAGGTGGACTAGATTGAACTAGTTCAAGATAGGGATAGGGTGTAATGAGGTGGACTGGATAGAACTAGTTCAAGATAGGGATAGGGTGTAATGAGGGAGGCTGGATATAACTAGCTCAAGATAGGGATAGGGTGTAATGAGGTGGACTAGATTGAACTAGTTCAAGATAGGGATAGGGTGTAATGAGGGAGGCTGGATAGAACTAGCTCAAGATAGGGATAGGGTTTGATGAGGTAGACTAGATTGAGCTAGTCCAATATAGGAATAGGTGGCGTACTTCTGTAAGTGTGTCAATGAACTTTCGAGTTTCTAATGCTATAGAAATGTGGGATACTACGCTCATGGCGGGAAATACGATCACGTTCAACTACTACTAAAACAGGACTCGAACTAGACTTTTCGAGTACTCGCTCACTCCTAGTAATAGTAATAATTTAGAAATAATGTATACTTATTTATCATGTTAAAAAAAAGAGTAGTTGATTAAATAATCAGGTACTTTCTTACATAGATGATTACTATTTCAGATAACTCCCAGCACTAGCATTAATAGCTATCAGGCCAAAGGACAGGGCTCGTATCTCGGTTGGATGGATATTTGTTTTCCTTAACCTCTCACTCCCCGTTAAATTGATTCATACTTTTCTTTTTATAAGCAAGTGCTCTTATATTTCATAAATCTAATTATCCTTCTCTTCTTACGCACTTAGTTAGTCCAAGTAGCGGACAACCCACACGGGACCTCCATGCCCCCGTACTTCCCCCTCCCCCCCCCCCCCAACAATGGAGCTGGTTTTGCAGACAGCGAGTATCTTAACTGTTGTCTGCAAACCAGCCTCATCACAGAGTTCCACCCTGTATAACATCTCCACGCCCCGGGTCAAGGTGAATACAATGTAACTCAGGCAAGTTGAGAGCAGATAAGAATAACTGGCGATGGTGATCACACTGTGACTCAATCAGGTTGAGAGCAGACAAGAGTCACCGGTGATGTGTGACTACACTGTGACTCAGGTAAGTTGAGAGCAGACAGGAGTCACCGGTGATGTGTGACCACACTGTGACTCAGGCAAGTTGAGAGCAGACAGGAGTCACTGGTGATGTGTGACTACACTGTGACTCAGGCAGGCTGAGAGCAGACAGGAGTCACTGGTGATGTGTGACTACATTGTGGGTCAGGCAGGCTGAGAGCAGACAGGAGTCACTGATAATGTGTGACTACATTACGACTCAATTAGCTAAGTGCAGACAAGAGTCACTGGTGATGCGTGACTACACTGCGACTCAGGCAAGTTGAGAGCAGATAGTCACCCGTCCCAATCTCCTTGAAATTATACTTCCTCTCAATTGTATCGTCCTCATTCCTAACCCAATTATTGTAAATACTTACTCTAGCTGTTCAGATGAGTACTAAGATTTGGTTGTTGCATACCACTCTGGGACTGGCTCGGGATCCTCTTCACGACGTATCTTGCATCTGGTTATACCACTCTGGGACTGGCTTGGGATCCTCTTTCTGACGTATTTTGCATGTGGTTATACCACTCTGGGACTGGCTTGGGATCCTCTTCTCAACGTATCTTGCATGTGGTTATACCACTCTGGGACTGGCTTGGGATCCTCTTCTCGACGTATCTTGCATCTGGTTATACCACTCTGGGACTGGCTTAGGATCCTCTTCTCGACGTATCTTGTATGTGGTTATACCACTCTGGGACTGGCTCGGGATCCTCTTCTCGACGTATCTTGCATCTGGTTATACCACTCTGGGACTGGCTTGGGATCCTCTTCTCAACGTATCTTGCATCTGGTTATACCACTCTGGGACTGGCTTGGGATCCTCTTCTCAACGTATCTTGCATTTGGTTATACCACTCTGGGACTGGCTCGGGATCCTCTTCTCGACGTATTTTGCATGTGGTTATACCACTCTGGGACTGGCTTGGGATCCTCTTCTCAACGTATCTTGCATCTGGTTATACCACTCTGGGACTGGCTTAGGATCCTCTTCTCGACGTATCTTGTATGTGGTTATACCACTCTGGGACTGGCTTAGGATCCTCTTCTCGACGTATTTTGTATGTGGTTATACCACTCTGGGACTGGCTTAGGATCCTCTTCTCGACGTATCTTGTATGTGGTTATACCACTCTGGGACTGGCTTAGGATCCTCTTCTCGACGTATCTTGTATGTGGTTATACCACTCTAGGACTAGCCAAATATCCTCCTCTCGACGTATCCCGTATGTGGTTGTCTAGGTGGAATAGTGGATGGTATTGTCTTACCTCCATCGGGAGGATGATTGGTTCGAATCCTGACTGGTCGTGTGGGTGTGGGGTCGTGAGCCGCTCTCTGAACAACCAACTCCTTGCAATGGACGGTACAATGCAACTCGGTCATAGAGTGAGCTCACAACATTCATTGTGGTCATTAGAGATGTGTGTTTGTGTGTTTTCTACCGTTACACTGGGGCAAATAACCAGATAGGTGTCACCCGTGCACTGTAGTCACCAGAGATGTGTGTTTGTGTTTGTGTGTTTCTACCGTTAGTAGTTAGTGGGATTTACTGAAACAATTTGACCTACTTTTCTCTGATAGGTCGCTATAAATAGATCTGGCCTCTGATTGGCTGCTATAATTAGACCTCCCCCCCTCCCTCCCCCCTCCACCCCCACCCCTCCGCTCTGATTACAAAATCTCCACCAGTTGATTACGAAATTTCCTCCCCTACAACCCCCTCCCCCCCTACAACCCCCTCCCCTACACCCCCCATCCCCCTACAACCCCCACACATTGAACATGTTGGTACTTGTGTGGGTCCTTTTTTTTCTTAATTATTGTTGCGTGCTAATTAATTATTCATGTCTGCTAATTGATTATTGATGTGTGCTAATTAATTATTCATGTATGGGTAGGGGGAAGGACATTGGAGAATATTTTATTTGGATGGTGAGCATACGTCTCTGCACGAACCTCTCGCTACGACTGTCCTGCGTAGAATGGAGAGTATCTTTGCTGGTCGGCCGCTTACCGGGTAGTGACCACTGCGCATCACGGTTGCGCACTTTCCCCCTCCCCCCTCTCACCTCAATCACCCTGTGACGTCATCGAGACCCGTCGCTGGATCGACAAAACGTGTTGAGACAAGAATTGAGGTCATTGACCCGGGCAATGGGTTTTCCTGGTGTTGCAACATGACCTTGAATAATGTCCCCCACTCCCCTATTTGGTAATGGGTTTTCCCTGATGACTGGCGCCTGTTTGGCGGCTTGACAAGACAAGTTGAGACAAGAATAGATTGGGACCTCAAAACCTCGAGGTAATTGACCCTGTTCATGTTTGCTAGCCCCAACAAGTCGAGACTCGTATCTACGTGTAAGGAACAGACAGGTTTTTTTTGCTTGAATAAAACACGATATTACAAAACATACATTTATTATACATTAAAGGTTTTACATACATATTATACACTTTTACAAGAATGACGCATATATTCGTTCATACGTTTTTCTACAGTGTCTTTTAGATGCGTTAGTAAAATTGTTTTTAGTTCACAATCCAGCATGTAATAGTCCAAACCGACGACTTGGCGTGTATAGTAGGTAGCACTGATAAGATCCAGGTTTCTGATGTGCGTTTCCACAGTAGGCTGCTCGAGATCGATGACATCCACTGATTCTGTAAGCGTGTCGCATACATCTACGACGAGTGTGTCGATCAAATCGTTGCAATAGCGTGCGACGGGTGTCGACCACATATCCCTGCGGTCGACGGCGACGTCGATGAGGTCCCACACCTCGCAAAGACGTGCCCAGCTAGGTGCTAGATAGGCGACCCGTTTGAGTCCTGCGTCTTGTTTCTCGCTGATGACGACCATACGGTCACCGCACATGCGTCGCAAAGAGATTTCATGATTAGTCAGACTAATCTTCTGAGGAGGTTGCGTGTTGCTGAAAAACTTTGATATGACAGACTTGTAGCTGCCCAGTTCTTGCCACTCTGTACGGTTAAACACCGCACAATTCCCTCCACATTTTTCTAGCTGGACATAGGGCGTAAAGTTGTTCTTGACGCTCATGCCTACGATGACTCGCTTGGCGTCGACTTCGTCCAGCGGAAACAGAGTGTTGAAAATACTGGTGAGGGCGAGCGGCTTCACCGGCTTTGCTTTGCGGGCGCAAACGTCTTGACCTTCCATCGCTTCGACGACTGTCACGGTTATGGACGGCACGCCGCCGTGACGCCCCTTTTATAGGCGCACGCTGATTGTACGCAGCCTCTTGAGGGGCGGCAGGAGCCTAGCTTCTTGAAAAATGTGTTGTAATATCTCACGACCTTAGCGTCGTTGCCTGTATGATTGGTGGGCGAGAATAGGGCTAGGAAAGTTTTCATCGGAATGTTCTGGGTACGATAGAGAAGGTACATGAGACAGTAATGGCCGCAAACGTCCGAGGCTATGCTTTGAAGTTGTAGCGTGCTATGAGACGTGCGGGAAGTGTTTTTTCGTATAAATGCCAGATGCGACTTTATACGTGGCGGAAATCCATAACTGTCAAAATATTCTCCCACGCCGTTCTTGTCGATAAAGATGGCGACCCAATGCGTCCCAGGCTTGGTATGTGGATCCGTGTTGATGACGAGAGCGGCAGGTCGCGCTATTCTTGAGGGTAGTTGATCAGCAGGGAAAACACCCGACCGTACAGAACGGAACCACGGGCTTGTTTTCAGCGCACGTCTTATGGTGTGCGTGTCCATCTTCAATCATCCAGTCTCGAAGTCCCCAAACGATGGAGGCCGAACAGAAATTCCAAACAGAACTATGTGCCATGCACATGGTGCGACCCAATTTAAGTGTTTTCAAAGACGAACAACCTCTGTCGTACAGATCTACGACGGGCGTAGGCGTGTATCTGACTAGAAACTTTTTCTTTTCTGCTCCCTTGACGTAGACGGTTTCTGCACGCGCTGTGGCGCGGGAGATGAGGGATTCGAGCAGGCTGTAATCCACATCACCGCTATCCCAGGGAATACCATGCAGTTTGTTGACGATATAATCGGCTTTCTTTTTGGCAGCCGGTGAAAGTTCCTCTATAGCGAAGGGGGGCTTTAACACCCAATGTTGAAGTAATGTTCCGCATACAGATAAAACACTCAATTCCTTGACGATAAACTGCTTGCTGTCGTCGATGAAGCTCTGGAAATCCACAATGACGTCCATGATTTAAATGACGTGTGTAAGGGGCGGGAAGCCGTTTATATTAACTCCCATAATCGGTCACGACGTTTCTGTCCTTGTCGATGGTGATGATGTTGGCAAACTCCCCGTACACGATACAGTTGACGGTTTCGGTGAGAGCTCTGGTGAAGCTCACTTCGATGCTCAGAGAGCCGTGCCTCGTCAAATTCCAATGTGATGTCATGTGGGCTGACAGATTAGGTGTGAGATCGAAAGCCATTAGATGATATCCCTTAGGGAAGGCTTCTCGTGTGATGTCGCTACCCTCGTTCATGAAATGGATACCCGTTCCAGAAAACAGTGTGTGGTAGGACATGACATAGTTGCCGTTTGAAAAATCGGGCTGTAACGGTTTCGACGGCACTTGTTCTCCGTCCACGTACAGCGAGAAATGGTTCATGCCGTAGGTTTGGAAGTTGAACGGGTTCTTGGTGGCGTCTCCGTTGAACGCTGCGTTTGATACAAAGCCCACGATGCATCGTTTGGGTAGTTGTCCGGTGAATACGTTGTCCAGCGATTTCCCTTGTACACCCGTAGGAATAGTGAGTGTTTTTACTTCCACGCGGGTGATGGGATACTTTGCGGGACTGACGTTTAATGCCTTGGCATGTGCCAACAGTATAGAAGGTGCTACTTTGACACGTCGCACTAGAAGGCCTGCTTCAGCAATGTGAACCTTATAGTGTGGGAGTTCAGGGACGGCCATAAGACTGAACCCGTCTCTGGAACGGACCAACTTGACTCTGAGTTCGGTGCCGTTCAAAAGGTATTTCTCTTGGTTAAATACATCACCGTGTAGATAACCCAAAAGATCCACCGTCTTACTTTTGGCTGTTAGACTGCGACGGGTCTCAAATCCTTTGTTGCCTGCGTTAGTCTCCTCAAAGGTTCCGGGGCTGTCTGCGAACCAGAGACCGCAAGTCAAATGTGTTCTTTTAGCTTCACCGTTGTAATTGAGCAGCGTTTCAATGTACGATCTATAAGCATACGTGTTGCTGGGCGGTGAGACTAGTTTTTGGTTTAAAAACACATCCACCTGTGTGAAAAGCGAATGCAACCAGTTGTTGACGGGAGCGATTTGATCCACCTCTGTGAAAGAGCCACCGTCGGGTTTCACGATGGCCGCCCTGAGATAGAGCATAGTCTGCGAAAGATCGATATAGAACTCGCCTTGACCGGTAACGGTAAATTCTATGGGTGAATCATCGGTGAGTGAAGAGACAGGTTTGTACTGGATCCATTGTCCGCTTTCGAGACTGGTTTGCGTGGGTGGGACTGAAAATAGATCGAGTTCACTGCTGGCACACTCTCAGGACTGGGGGTGTAGAAACGACATTTCAACTGAAAATATCTACAGCTTCTTTCTTGACCTTTTTACGTCGGGTAACGGCTGAAGACTGACGCCTATGCTTCTTACGACGCTCTTTATAGCCTGAGCCGGTCATCAGTGTGCCGATCTTCTGCTCCGCCTTGCGTTTCAGGTTTGTTCCAGCCTCGCCGACACGCTGCCGTAGAGCCTCTTTGAAAGGACGACGCTGATTGGCGACGTCGGAGAGCACGTCGATACCCGTATGAAGGGCTTGTTTTCCTATGGCTTTAGCGCCGCTTCTCAGCAAAGGTACGACGCTCTTGAATAGACCGCTGAAAAAACTTCCTATTCCATGTCCACGTTGATAGGGAACACCGTGGTAGATCGAAGATATTCCCGTTCCAGCCTGGTTGACGTAGTATCTTTGGTAAGGACAGTTCATGTTGAGCGGCGTCGAAAATGAAGTTTCACGCACACTTTTCCAAACTCGAATGGTACAGCTTCACCAGTGTCGGTCCTTATATTGATTTCCAGGCTTTCAATTTCTCTTCTAAGTACTGGCACGTAGTGCATCGGATCGTAGCTAACTGTCTTATGTATGCCGTAGAGATAGTTTGCGTTGTTGATACCGACGATACGTAAAAGCGGTGCCACAATGTCACCCACGGGCTGAGGATCGATGATATCCGTGTAGACGTACATTTGCGAGGGCAAGCCTAGTAGAATGTTGGCGGCGTACGGTGACTTTGGGACTTTGATCAGATTAGTATTAGGATCGAAACCGAGCTGTAGACTTAGTTGATTAGATAGCTCCAGCAGCTGTATATTTGGCGAAGAAGAAACAACGTCCACTTTTTTGTTGGTGCTTGTGTACTTGAATACAACTCCAGAATCCCGTTTAAAAGCCTCTATTTCGTTTAGGGCTTTGACCATTTCTTGGATAGTGCTATAGTTTCCAGGCGGGATGTGATCCTTGAATATTTGTTCCACACCGTTAGCGTCAACCCAGTTGTACCATACAATGTTTCTGCCCTCGGGTACGGTGGTGAAAGAACACGGATATTGGAATTCGGCGAGAGCTACTTCCCACTGGCCGTCGAGTGTAAGACGGTAGGGTAGTTGCGTGGTGAAGTTCGTGAGGGTATTTTTCGGGAAATATCCCATAGAGCTATCGCTCGGCAAGGTGAGGTAAAACTGGTCCTTCATGGTAGGGCGCTGACGTAACTGGCAGGAATCCAAGAATTAAACTTGGCGGGGTAACCTTTCCACTGCACGTACACTTTCTTTCTGGCACCTTTACCCTTGACACGTAGTATTTTATCAACTTTAAAAGTTTCGGGAAGACGTACGCGTTGCAATTCGGGTTCGTAAAACGTTCCCTCCACCTCCTCGCCGTCAAGATCGGTCACTCTGTAGACGACTGGTTGCCTCAACACGACGCTGCTGACTTTGAAAATTTCTTCGCTCCAATTGCTTTCGTAGCCCTTTTCAAACAGCATTTTGGATTTGCTAATACGCACCGTGTCACCGACTTTGAGTTTTGGCTTACTATTCGATCTTGGGCCCCGTTTGCCGTACAGATTATCTCTGACTTGAAGAACGTTGGTTTCTGAAACGTCGGCAGGCGCCATCTTGATACTGGAATGTTTTGCGCCGTTGTAAGCGTCGACTAGATCTTGGAGGACGTCCACGTAGCGATACGTGTTATTTTTGGTAAAGTAGCGCCACATGCGTCCTTTCAGAGTTCTATTGAATCGTTCCACGATGCTTGCCTTCACGTCTGGATTATGAGTGGTGTAGTAATGCACGCCTTCTTGCTTGAGAAATTTCCGGACTAGACGTGCCGTGAACTCTGTCCCCTTGTCCGTCTGTAAACTTAGAGGTTTACGGCCGCTTTGTTTGAAAATGTCCCGAAAGGCGTCTCTCACGACGCTCCCCGTCTTGGATGGAAGCGTCCTCGCCCAGGCCATCTTGCTAAACACGTCGATGACGGTGAGCAAGTACACCGCACCGTCGTTGTATTTTCCGAGACTTCGCATATCGTTGAGATCGGCTTGCCAGAGATCGTCAATGTTTGACACCACGTACTTGTTGCGTGGAAACTTTTTTATCACCGGCTTGTGGAGGGTATAAGCGTCCTGCGCACGAAGCCATTTTCGTACTTTGTCGGGATCTTTCTTGGACGCCTTTATGAGCGACGCCGCCCCTGCAAACCCAGCAGGATGAGAAGGGTCGTAGTAGATGTCGGCTAAACGGGGCATTAAGCTCGGAACGGCAGCCACCTGTTTTCGTCCACCCTTTTCAGTTTCTTCTTCTTAGGGCGTTGCGACGGTGTAAGTGGTTGAGGTACGGGCGTCGGATCTCTAATGGGAGCCAAACGTTTCGGATTTACAATAAATTCTTTCGGGATGTTTATTTTTTGAAGTGCCGTGAGAAACTCTCGCCACCCCGTCGGCTCGCTGTGTCTTCTTGCTCTGACCAGATCGTTGACTAAATCCACAATGTTAGATCCACGGAGAGGTGTATCGTGAATACTCACTTCCCCGTCTTCGTCCCAAGAGATACCGCCCCTGGAATTAATATGTTCTAGTAAAAGCTCGGCTTTTTTACGTGCCTGTACTGGTACAGTATTGAGTACAGCCGTGATGGGAAGTACGGGGGCGGTCGCGGTGATATTTTCAGGCGGTGGAGGTTGTTGACTAAAGTGTAGATAGCGCTGCAGCACTTGTTGGTATAAAGTCCATTTAGACTTGTCGTCAAGTTTTGAAGCGAGGATTTTTTCCATTTCCTTGTCCAGCTCGGAGACCACTAGATTTGTGGCCGATGCCGCTTGTTGGTGGTGTTGCTCGTAACGGTGTAATGTTTCCGGGGACACCAATATCATTTTTTTCGTGTGTTCCATAGTCTACTTGTTGAATAAGGAACCGAGGACACCACTGATTAATGGGGCTAAAAGTAAGGGCAGGAACGCTCCTCCTTTCTGAACGAGCAGTCGTCTCTTCTTCTTCCAGCACTCTCCTCGTTTGACCAGCTTGCGCAACACCTGCTTGTGAGCACGTAACTTTGTCTTCTGCGCTTTTTCAATGGCACCCGCCCTTTTAAAGTGTTGTAGGCACACTCGCAAACAGAGTCAATCAGTTTCTTGTCGGCCGTCTTCAACAAGGCTACACGTTGCTGTGGGTTCATGCGATGCATCGCACGCAACAGCGGGGCTTGCTTCAGCACTTTGGGACTCATGGTTATGAAATGATATGTAATTGGGACGTGTCGGTGTTTTTATAGCTTTTGCGTGGTAGGTACACGCAGCACCCGACATTTGTGCGGGTTCTATATCTAAACCATTCGGGTGTACCTTGTTTAAAATCTAACAATAGATACCCGTGGGGAGTACTTGTAGCGTCAGCGTAAGCCTCCTGTAAAATACGGGGGTTTTCAGGACACACTTGACGTGCAAAGTGTTGAATCTGAGCTTTATCCCTGGGATTTTTAAAAAGCACAATATAATGCGCGTTTAAGGAAATGTCTCTTTGGCCCTTGCCCTGGTGGAATATATTTTGCGTAAGGTACATGACGCTAATATTTTGATGGTGGCATCCTTTGGTGAAAAGATCGACGACCACTTCGTTGGCTTCACGCATCAGATCGTCCAGGATAATCAGTTGTGGAGGAGAGTCATCACAGGTGTCATCCATTTCCGGTAAACCCTTACAGAATATGACAGACCCGTCTTGTTCGAATCCCGGTTGCCATAAAGCATAATACCAGGTGATTTTATCAAATTTAACGTCACACATTGTGTCCGAGTGACGGATAAAGTCGGCTACAAAATGGGACTTTCCACAGCCTGAAGGGCCGCTGATGATGGCTGAAAATGGATGTTTCAACTTGTCCATAATGTTTAAGACTGAGCTTATAAGCTAAATGAACTTGTATTTATAGGATAGAAGGGTGGGGGTGTAGACGTTAAAACACAAACATAACAGTTTTTATAATATTTAATTACACAAATCAATGTTTTTACAAATTTTATTTCACACAATTATTTACACAGATCAAAGTTTTTTGCAAATATATCTCACATCATGAAAAATATTTATTTACTCAAATCATAGTTTTTTACAAATATATCTCACCATGAAAAGTATACTTTGAAAAATATTTATTTACACAAATCATAGTTTTTACAAATATATCTCACAACATGAAATTGAAAATATTTATTTACACAAATCAAAGTTTTTACAAATATATCTCACACCATGAAAAGTATACTTGGAATATTTACACAAATCAAAGTTTTTACAAATATATTTCCCAACGCGAAAAGTATACTTTGAAAAATATTTATTTACACAAATCATAGTTTTTACAAATATATCTCACACCATGAAAAGTATACTTGGAATATTTACACAAATCAAAGTTTTTACAAATATATCTCATACTACAAAAAAAAAGTATACTTGGTATATTTAATTACAAATATATCTCATACCATGAAACGTATACTTGGGATATTTATTTACACAAATCAAAGTGTTTTTTACAAGTATATCTCATACGATAAAAAAGTATACGTGGAATATTTATTTACAAAAATTATATATATATATTATGGAAACAATAATCAATTTCTTGAGCTCGTAGCGGGAATAGTGGCCTCGGTACTAATTTTATAAAGTCCGGTTTAAAAAGTATTTTAACATATGGTTTCAAATTTGATTAGAATTTAAAATATATATACAAACAAATTTGACTAGAATTAAAATATATACAAACAACTAATTTTATTTGACTAGATATAACCAGGTAGGTGGAGATTTATACTGGCGGATAAAAAAAATATAAAAAAAGTATCCCGGGTGCATAAAATAAATAAAAAAAATATGCTTGTTTTCATGCAGAAAAAAAATATGAAAAAAATTTCAAATCTTTGAAAAATGGTATGTCAGTGGAACTGTCTAGAGTGAAAGACTAAAAAAGATGATTATTCAGCCCGTCTAAATGATCACCTTTTAGTTGTGGCGAACGCGTTTACAAGGACTCTGATACCCAAACGGCAACGTATTATAATCATCGGTTATCCGCCGTTTGGTGTACACAGGCCGGTAGACTTTATTCTGCGAAACGGTACATACAGTCGCAAGACCTTTTCTTACAATTTTGTGCGGTATCTGTATGTATCTTTCCGCGGCCTGTTCGGTGACCATCGCTTTCAAAACGTCAAAATTAACGTCGTTCCGGTTGCCATAGTTTAGGGTGATACCGCGAACCTTGCATACCGTTTTTGTTTTGGCAGGGTCGCCACCAACGCAAACTCGGTACGCGTAATTCTTGGGACCGCCAGATACAAAGGCGCTAATGTAGCTTCCCGGACCGTAATCTTGAAGTTCGTCAGTGAGGTCACCTAAAAAGTCTCCGGTCGGTGGACTCCAATCGCCGGGGCGTTCCGTGAATAGAACGCTATCTGTATCATGATACAAAACGCGGTCCCCCAATTTTTCAAGGATGCTGTATAAGTGCAACCTAGCCATAGCAGTCGTGTAGCACGCCACCGCCACACTCGTGTTAGGGTTAGGGCGCAACGCGTCACGCGCATCCTTGTAATTGAGGAACATAACCTCATCATTTACATCAATGACGCTGTCCACGGTGATGTACGGATCCGTTAGGTACTTGTGAATGCCCTGATAGTCGTTGACAACGGCTACGTGTGGTAAATCGGGTCTTTGCCCAAACTTTCCCCATAGCGAATTTAAAAACAGTTTAGCCAGAGTGCGGAGACCAGGGTTTTTACAAACAGAGCCGAAATCGAGTTTTACCCCCTCCCTTTCCTCATAATTTTGAATGTAAGCTAACTTCTCATCTTGCGAGGTACACCACTCTGGCCATCCGCTGGCTTCTTGTTTGATTTTCAAAAAAGTATCAATGTAGCCGTGAAACAAGCCGCCAGAACGTGTCTGACGGTCGTAAACAGATACATTGTACTCCCACACTTCGTGTACGGCTTCAACGGTGTAGCCTTTCTCAACGGCTTTCCGGATCTCGTCAATCACCCAGACACCTGTCAACCAGCGATCTTTTTTGTCGTTGTGCTGACACGCGCCTTGGTTTTTCTCCTCCCCGCATTTCCTGCACAAGATGAACATTAACTTGTCGTGCATCCGTGTAGGTAATACGGGCATGAATAAATCCCGCGGAGGCGTCACTGTAACTTTGGCTATGCCTTCTACTTTATCTATAGCGGGACAATTTGGTTCCAAGTGAATTTTGGGGTGGCCGATGGGGTATTTTTTGTACTTGCAAACGTACGGATACAACGAACACACATCCAAGTACTTGATCTTCTCTCCACAAGAAAGGTCTGCTTCGTGGAAGAGTTTGATACAATTTGTACGCCCGCCAAAGAATGCGTCCCTGGGACTGAGGGGCTCCTTGCTGTACACCTCGTGCCGGAGTACAAATTGTTTCAAGTCCTTGTCTGTGCGTTTCATCGCATTAAACGTACACTCCCACATCTCTACGACCGTGTAGCCGGCATTCTTAAACTTTTCAACACAAGCCATGGTCGCTTCATAGCGCGTCTCCATGGTCTCGTGGGGACTGTTTTTGATAGGGGTGGTCCTGCCCGGATAACAGAGAGGGCACCCGTGCCAATAACAGCCCCAAAACTGAAAGACGGTGGTGGTATCTCCAGCTTTAACAACGCCGTCTACACGTCGCCCTAACACATATTCCTCACGGCCGTTACCCGCATGAAGAATAGAGACACCGCGTTGATGGGCCTCCCAGCAGAGCCATTGTACAGCTATGTGCGACTGTTGGTCTGCGCACCGGTAGCCACCGTTAGGGATAATACCGATAGTATTCTCCTTAATATGACTACGGCGGTAAACCAACATGGCCGCTCCAGCGATAGTACACGCCTCTCTGAAAGGATCCACCTTTGCTTTTTCAATAAGCATATCTCTAAACTTTAGGCAGGCCTTCCGTAGGATCTCTACGTCTTTCACGCAATACAGTTCCAACTCGCGGTTAAAATCAAAGACATAATTTTCTTTGACCAACGCGTCATACCACTTCTCAAAGTGCTCCTTTCCCTCAACTGACATCTCCCCGACGCCGTAATCCTCCTTTGGCGGCAAGGGACCCCTATACCCCGCGTTTTCTTTTTTATTGAAAAAATGGGGGAAATGTCCCTTGGCCAAAGACTCGTCCAGGCCGAATGTCTTGGGCATCTTGGACAACGACATGGGGAGAAAGTTTAGTGAGTCAATAAAGTGGAGCGGGCCGTAACGCATGGACATGATTTTCCCACCGTTCATTATAAGGTCTGGAGTCCATTTTTTACCTCCATCATATATTTTAAAATAAAATTCCCATCATACCCTTTTGAATTTTGAGCAAGGAGGGTGATATCCTTAAATTTTGAAGCTTTAATTTGTTCTATAAATCCGAAAAATTGGGCCATTGTGGTATCACCCCCGAATATGCGAGTCCTATCGCCCCCGCAATCGGTGCAATGATTGTCATTTGCATCTATATGAAGGCAGGCCTTGCAACATGTCTGCACGACACATAGGTTAGGTTCGTGCAAGTACGTGTTTACCGCACCTTTAAGAAGAGTTTCTTGTCTGCATTCAAAATCATAGAATACAAACATGAAATTGCTCTTTTCCAGTGACGGCTTGGACGGGGCTTGCTTCATATAACAGAAATGCCCAAAAGGACGATATGAATCACATACTCTACAAAAAGTCTCATAACACCTATGTGAATAATTTGACTTTTCCAAGCTGAAAAATTGCCCACATACCTCGCAAACCTTTTTGACGTCACAGACCGACCTGTGACCTCTGCAAAAACCGGGACGTTTATGGTTATCAAAACATGTCTGGTTTGTGAACCAACGCCCGCAATCTTTGCAGACCACAGATTGACCTCCACTGCAAACCGCTTTAGCGTAGCACTTTTTACAAGCGGATTCGCACTTGTGCTCGTTCTTTGTGTTGAACGGCACACGACACTCGCGGCAAAAGTACGAGCACTTAAAGGCGGCTGTCAAGGATGTTATGACGTCAAAATGGTTTTGCTTATCGTCGTGAAAATACAAATCAAGGTTGCCCTTAAAGGAATGGTCGGCGGGAGTAGGCCCTTCATATAGGACTTGTCTCCCGCGACGTTCCCTGAACACCGTGATTTTGTATTCGGAGAGGTATGTTTGAAATTGTTTCAGCTCAGTCAATCCACCACCTTTCAAAAGATTCACACGGGCATTATGGCATAGTTCCTCTGCTTTGAGTTTTTGAATAGGACGACCCCATTTGATTTGTCTAAAGGTGTTCACATCCATACATCCTGGCTCTCTTTTATTATCACATACAGCCTTGGCAACAACTAATGCACGGGCAAGACAAAGTGTGTCGCCATTTTGAATAGTAATTATTCCTTGGTTTTTACGGCTATATGTGCTAGCGGGAGAGAGTTTATCACAATAACGTGCACTCCCGCGAGGCTCCTTAAAATGGCAGAGTTTAACGTACAATGGTGCTGTACTCAAAAACAAACTATTACTCTGCAATACGCGACTTACGTTATCAAGCACGGCTCGAGCGTCTAACTGATCTGCTCGTCTAAAAGAAACGTACACAGGGTTCAACGTCGAGTCCGTGCTATTTAAACGTAAGCCAACATAATCTTCGTTACTGACGCCATGGTCCTGCAACCGGTTGAGCAAATTAGTAATTTGTTCTTCAAGCCAGCTTAATGCGTCACGATCGCTTGCTGGAGCACCAAGATGTACGGTAACTTCTCTACCGGTATAAAAGAAACGCCTCAACTGCTTAATTCTCTCTTCGACGATACGAAGAGGGAGGCCTTGGTTCAAAGCTCCACCTACCTGGTTTACCGGACCACTAATTCCCGTCTGGGGTGCCGAAGATGGTCCTGCTAGCACCGCCACGGGTTGCGGGGAACCCGTCTGCCTCGCCGCGGCTGGGGGTCGAACAGCTTCTCCAGGGCTCGGAGGCTGTGCTCCCGCGGCTGGGTGAGGGGGTGTCATGGCCGGTGGCTGCGAGAGGATGGCACTGCCATTTTCGTTCTCAAGTTGAACTATAACACACAACGTAAGCACTTTAACACTAATTGTTCTAAACATACGCGTCTTTAAAACGATGCCACAATTTCAGACTGCTTTTGGTATTTATAACACAGCAACATTCTTAAAGTGTGGTGTGTGTGTGTGTGTGTGTGTGTGTGTGTGTGTGTGTGTGTGTGTGTGTGTGTGTGTGTGTGTGTGTGTGTGTAATAAATACACTTCCAACATGTACAAATACATCACCCCTCGCATGTGAAAAGTTGAACACACACATTTTCAGCTATGCTAGGAAATCGAACCCTGGACCTCCCTAGCTCATCAGGGTTTTAATACACGGCTATAGCAACGCTATAATTTCCCTGGTTAACTATTATGGCTGTATATATATTTTGATATCTGTATACAAGCACTACATGTACAAAATACAGTTTAGTTTCACTATGCCTGTGGGGGGAATCGAACCCCGGTAATATAGGGAAATACATGTATTCACACAAGACAATTAAGTTTACGTTTGGTGGAAATAATTTTGTTTTGATTTATAACCGTTACTTTATTGTCTAAAGTGTGCCACTGTATGATAATTTACGCTATAATTTCCCTGGTTAACTATTATGGCTGTATATATATATATTTTTGATATCTGTATACAAGCACTACATGTACAAAATACAGTTTAGTTTCACTATGCCTGTGGGGGGAATCGAACACCGGTAATATAGGGAAATACATGTATTCACACAAGACAATTAAGTTTACGTTTGGTGGAAATAATTTTGTTTTGATTTATAACCGTTACTTTATTGTCTAAAGTGTGCCACTGTATGATAATTTACGCTATAATTTCCCTGGTTAACTATTATGGCTGTATATATATGTTTTTGATATCTGTATACAAGCACTACATGTACAAAATACAGTTTAGTTTCACTATGCCTGTGGGGGAATCGAACCCCGGTAATATAGGGAAATACATGTATTCACACAAGACAATTAAGTTTACGTTTGGTGGAAATAATTTTGTTTTGATTTATAACCGTTACTTTATTGTCTAAAGTGTGCCGCTGTATGATAATTTAACAACCAGACGTGTAGGTAAATGAACCCTGGACCAGTATCGCGCCCCCCCTAAGTTGCTGGTTGAATATTTGATCTAGCAACTTGTAAACATGAATTTAATAAGTATTCAAAGCGACAATTATAATTTCCAGTCTATGAATGTCTGTACGGGAAATGAACAGGGGACCATTTAAATCCCTTACTGGAACATGTACAAAATACCAACCACAGGTGTTATTTATCGCTATGAAAGGGTAAACAGTCATTTATCTGCTTGCAGCGTCAGAGTTGTTGGTGGGTCTTGTTACGGCACCCCCTCAACCCTTCTATCTATAGCTGTCACCGTAAGAAACCCCCCTTCGCTAATGACAGAGGGGTGGAGGGACTGTCTCTCTCTCGCTCTTTCAAAAAATATTTTTGCTCTGGCTTAAAGTGACTTCTAACGCTATCTACACGAGAGCGAAAGCACTCATACATGAAATGCTGTGGTCAGGCCTGCGCGCGATATCTACCGGATAGATAATAAAACACCTCACTGCCCGAATTATTTTTTCTATCAGTAGAAATATTTTTAATAGACAATTATTTTTTTCAGCCTAAAGGTCAGGGCACTTTATACGCATTACTTAAAGACTAAGACATCCCGCCCGCTGTCTGTTAATTTATCAGACAGACATTCTTAGCCGTGTCGGGAATTAAACCAGGGACCGGTAGACATGCTATCGACTGCACTAAGTTGACGGTTGAATTGGATCCAGTACATTGCAAACACTACTAAAAAAAAGACAGTTATAATTTTCTCTTGAATGTTTGTAATGACAAGAGCTAATATTCTTTTTTGGTTAAAGTTGAAACGGACCAGCTGACAAAATGTACTAAATAACAGTGGTTTGGGAGGGGGGGAAGAGAGCGCGCAAATAACTGTCTATTTCTAACCTAGTGACTATATAGTATTGTTACTTGTAGACGGTACTTACATAGCAGCAGGTCTAGCGCATCCAAATCACCACAGGCGTCTGTGGGCGTCTGTCCATTGATATGGGGCGGTGTGATGACGGCTGGGGGCGGGCTACGGATGACGGGAGGCTGTGCGATGACGTCGTTCATCACCGTAGGCGCAATGCTGTTCCTCAGCCCCTCATCCAGCCCATAAGGGTCCCATAAGTCTGAAATTTAATAAACACATATTAATTACTATCGCGGCGGGGGAAAAAAAACCACTATAGAATCTATAGCAAGAAGCTATTTACCCATAGACCACTCGCCATCCGCGATGCAAATACCGTCCTCCGTAAAAAGGTTTAAAGGATCCGGGCTACTCGGTTCTGCCAACACTGTGGGGATGTATTCTTCTTCTTCTTGATGCGCTGCCAAAGGAACAAGAAAAAAATGTTCACCAAGATGTGATGAGAAAAAACTCTTTTAAATCTTACCCGAATTTATCCAATTTTCCAACGCGTCGAAACTCGAAAAAAAATGTTCACCAAGATGTGATGAGAAAAAAAACTCTTTTAAAACTTACCCGAATTTATCCAGTTTTCCAGCGCGTCGAAACTCATTTTTGATGTTTATCACACTCGATTATTAATCACAATGACCGAATGTAATGAGATCAAGGTCTATTTATAGTCGCTTCAATGGGGGTGTGTGCCACATGAAAGGTGGCGCCTTCTCATTGGTCGAAAATAACATTTCCGCATCGGAGCCTATCAGGTCCGTGTAAGTACCGTTATATTTCATTTGCGTTAAAGCTTTCACAGAGGACGGAGGTCTTTCTTCAGCGCTGTCTAGGGGTGGATCCTATGACAGTCGGGCGTGCAAATGCTGGTTCACATCTCGCCCCGTGACTGGAGGGGGTAAGGACGTTGACTCGACAAACGCCAAAAGTCCCTGGTTCGAATCCCGTCGATGATATCTAAGAGCAAAACCCTTTTTTTTCACTCTCGCAAATGTGGGGTGCATTTTTCAACTTGCCTGAAGCATTGAGACGGACGCGCACCTACTTGATTAATTCTAGACAATAGCCTCAATAAGATATATATGTATGTTGTTATATTTTGAAGTTTAGCTATAGTAATAGAAATGCCGGCGTGTTTTTTGTTTTTCCGGCAGCACAATTGCTGGTACACATCACGCTCTGTGACTGTAGGGTAAGGACTTCGACTCGACAATCGGCAAAGTCTCTGGTTTGAACCCCGTCGATGATATCTAACCGGAGTAAACATTTCAACCATTTATAAGAAAACACTAGGTGATAAAACTGAATACATCCCAACTAGTAGCGGGGTTCGAAACCCTGTACTAGTTCCGTTTTTTCGAGAGGTCGGTGCTTATCAGTCACGGGGTCTGGTTCGAATCCCTTGGGTTGAATAATCTTTTTAGACAGACATTTTTTTTTCAAAGATTTTGAGCTATTTTTTTCCTACATGAAAACACTCATATTTTTAATTCTAGTCAAACTGTCACCCATGAGGCCTTCTAGTTCGAGTTTCTACCAAAAGATGGCTGTAGCTTCTAGAAACAGAGTAGCCAAAATTAGCTTTGAGTCCACGACCTCTGTGACAAGGGGTGGCTGAGCTTTGCGCTCTGTGAAAGGGGTGGACTTGGTGGGGGGTGGTGTTGGCGGAGAAAGACGAGTTCAAGAAAGGTTTATAAACGTTTGCTTATTGCAACATAAAATTTTCCACTGGGAGGCAACTGACCCCCTCCTACCCCCTAAACATTGCCACTCAGCGTCAGTGACGTAGGGATGGGGGGAGGGGGAAAAAGTGAAAGGGAGGAGGTATGACGCGATGAGGGGGTTTGCTCGCATTCAACTGAGTGCTGCCAGAGGGCACGGTCATGCTGTCCTCGCGAGTAGGGTTGGTGAAAGGGGCCTTATGGTTGACTCGCACTCTTCAGCACGCTGCCGTCAGGAGAGCTTCGTGCTCAGTGTTCCTCCCCATACGTTGTCACTACTCGCTGAGCGGCCGACCCCCTCCATTCTACGCAGGACAGTCGTAGCGAGAGGTTCGTGCAGAGACGTATGCTCACCATCCAAATAAAATATACTCCAATGTCCTTCCCCATAACCCTTATATGAATATTTAATTAACAATCATTAATAATTAAGAAAAAAAAAGACCCACACAAGTACCAACATGTTCAATGTGTGGTGGGGGTTGTAGGGGATGGTGGTGTAGGGGAGGGGGTTGTAGGGGAAGGGGGGTTGTAGGGGGGAAGGGTTGTAGGGGAGGGGGTGTAGGGGAGGAAATTTCGTAATCAACTGGTGGAGATTTTGTAATCAGAGCGGAGGGAGGGGAGGGGAGGGGAGGGGTGGGGGTCTAATTATAGCAGCCAATAGAGGCCAGATCTATTTATAGCGACCTATCAGCCAGTGGTGTAACTGTCTTCTAGCCACTGTAAACCACTGTCTATGGTAATATCCCCCTTAATAGCCAGTGGTGTAACTGTCTTCTAGCCACTGTAGACCACTGTCTAGGTAATATCCCCCTTAATAGCCAGTGGTGTAACTGTCCTATAGCCATTGTAAACCACTATAGATGGTAATATCCCCTTAATAGCCGGGGGTGTAACTGTGCTATATCCAATGAAATCTCGAAGTAACATCTGCCCGGCTCATTTACGTGATACATGACTATTCTAACTTCAACTCGCCATAACGACGTCCTCGGATGAAGGAAAACAGCGCTCGTCTGTCATCTAGTGAAGGGACAGTTGACGAACGCCATCCGTCATGGACCAGTTTGCCATCGCGCAAAGACCATCAAAAGTTGGGTGAGGCGTTAGCTCTCCAGACTTTTACCCGAGATATATAAAAAAGATATTTGTAAAGTCTGTTTATGATAGGTTTTTACCTGAATGACAGTTCAAAAATCATATGTTTAAATTTTGGGTTGCCAACACTTGTAAAAGATCACTGTTTTGTTATAAATCTTAAGTTTTTTAACTACCTGTTATATTTTATATTTAAAATAACGCAAACTTAAGTTATCTCTTACTATTTCATTACTTTTAATAATTTCTTTTTACCCAATCTGAAACAATATTTTAAACATAATTAAAAGTGCTTATTCTCCGTTATGGAATGTTATCTATAATGTGTAATATAGTGCATACATCAATACCTTTTAATACAGGCATCGTGGTGACCTGGTGGTCTAGGGGTAAGGTTTCAGACTTCTGTGCTGAGGGTCCGGGGTTCAATCCTCGGTCCCAACACATATTCATCTGATTGCCAAACTCTTCCTTCACCTCTGACAAGACGTGTATTAATCACAACTTGTGAATGTGAGGAATGCCAGGCCTCCACCGTGGTTCGGATCCCACGTTAAACTGTAGGTCCTCCATTTCATCTCACAATCACCCTACCATTACACATTAGCGTAAGTGCGTATAACCCGAACTGGTAGTAAGACACGGTGCTAATAATAATAATAATAATAATAATAATAATAATAATAATAATAATAATAATAATAATAATAATAATAATAATACAGGCATCGTATTTACTTGGAAAAGAGAAAATACTTATAATTTTTTATATTTATAATAAATTGTTTTATGATTATTTTATCATATTTTGAAATATTTAACTGAATAAAAATATTTGATCCACTGCGTGGGTGCATCATTGAAAAAAACTCGTTTCCATCACGTCCAATCACATCGTTTAAATTCGTCGGTCACCATTTTGAAGCAATGTTCGTTAGACCTTTTGTGAAATTGATGTGACTAATATTTTTTTTAAGTGGAATAAAACGATGAATAAGCTTTGTGTGCCCGATCTCATATAAATATATAAATAATATTGGCCTAAACTACTGTGGTTAGATCTCACATTCATATATTACCATCTGTTTTCATTACAGCTATCCAAATTGACAGATGTCAACTGTTGGCGTAGGGATATATCAGGGACTATTTCTAGTAACTTTTTGAGCTGTCATCCAAGTAAACTAAGGTCGTGAATGTATAATATGTCAGTGCAGTTCTCTAAATATTCCACCTCCTTATCATATCCTTGGAGTTCCCATGTTAATGTTTTTAAGTTTTATTCGGTGAGTTTTAAATACATAGCATTGAAACATAAATCTAAAAATTATTAAATAATTCTAAAAATAATCTTACAACTTTTTTTAAAATCTTGAAATATTATTCTTTTGTAAACGCGTTTTTTTTCTTCTAAATCGTCTACAACTCAGGTTATTAATTATTGATATATTCACAAAAATGTCCTACAGGAATCTTTCTTGCAAGATGTAGATTATAAAAAAATTTCATAGAAACATAGACTCTATTTATTTAGAATAAAAAACAACGTAAAGTTTATTTAGAAATATAAGTCAATGTTGTATAGACGCAAATAATAGAGCGAGTGTTTATACTCGTCAGCGTTAGAGGGGAGCTATTATCAACAAATAAACAAGAGAACCTCGTTGAGTGAATTACTTATTTTTTCCCTTATTTTCCCTTTCGTACATTGGCGTCTAGAATGTGATGGTGCCTTATTAGCCACTGTAATACACTTGATAGGGCTCCTCCGCTCCTTCTATTATTACAGGAGCCAACGCTCGGTTCATTTAGGTCATTATTAGGAAATGGAGACCATAAATTATATTCATTATCGCTTGGGGAGAAAAATGTAATTTGAAGATTTAATAACATGAAGCAGAGGCAATAACAATACTGTTCCTCCCCCTAGTTGGGTTTGTTGGGGGTCCTCTAACCCCCCCCAACCTCCCATTACTTCTCACCCCCTTCTCCCAGACCCAGCTCAAAGAGCCATGTATAATGCAAGACGAAGAAGGAGGAAAAGAAAATTCCATATTCTCACGGTCCTTGTTTCATGATTTCACGAGGTTATTGGATACTGTGACGTCATCGGGAAACAACAGAGACGAACGTCACAACATTAGGAGAAGGGATTCCCCACCTTCACAAGGCGAGACCGGGTCATTCTACACGAGGGGAACATTGACTGAACACATGTTTCAAGGTTCGACCAGACTGGCGGGCGAGCGAGCGCGTGATTAGCAGATAGCTCTCGATAGTTGTTGACGAGGAGGCTCCGAATCTTGTCTCAGTGAACTGAGGGTGGTTTTTAACAAGTGATTTATTGTTGTGGTTTTCTCATCCTCTCTCCATGCTAATGGCGATTCTTATTTGTAAAGGCCTAATTTGATAATATTGAAGTATTTTAACATATCAGTTTTACACACACATATATATATATATATGCTCATATATATATATACTCATATATATACATATAGGTATGGTTTACGAACTTACCAATTAAATTAGGCCGTTAGTAGCAAGTGTGCTAAACCTATCGATATTAATAAAAATGTCAAAATGAGAATTTTTCCCAGCACTCAATGAACCAACATACAATAATATTGCCTAGCGCCTGTAAACTAGACTGTACCGGGTCGAGCGCGCTCCAGTCTGGCCACCTCTCATTATAACCAATGTGTTCTATTTTATATTTTAGTCGCTCGCTCCAGTCTGGCCACCTCTCATTACAACCAATGTGTTCTATTTTATATTTTAGTCGCTCGCTCCAGTCTGGCCACCTCTCATTAAAACCAATGTGTTCTATTTTATATTTTAGTCACTCACTCGCTCCAGTCTGGCCACCTCTCATTACAACCAATGTGTTCTATTTTATATTTTAGTCGCTCGCGCGCCCAGTCTGGCCACCTCTCATTCCAACCAATGTGTTCTATTTTATATTTTAGTCGCTCGCGCGCCCAGTCTGTCCGGCCCCTAGTCAGGACTTAGGTCCTTGTTTCACAGAGGTAGATAGTTTTTAAAGACACATCCCTAGCTATAATCTGGTGTGTGGGTTATCGTCATCTTAATGTTGGCTATGGCTTGTTTTTACGACGCCCCGTTTGGACGCCTGACACACCCTCCCTCCCCATAAACGCCGTCCATTAGCCAAGTTTTATTATTTATCATGAGCCGGTTTGCGAAGAGAAGACGAGTTTCTCTACCTAGTTGTGGTGAAGCCACCCCTTGGACCGTTTTCCAGTCGTGTGGTCCGTTAGACTCTGGAGGGACGTGTTGGGGGTTAAAGAAATAATGACGTCATCTGCCAACCACGGGCACAAGGTGGCGTCCAAAGAATACTCTCTGAGAGGGCACACTAAATAAATGAAGGGTTATGTATCCAATTCATTCGGAAACTTTGGAAAATCTGGTATTTTTTTAAAAAATAATTTCTCTCAACCCCTTGGAGAAAGAAGTATTGTGATAGTCAAAAAGATCGACTTCTAGATTTTGATAAATTAATGTCTACGTTTCATGAACCTCTGAAACAGAAAAAAGTGTTTTTCACGATGCCGCCTGCCTGTACCTCAGCCTAGAGCCGAAACTGTTTTACTGATTGGGCTTAAACTTGGTATCTAGATTTTCACAAGGTTTACCCGGAGATTTTTTAGAATTAAATATCTAACCCTAAAACTAAGGAGGCGGCCAGACTGGGCGAGCGCGTGACTAAAATATAAAATAGAACACATTGGTTGTAATGAGAGGTGGCCAGACTGGGCGAGCGCGTGACTAAAATATAAAATAGAACACATTGGTTGTAATGAGAGGTGGCCAGACTGGAGCGAGTGACTAAAATATAAAATAGAACACATAGGTTGTAATGAGAGGTGGCCAGACTGGAGCGAGTGAGTGACTAAAATATAAAATAGAACACATTGGTTGTATTGAGAGGTGGCCAGACTGGAGCGAGCGACTAAAATAAAAAATAGAACACATAGGTTGTAATGAGAGGTGGCCAGACTGGAGCGAGCGACTAAAATATAAAATACAACACATAGGTTGTAATGAGAGGTGGCCAGACTGGAGCGTGCTCGACCCGGTACAGTCTAGTTTACAGGCGCTAGGCAATATTATTGTATGTTGGTTCATTGAGTGCTAGGAAAACTTCTCATTTTGACATTTTTATTAATATCGATAGGTTTAGCACACTTGCTACTAACGGCCTAATTTAATTGGTAAAATCATAAACCATACTTATATATATAAAACTGATATGTTAAAATACTTCAATATTATCAAAGTAAGCCTTTACAAATAAGAATCACCATTAGCGTGGAGAGAGGATGAGAAAACCCCAACAATAAATCACTTGTCAAAAACCACCCTCAGTTCACTGAGCCAAAATTTGGAGCCTCCTCGTCAGCAACTTTCGAGAGCTATCTTCCAATCATATGCTCGCCAGTCTGGCCACCCAGTCGCTCAGTCGCTCGCTTGTCAGTCTGGCCGAACCCTTACCCTCTTCCTTGTCATTCCAGTGAAATGCCGGGTTGGTAAACCACATTACTGACCTAGCGTATGAAAACAATCAACACCTACCATGTTTGAACAGTTCTGGTACATACAACACTCAACATCTGGGTGTGATATTTCCCTCTTAATCCCATGCTACTCCCCAAAATCTCGACGAGCATCCCTGCCACCCTCCTCACCCAAAGGGGAATCCCTCCATTGAACTCCAGTGAAGTGAAATATCTGGAACGGAGACCAATTCATCTCAAGTCATGGAGGAGGAGTTGGTTAGTAACTGAATGTTCGAGCGTCAAAGGAATTGGATCACCTCAGGTGGAAATGAAAGAAGGAGAAGGGGGGGGGTTTCTGCCCTTCTATGGAGGGGCGTAGTCCATGGAGCTAAGGGGAGAGGTTACCTTTGTTATCTCGCTGTTCTCATTAGTACAGTAGTGAGTTACACTCCAGTCGACACCAGCGTGGAGAATAGATATAATTAATTACAGATCAAAAACAAGTTCATCGTAAAGACACGCCACTTCACCATAGTTAGCGCGGTTGAGTAAATATCTTCAAACGTTCTGTTTTTCAGAGTTAAAAATAAAAAGATACGGGATTGGAACGTTTTGAGGGATCATACTAATAATCGTATGAAGATTTTACTCAAAATAATATGTGGTTGTTATTCCAAAGGACTATTCCCAGATTTTAATTTAAAAACATCATAGAAGGCCTTAGTTCATACCAGAACGCATCCTACTGTGTAGAAGTATTTTGTTTTTATAAAATTTATTCCAAAACTCTATTAGGAAGTTTGATTTATATCTAGATATCCGTTTCAACATGGTGGCCGCTTTAAGGTTTCTCTTATAAATTTAAATTAATTTAAGTTATAAATAATTTTTAATTTAATTTTAGCACCGCGTCTTACTCCCCGTTCAGGTTATACGCTTAAGTACTAATTACACTAATGGATTAGGAATTGAGAAGGTTGAATTTTAGAGGAAATGAACCCACATTTGTGTGGTAGGGGGAAGCATTTAGGGAAAACCACCCCCAGTTCACCTGGCCGAGATTCGAACCTCGATCTCCCCGTCCTCGGCGGTCTAGCTCAACACGACTGGCGCTTTAGCCAACTACGCCACCGAGGCGGGTTGTATAAATAATCGATCTAGTGCTTATAGGGCGTATTTTTTAAAAATTTTGATGTATACGGTAGGACTGAAGTGTTATTATCTATGAATATAATGTACTATTGAGCCTAGTATTAATTTGTTTTATGTCTAACTTTATGGTCAATTTGGTAAAATATCAACTTAAATAAAAACCACATGGTTTGATCACGCAAGCGAGCTATATCGACCAACCGGGCGCCGCATTTTGGTGAAGATGATGCTAAAATTTGCGGATATAGGGGGTCATGTGGTCAGAATAATGTTTTCTAGACCGGAGTCGCTACTTATTTATTCAAGTATCTCCTCATTTGTCCTCATGAGGCTGAGTTTGACCTCGTTCTAAACCCTCTGCTTCATATATAATATTTGGAAGCGCCAGGCATCAAACCCGGTACCTGTGGATCTGTAACCAGGAACTCTGACCACTAAAACCATAAAGTAGGTCAATATAAACTTGAATGCAAGAATAAATTATAGGAAATATTCCAACTTTAAATCCAAATATAAATATTAAGGCTGAAGTAAATAAAAGAACAAGACATAATCCTTAACATGATGCACTTAGAATGTTTTGAGCTACACTAGAGTCGCGATTATCCAGCCTTCGGTTATCCGGCCCGGTTATTGGTGTTAACAAGTGCGTTTTAAAATAAACAATCTGGTACATATCCACTAATAATTAATAAATTAATTGAACATAAACGCTTTACAACTGTTACATTGGAGACATGAATGAGGTTGGACTATAATACAGAGTACTATTGCAGTCTTAGTAAGTGAAGATAGCAGCAGTGCTTTGATTTGGCTCGAAACAGAACCTGCGTCAGCGGAGATGTGCGTGAGGCACGCCCATACTGAACATTATTTACATAGGATATGTTATTATCCGGCTTGAAATGTCGCCACTTTAAGCGAGATAAATCGTGACTCTAGTTACTGGTAAAATGGTTTTATTAGCGTTTTCAACTTTCATAATCCTCCTAAAACCCCTATAACGAATCTCAATCATGTTTTTGGGAAGAAGTGGTGTAATTATTACTAATGTAAATAGTTACTAGTTAATATGACTTACGAGCTCTACAAGAAGTTCGACAGCAAAGTGGGACCTTTTGAAAGTTACAGTACGAACAAACAAAGACCAGCAAGATTTTTTTTTTTACTGTGAAATGTTTCTTGTTGAAGTTTGCTCCGCATTGGGACAACAAAACAAATTGAATATATGTTCAGTGGTTTTCGGAATGATTTAACTCGATCGGAGCCAAATGTTAAAAAAAAAAAAAGACATAAAAGTTTGATGGTCATGTCTATAAATCATCTACTCCTATCAAACTCCTTTCTTACTTAAAAACATTTTTCACAAAAAAAACCAATTCAACTTTAGTGATAAAATTGTTTTTTAAACGTCCCTAGATACCAACTGAACAGAGAAAATTAAACAAGCAGGATAGTTGTTACCAACTTCTGTGAACTTTCACTTTGTGAAAATGTTCAAAACTTGAGGAATAAAATGTAATCTTCTTTCTTATTATATTAATGAAATGTAATCTTCTTTCTTATTATATTAATGAAATTTAATCTTCTTTCTTATTATATTAATGAAATTTAATCTTCTTTCTTATTATAATAATGAAATGAAGAATCTGTCTGTATTGAGGATTGCGCAATATCTACCACACGCATAAGGACTGACATTTTAAAATTAGTAGCCCTTTGCACAAATATGTGAACCTGTGCAAACGTGAATTCTAAAATTTTGATTTGATTTATTAAATTAATTAAAAACTGGGTTGGAAGAAATAGAATTTAAAAAAAATTCGGTCTGTTTGAAGCAAAGATGTATAGAACGCCAAAGAGAAGGACATAAATGAAGTGTGAAGGAAAAAGAACGCAAGGGAGGCGAAGAAAGAGATGGAGGGAGGAGGAGATGATGGTAATAGTGAGTATGAAGGTGTGGAACAAGTGGAAACACTCACAACTTAACTCAAGACTAATTAACCAAACCTTTGTGACCGTTGGGGGGTTCCTCTATGGAAAAAAAACTCATGTGAAGAGCTGAGAATCGAACCCTGAGTCCTCTAATCTCGTAGTCAGGTGCATACCACAGTGTTGTTTAGGAAACACACACAAACATAAAGAAAAGAGAGGAATTACCGTGGTAGGTACAGAGAAAGACGGGCTAAGTAGTAATTAGAGGTGACCTGGTGGTCTAGGGGTAAGGTGTCAGACTTCTGGTCTGGAGGTCCGGGGTTCAATCCTCGGTCCCGGCACAGATTTATCTGACTGCCAAACCCTTCCTTCACCTCTGACAAGACGTGTATTAATCACAACTTGTGAATGTGAGGAATGCCAGGCCTCCACCGTGGTTCGGATCCCATGTTAAACTGTAGGTCCTCCAGTTCATCTCACAATCACCCTACCTTACACATTAGCGTAAGTGCTTACAACCCGAACGGGTAGTAAGACGCGGTGATAATAATAATAATAATAATAATTATAATTATAATAATAAATATAAATAAATAGAGAAGATGTTGACATGGATTGGGAAAGAGAGGTCAGCCTCAGTGGTCGAATGGTCTAATGCAGGAGAGTTAACCTTTTTTGGTCAAAACGACCACATTGGAAATTAAAAATACGGGGGGGGGTCGCATTTCAATTTTTTTTATTTCACCGCTTCTTACTATTCATTAACGTAATGTGATTATGCAGTACAAACTACGCTAGTGAGTTCGGGTTAAGAAAGGTTGCATTTAGAGGAAGTGTACAAACATTTGCACTAAGCGAGTGGAAAAACTGTCCTCAGTACATCCAACCGGGATATAGCCACGATTTTTCCGCTATCAACGATATAGTCTATGTTGAGAATAGCACCTTAGACAGTGCGGCCACAGAAGCGGGTCAGTACTTTATTTTAAATCCCTTATTATTACAAAAATAAACTCAAAGTTAAATCATATTCTAAGCCCTACTTTCTATAATTTTTCCCCCCTCCCTCAGAAATTTGGAAAAATCTCATTGACTGAATAGATACGAGTGTTAGTATTTAAATCTCTTGTAAAAATCACGTTCATTGATGAAAAATGCGTGTCAACAATCCGTGATCTTTCGTGTGTCTGTTCCTTTTCATAAGGGCAAACATCTGTTCACACATTAATGTGCTGTCACACATTGCACGTGTTTGGTAGCGTGGATCTAACCATTTCTGGGAATCGATACCTTGGGCGGTATCTGGTATGTACCGCCAATAGTCGTGGCCCACAGTTTGAGCACCTTCATCCACCGGTGGTCCCTGTATCCCGTTTTAATTATCTGATACCAATCAGCGGTGGTGAAGTCACAGAACAGACCAGGCCAGGCAGACTCCTCACTGAAGACAGGACAATCCCTTTATCAGCGGCCGAGCGGGGATGGACAAGCCGTATGACGTCACTGGATTTCACAGACTAGGCTTCGGTGCAATAAGGGAATAACAACACTTCATAGACTGGGATTTACAATATATTTGTATTATTTTTATTTATTAATACAGAGTCTTAATACCTGTTCTCTCTACACCTACATGGACTAATTAAGTTAATATTTAAGGAATGAGGAAGGTTTACATTTAGAGGAGGTGTACCCACATTCGCATGTAGAGAGTGAGAGAATGTAATACAATTTGTGGTAAAACCAAGTTCATTAAGTCCGCCTGAGATTCAAACCCCGATATCTCCGTTTATAGGTAGTCCAGTCTACTTCGAGAGTGACACCTAGAGCCTGTTTGAAAATTGTCAGGAGTGTTCGGACATAATCGGGAGTGTTCGGACATAGTCGGGAGTGTTCGGACACAGTCTGGAGTGCTCGGACATAGTCGGGAGTGTTCGGTCATAGTCGGGAGTGTTAGGACATAGTCGGGAGTGTTCGGTCATAGTCGGGAGTGTTAGAAAATAGTCGGGAGTGTTAGGACATTGTCGGGAGTGTTTGGACACAGTCGGGAGTGTTCGTACACAGTCGGGAGTGTTCGGACATAGTCGGGAGTGTTCGGACATAGTCGGGAGGGTTAGCGTTCCCTCAACACAGCTGAAACATTCGAGACACCAAAAGAAAAAAAATAATATATTAGTGTTCAATCGTAATATTGACTGTACAATATTGCGGGCCCGCCAGTCAACAAGAGCCTTGGACGTAAAGAGTTTGAAAACCTCCTCCTTATATATCATTTGTCCACGTGAAACGGCTCCGGTTGATGTCGATGAAGAGTTAACACCCGTGACTTGAAGTTAAGCTCTCAACACCCCACCACCCCCTTCCAAACAAAATATTAATATATGAATTAGCTCACAAGTTGTGGGGATTTAAAATCATCTCCCATTTGTCAACATTTCCCCCTCCCACAAACATACAACGACTGTCAGTTTGTGACAATGATATTTAGCGTGTAATTTGTGTCCATCCGCGGACAATATCAGCCTCTGTAATCCGTGCAAATATTGAAGTTATCAGGTCAACACGAGAATGTTTTGTTGTTTATGTTTGTTCTTGTTTTGTCAAAGACTACCGCGGTTTAGTTTGTCATCCGTCAACGTCACAACATTGTGACAGTTGCGATACAGACCCATTTTCATAGGAATAACCTTATCTAACAGCTAGAAATGTTACTAAAACTACTTTCAAGTATTCATGCGCCAAGTCGTGAGTTCCATAACCATAACTTTGGGTAGATATTATCAATATTTTAAATAATATAAATACAAAGATAAAATGTTATCAAATTTGGCTGCAACAAAATTTGTTTATATTTTCCAAAAGGACTTTCCTTTAAAAATTTAATTGTATGTAGGATGGGGGTGGGAGAGTTTTTACCTTGTTCTTGTGTATATTGTTACTGGAAGTGGTGACAGTTACTAGAAGGTGGTGACAGTCACTAGAAGGTGGTGGCAGTTACTAGAAGGTGGTGGCAGTTACTAGAAGGTGGTGACAGTTACTAGAAGGTGGTGACAGATACTGTAAGGGGTGACAGATACTGTAAGGTGGTGACAGTTACTAGAAGGTGGTGACAGTCACTAGAAGGTGGTGAAAGTCACTGGAAGGTGGTGACATATACTAGAAGGTGGTGACAGATACTGTAAGGTGGTGACAGTCACTAGAAGGTGGTGAAAGTCACTGGAAGGTGGTGACAGATACTAGAAGGTGGTGACAGTTACTGGAAGGTGGTGACAGTCACTGAAAGGTGGTGAAAGTTACTAGAAGGTGGTGACAGTCACTAGAAGGTGGTGACAGTCACTAGAAGGTGGTGAAAGTCACTGGAAGGTGGTGACAGATACTAGAAGGTGGTGACAGACACCGATAGGTTGCCTGAAGACAGCGAATATCTACCAAGACCGGGTCAAGGCTGTCCCTAGGGACCCTCATATAAACTTACCTCCCCACTCCCCCCTGTGTTACCACTTCCTTGAGAGTTAACTTGGGAATTAATGTAGGAGAGGTGTCAGCCGGGAACACAGGAACCCTCTCAAGACTCGGAGTAGGGGTTGGAGGGGGAGAATACCTTCCATGCACTCTAAGGGGGGTCCGGGGAGAGGAGGCTCTACTGCACACTTATCAACGAGAAGATCACAAGAGGAAATAAACTATGATTGTAAAAAAAACCTTAAATTAGTTACGAATCAGAGATCTTTAAGATAAAAAACTTATATTAAAAAGTTATTATTTATGTAAAATAAAATAATAAAATAATAGAGCCGGCTAATTCGACATCGGTTGATATTCAAAATATTGGATAGATCAAGGCCACCATGATTTCACATGTATTTAATATTCAAATCAATGGTGAAAATAATATTTATTTCGAAATTTAATATAAACTATTTAGATTATTTGAAGCTTAGATATTGTTAATTTTTGGCATTATTGCGGTAGTTCTGACCAGTAATAGGACAACAAACTGTTGACTTCTTCAATAATGTGTCTTAAAAAATATATATAATTATGCATCCCATGTTTATAAAATGTTTGAACATTGTACCAGAGTTTATCTGTGTCTCTATGAAGACTCTCTAGCCAGACTCGAATGTTGGGATGGTAAACTTTGTAACATGTGCATGGATCACACGTCACAAGGGATCATGTGTGGTCGGCACTGCTGTAATCCACTTGTCGAACAAGGTTCGTTACAGTCGAGCTCGGAAAAAGCCTAAAAAACCTGGTTAATACTAGGTGTGACATCACGTGTGTGTGTGTGTGTGTGTTTAGGACACGTTAACATGTGTTCAGAGATAAATCAGGTGAATTTCCTGCAGTGATGGCCTTTAACCTGTTAGGTAGGTGAAGGGTTTGGATTGGAGAAATGGTACCTAGAGACTATTTATTACATATATTTACAAATACATGAGATTCTGGGCAGCACAGGCTGTTAGCAAACACTCACTCAACCCTAAACGTACGCTCATGATCTTACTGATACATATGAGTGAGGTCATGTTTTAACTTAACCTTTTAGCTTTTCGTATGTTTGTTTGTTCCACGATCACTGCCAAATTTTTTGGCCAGAATTTACCAAATTTTAATGGGACCTTCTTTGATCTTAGTCTGTCAAAAACGTATTTTTAGTATCATATTCATATGTGTTTATTAAATTTTGACAGTCTTTGTGAGACTTACCTCTTAAACTTCATTAACAACGGCTATTTCCTATGAAAATAAAATACTAATAATATAGAATTAATATGTTTTCTGTCTAACTTCATCCCCAAAGAGAAATATCAACTTAATATACAAAGTGAAATGTTAAGAATGTAGTTAAGATAATAACTTGGAAGGATTTACATCATTATTAACTTAAAGTACAATATATAACATTTTAAAAGTGCGTATTACAGTAACTTTCTATCTATTTAAAAATATTGTGGGTATGTTGTCCTAATTTAAACATTTCTTTTAGTTTATAATTACTTTACTCCACGTTAGACAAATAAATAAGATAAAATTAGTATTTATATATTTGTGGGTTTGTTTCACAAGAATTTTTAATAAAGTTGGGCTATGCTATTGTGAGGTTCATTATTCACAGAACTGCTAGTTACTTTCCGCTTGTTTCTTGTGGACTCTTCTACATAATAATTACTAGTGTTGAATCAACTATTTTCTTGGTTTTACATTTGATAATAATTTAGTTAATGAGTTTGTTTGATTGTGATCTTTCTTATGACTTTTTTTTTTTTTTACACTTCTAGCCTGGCATCAAATGTTGGCTATTACTTTAATAAATTAAACTGGAAATTAATGGAAACTATAATTTTTAAACTATAAATTCAATCACGATACTTTCCACAAGTGATCTAGCCATGGAAATTAACACTGCGCAACTTTTACAAAGCCTTCAACTAAATAATATCTAAAGAATCTTAGGGGACGGCCAGACTGGGTGAGCGAGCGAGCGCGCGAGCGAATAAAATATAGAATAGAACACATTGGTTGTAATGAGAGGTGGCCAGACTGGAGCGAGTGCGCTTGAAAGATAGAATTGGTTCTACTTTTCAAGCGCGCGCGCTCGAGCCGGTACAGTATAGTTTACAGGCGCTGGGCAATATTATTGTATGTTGGTTCATTGAGTGCTAGGAAAACTTCTCATTTTGACATTTTTATTATTATCGATAGGTTTAGCACACTTGATACTAACGGCCTAATTTAATTGGTACGATCATAAGCCATATATATAAAGAGATATGTTAAAATAATTCAATATTTTAATCTAAGTAGGGTTTTACAAATAAGAATCACCATTAGCGTGGAGAGAGGAGGAGAAAACCACAACAATAAATCACTTGTCAAAAACCACCCTCAGTTCACTGAGCCAAGATTCGGAGCCTCCTCGTCAGCAACTATCGGGAGCAATCTGCTAATCACTCGCTCGCCAGTCTGGCCACCCAGTTGCTCGCTCGCGCGCTTGTCAGTCTGGCCGAACCCTTAGTCTTGGAGCAAATGAGCCGATCCACTTTCTCACTCATTCCTCTCCCCCTCCCCCCTTCTAAGACTATGAAGTTGGGGGGTGGGGGGGAGGGTACATTTCTCAAGGACAATGATATACGGTCGGAGTAACTTGGTAATTAAATTACAGATGGCGCGCGAGTCTTGCAAACAGCTCTTAAGGGCGAGTCTCGTGGATGGCTGACTAGGGATTTGGGCCTTGTGGAGTTTGTTGAAATGCGGGCGCACGTAGACTCTAACAAACTTACGAAATTAATATGTATCGAGGAGCTGTGGGATGGATATGGTGGTGGGCAGAACTGTGCTCGTACTACTGAGTTCAAACAGTGGTTTTAATAATCGAGTGTTTATTGACCTTATATATTTACTTCACCTCTACAACTAGGAGAGGGAAGTATTGTCATTGTCAAATTAATAGAACTCCAGATTTTGATAATTTTTTTTATGACCTCATAAAACCTAAAAAGTTTTTTTTTTGTTTTTTTTTTTTTGCGATTCCACCTGTCTGTCTGTGTCTCAAACTATTGCCGAAGCAATTTTAACAATCTGGTTAAAATTTACTCATCAAAACTCTGCGAGCGGTTTTTGGACATGGATCTCTAACCCTTAAATTAAGGGTGTTTTACTGAATGCAAAAAAAATAAAATAAAAAACGTTGATTTTCTCCAAATCCGTTGTAACAGTATTGATTAAATTTTATATATTTTTATTGTTTAACATTACAAACAAAATGGATGCTCTCATTTGCCCATGACAATGACTTAAAGAGTACTTTACATGAGCAAATATCTCAAATTTAGATAATATCTCCGTAACTATTTGAGATACTAAATAACTTATCTCTGTAAAGTTGTAATAATACTCAAAATTAAAATCTTTTTAGCCGGTATTTATGTCTATAAAACCAATAATTTCTGAACTAACAGCGAATATGTGATATTTTATGGCGCTCTTGGACGATTGAGATTGACTGCTATACTCTTTGGGGGACGGAGATGTTCCCCTTTTCTCAATGTTTCTGTAAAAGTGTATATTATTTCATGCACACCTGTGGTTATAAGGACTGGACTACCCTCCGTAGTTAGTCGAGCATGCCACACTATGGACCGACCAGGGAGGTCTGGCCTGGGTACCTGTGGCTGGGAAGAGAAGGGTTACGAAAGGTGTTCACAAATCCCTGTCATCCCTAGGGATATCCCTGATAAATGGTCCCTGTAGAGACGGGAGCTAATATTCCGAAAGCACTCTACCTCCTTTTACACGGCGTGCAGGCGGTTAGCATGTTTCTCTGGGCGAAATCTGCGGCTAGGATCTTTCAAGGGAGGTTGTGTATTGTTAGAATGTTTCAAGGGAAGTTGTCGATTGTTAGAATTCTTCAAGGGAAGTTGTCCGTTGTTAGATTACTTCAAGGGAAGTTGTCCGTTGTTAGAATGTTTCAAGGGAAGATGTCTTTTGTTAGAATACTTCAAGGGAAGTTGTCCGTTGTTAGAATGCTTCAAGGGAAGATGTCTTTTGTTAGAATACTTCAAGGGAAGTTGTCCGTTGTTAGAATGTTTCAAGGGAAGATGTCTTTTGTTAGAATACTTCAAGGGAAGTTGTCCGTTGTTAGAATGCTTCAAGGGAAGATGTCTTTTGTTAGAATACTTCAAGGGAAGATGTCTGTTAGAATGCTTCAAGGGAGGTTGTCTATTGTTAGAATTCTTCAAGGGAAGTTGTCCGTTGTTAGATTACTTCAAGGGAAGTTGTCCATTGTTAGAATACTTCAAGGGAAGTTGTCCGTTGTTAGAATGCTTCAAGGGAAGATGTCCGTTGTTAGAATACCTCCAGGGAACTGTCTGTCGTTAAAATTCTTCAAGTTAAGATACATGTTGTTTCTTGCACCACATTTTTTTAAGCTGTCCACTACTTGAGTATAGAGTTTATCTTTTTTCTAAAGCGTAGCTTCTTATGACGCCGTCTTTATTGTCACTGGTCCGGTGATCATTTCTTGGTTGGCTCATTCCAACATTCATCGACACAAGAGCTTCCCTTGAAAAGAGTAACGGTTGTTTGACTGACTCATAAATATTCGTGGTAGAGCTAGCACCGGGGAGGGGGTGGTGGAGGTATGTGGTAGAGGGCAGTGATTCATGGACGAGATGCCACCCCAATATGGGGGCGGGGTGCTTGTCCTCCCAGTGCCCGGGGGCGGAACGTTGCAAGTCGACCAATGGAAAGTACACGTGCATTAAAATAATATAATGATCTACTGGGGTGAAATAACAAATCTTCCTTCGAGGTCACTGTGAACCTAGGCTCGCAATAACAGTTGCTCTTTCACATTTCCTATCAATTTCTACAGGGTGGGTCCACAATAATTGCTTTTCTCGCGAAATTAATAAATTAACATATCAGCTTCATTTATTTAAATATTTTATCACATTTTAACTACGGCTATGAATATTATTACAATGGTAGGTGACCTGGTGGTCTAGGGGTAAGGTGTCAGACTTCTGTGCTGGAGGTCAGGGGTTCAATCCTCGGTCCCGGCACAGATTTATCTGATTGCCAAACCCTTCCTTCACCTCTGACAAGACGTGTATTAATCACAACTTGTGAATGTGTGGAATCCCAGCTCTCCACTGTGGTTCGGATTCCAAGTTAAACTGTAGGTCCTCCATTTTATATCACAATCATCCTACTATTACATTACATTAGCGTAAGTGCGTACAACCCGAACGGGTAGTAAGACTAGGTAATAATAATAACTATTATTATTATTATTATTATTATTATTATTATTATGGTCTCTTCACTACTGCAATTAAATGTAATTATTCTAGGCTACCTCAAAATGTACAGCTTTGTGGAAATAGTTAATTACTAACTATCGATACGTACTAGTACTCCTACAGCCAGCCGATCCTGTACAGCACCCCTGTACATCTAGGCCCTGGGCAGTTTCTAGGTAGGTACCTAAAAAGCTTCAACCCTGGCACCCCGAGGGGTGGGATGACCCGAATCAGGCTGGGTACCCGGAGAGTTAAGAATTAATCCCTCCCCCCCCCAACCATACACCGGGGACTCGTGCCTCCCACCTAACCAGGGTGGTAACCGGAGCTATATACTTCCTCTCACAGAAGCGACCTTGCGATCTCCACTCTTCCCAGTGTGTAGGAGAATGGGATTGCGCCATTGCACGCGGGAAAGTAGTTCCCCACTCCTCGTGCGTCCGAGTGGAGGCGCCCATGTTCTAGCCCCGTGCACTACTGACTGTCCAGGCTAGCACAGGAGCTTTAGAACGGCTCACCGCACGAACGGAGAGGCCCGGGCCCACAGGCCCACCAGAACCCCAAGCAACGAGGCCCAGAGCCCCAAGCGCCGAGGTTGAAAGGCCCAGAACTCTAGGAGCCCGGACCCCACCACGCTGCCAATGCCATCACTTGTCGGCATTTAAACACACTGCCCCACAGAGTCCAACCCATTTCTGGGCCGCCGCCCCAAGCAAGCAAGAGACGGGGTCTTTCGGGCCCAGCCCTGTGTACTACTTATAACGAAAGTAGTCTAACGGAGCTATATCAGTCCGCAGGGCCACCTCAAGCACCTGTAGGTAGCCGATGCAAGCACCAGTCTGTCTGACACGGGAAGCTTTGTGGAAATAGCTTACCCACGACCAGGATTAAAAAATTCCAAGGCCTGAATATTTTTTACTCTTTTTTAAATAATAATAATATTATTATTATTTATTATTAGCACCACGTCTTACTACCCGTTCGGGTTATACGCACTTACGCTAATTTGTAATGGTAGGGTGATTGTGAGATGAAATGGAGGACCTACAGTTTAACGTGGAATCCGAACCACGGTGGAGGCCTGGCATTCCACACATTCACAAGTTGTGATTAATACACGTCTTGTCAGAGGTGAAGGAAGGGTTTGGCAATCAGACAAATCTGTGTCAGGACCGAGGATTGAACCCTGGACCCTCAGCACAGAAGTCCGACACCTTACCCCCTAGACCACCCGGTCACCTTTTTATAATATTCTTTAAATTTAAAACTGACACCTGAACACGGGAATTGAACCCGGGCCTATGGTTTTAGTACATCACTGCTATTATTACTGAGCTTTCAAAGAGTCGTCCCGTGCCCAGGGTAATTCTTCACTCATATTTTAAGACAGAGTCTGTGATGGACGTGTGGAAATCGTCGGCTACATATGAGAGTTCTAAGCCAAAAGTTCCGGTTTCGATTCCATAGCATAATATTTAGCTTTTAATAGCTTGTGTATTTATTACATTTTCAAATTATTAATTAATTATTTTATCTGAGGTATATAGCCTGCACTTTTTGAATCTATGATTATATCATAAAACGACTTATAAACTGCCTTAAATCTATAAAAAAAACCACAAACCCCAATACCCATCCATCAATTCATAAATTTGAAAATAAACACCCCAATTTCACTAGCTATACTGTTTTTGGGCGTGACGGAAAACGAACCCACGACCCTTCTATCAGTAGACATAATTACGATCGTAGGTAATCAATTATTACCCATTTCAAAGATAAACATGGAGTGTTAATATCGTCAAATAGTAATTTAGAGAAAGTTAACTTGTGTTTCTAACGATTGAAGTAAACTTATAAAATTTTAATCAGTTGTTTTGACTCGGTTTAATTCCTTACGACACGAAGACAAATAAAACAAATGTTCGTAGAGCAGCGTAATTATATTAGCTCAAGGTTAGAACTAACAACAAGTTAGATCAACGTGTTTAAACTTGGTGGAGTTAAGAAAGAGGGGGGATTTAATAAATGAACTTGGAGAGAGGGGTTGATGGATGAAACTACGCAGGTTCTCACCTTTGTGGGGACTTCCCCCTAGCTACCATCAAGTACCCACTGTTGAAAGTTAGCTAGCTTACCCTTGATTGGTTCCACTATGGTGTAGTCTATAAGGTAGGGTCATATTGTAATCAGTCAAGGTAAGACTGATACCTTGCCTGGTTCCACTATGGTGTAGTTTATAAGATAGGGTCATAGTGTAATCAGTCAAGGGTAAGACTGCTACCTTGCTTGGTTCCACTATGGTGTAGTTTATAAGATAGGGTCATAGTTAATCAGTCAGGGTAAGACTGCTACCTTGCTTGGTTCCACTATGGTGTAGTTTATAAGATAGGGTCATAGTGTAATCAGTCAAGGTAAGACTGCTACCTTGCTTGGTTCCACTATGGTGTAGTTTATAAGATAGGGTCATAGTGTAATCAGTCAAGGTTAAGACTGCTACCTTGCTTGGTTTCCACTATGGTGTAGTTTATAAGATAGGGTCATATTGTAATCAGTCAGGTAAGACTGCTAACTTAGAGGGTAAACGAGGCGTACCATTCAAAACAAAAAGTATCAAACTCTTACCTTCAATTGTTTCAAACTAAGCTTTGGATTATTTATTATTTATTATTATTATTATTATTATTATTATTTTTATTATTATTATTATATATTTATTATTATTATTATTATTAGCACCGCGTCTTACTACCCGTTCGGGTTATACGCACTTACGCTAATGTGTAATGGTAGGGTGATTGTGAGATGAAATGAAGGACCTACAGTTTAAACGTGGAATCCGAACCACGGTAGAGGCCTGGCATTCCACACGTTCACAAGTTGTGGTTAATACACGTCTTGTCAGAGGTGAAGGAAGGGTTTGGCATTCAGATAAATCTGTGCCGGGACCAAGGATTGAACCCCGGACCCTCAGCACAGAAGTCTGACACCTTACCCTAGACCACCAGGTCACCCGTGGATTATTTGCCCCTGAAAAACTTGCGACTGGCAGCCTTGCTTAGCATGAAAATTGAACCTCATATCTAAATAATGAACAACTTAATGCGTACAGAACCTTCAATGGAAGGACAAAAGGATATAATGGAGGATATTTCCTTAGTAAAATAGTTTATGTCACTCTATTTTACCATCATATCTGTATTTAAAAAAAATTTGAATGTGTTAAAAGAAGTTTCTAACATATTTTGAGACAAGCGTCTTAACCTTAGCGTCCATGGAGCTGTTTATGTTTTACTTCGAATTTGAAATCAACAGACAGGTTTAGTAAAAATAGACAAAAATATCGACTTATTTAATAAAGATAGAGGAAAAATTGTTCAATGTAGTTTTAATCACAAACCTTAAAATAGAATTGTCATATTTATTATCTTCTTCTTAAATCAAAAGCTCAAAGTTTTGATTGGTGTAATTTATATCCATCTAACGCTGGGAATGAATTCAGCACTTCGGTTGGTTAGTGCTGCCTGCACCACCCGGTAGAATTCCCATGTACTCGTGGAGTTCAAAAAGTGTGGTTTGTTCCCCCCTTGCCTTCCACACTGAATTTCTTTGAGTCAGCGCGAAAGGTCCTACCAAATTTTGCGAGGAAAGTTATTTTCACATACCTTACAGGGTTGTTTTTACAAGCCACAATCGACATGGTACTGATGGCTTTACTTTACCATCCGAAGGAAGTTGTGCTACGGATTTTTATCACTCAAGAAAAATCTGTCGACCTCAGCTGGGTTTGAACCCATGAACATCAAGTCCTGAGGTGAGCACTTTACCCCAGGACCACCAAGGTCGACAAATGTATTATATGTATCGATATTATTATTAGTTGTTAGCACCACGTCTTACTACCCGTTCATGTTATTACGCTCATGTATTAATTACTTTGATTGTTTTAAGGATTAGGGAGGTTATATTTTTAGGAAGTGTATAAGAATTTGCATGAAGGGAGAGTGGAAAACAATTTGGTAAAAACAACCCTCAGTACATCTGACCGAGATTTGAACCTTGATCTCCCCAACATCAGCAGTCTAGTTTATAGCGAGAGTAGCACCTTAGACCACGTGGCCACCGAAG